>BGZK01001050.1:0-222267 GCA_005406025.1 Eumeta japonica
CATTTTTTTTTTTTTTTTTTTGTTTCCCTCTTGCGACGAGGAGGTTAAAAATGTCTATCCTGCACACCCTCGCGCCCGTACGCGTGGGTAGTGGGAACTGAAACCACTAAAAATTCCTCCTGAAAGGTGAAATTGGGTCGGCTATGCTATTTAGTCGGTCGAGACGAGTCGGATGACAAGTCAGACGACTTTGATAGCTTCACCGAGTGCGGCCGGACGGCATGCGAGTGCCGACGGCGCGTGACATGCGCTATGGACGACGCCTGGTGGAAGTCGTCTCGGCATGGGATGTCGCAGGAAACGTCACGGGTCGGTTCCCTTCCCCCTGCCCGGCCGGAGGCGGTTGGCAGCGGCCGGGTGGGTAGAGACTTAGGTCGATGACCTGACTAACGGATAGACCTACTCTAAGTCAGTCATGCGTGTCGTTGACGTCATTAGGCTTTCAACTGCCGCTGTAAGAGCGTCAGGTGGATAAGTACGTTTCGTGGCCTACGGATAAGGTGGGTGGGATGCGGCGGTTGATAGTCAACCGCCGCGCGTAAAACATTGGGATGTGATCCCGCGATGTCGAAGAATCGCTTCGATGCGTCCTTCATATATTTGGAAATGGTGGGAGTTCTAAGTCCCTATGGAGGTGAATTGAACACACCAATGTGCATCCGTTGCGGCTCTACAGAATTTATTCTGTATTACCTGTAGTCTATGTAGGTGCTTTTGGGCAGCGTGAGCGAAGACGAGACGCGTATGTCATCGTCCTAATGCACATTTTGTATATGGTACGTTTATTACGTCTAGATAGTTTACTTTTCTACCGAGGCACGGCCCCGAGCCTTGCTTTGTAGAAAAGTGCAGTATTCTAACACGCTGGATATGATCTCGGAAGTGTAGATTTTTATCGAGCGTGACTCCTAAGTATTTGGTTCCGTTGCCACGGAATGATCGCATCAACATTTTAAGATTGGGAGTGTTTTGTCGACAATGAGTCGACTCTAATCTTACCATACTTGAATTGTGGCTGCTGATTTGTCGGGGTTTACTTCTATCCTCCACTTCCGGAACCATTGACCTAGCTCGTCAATGGCCCTCTGGGAGGGTGAATATCAGGTGCTCCTATTCCTATTTCCGTAAAAGGCGCGGTATCGTCCGCGAATAACGCGAGTTGGACGCCAGACGACGACGGTCGCGGTATATCGTTTGTGTACGCGGTACAGCAGAGGGAGAGGGGTGGAGCCTTGAGGAACTCCTGCTCTGATAAGACGTCTTGTCGAGTGGGTGCTCATGCCTAAATGTGAAATGTCTGTTTGCTAAATAATTTTGAATAGTGATTATGAGGCGATCTGGTACTTGGAGAATATAACTTATAAATCAGACCTGCGTGCCATACCCTATCGAAGGCCTTGGCTACATCAAAGAGACAGCTACGGTGCTACGTTCGGTTTCAAAGCCCTCCGAGACATACTCTACTAAGCGGAGGTTTGTGTGGACAAGAATGGGCTGGGCGAAAGCCGAACTGTTCATCTATGATAAGGCCTTTCCCTAGAATGATCGCTAAGGCGAGTTTGAGGAATTTTTTCGAATGGTTTGTCCAGACCGCTCAGGGGCTGATCGGTCTGTAGCTGGCGAGGTCGCGTGGTTTCCCTAGCTTGTGGATGCCTATCACCTCTCCTTCAGGCGGAGGAAAATATAACAATTTTTATACGCGTTAAAATCGCGACCAGTAAACAACAACGGTATAGAAAAGCATTTGGATTGCTTTTATTACTAATACCATCGGGGCCCGGTGCCTTTCTGGTATTAAGTGATTTCACTAGCGTTTGGACTTCGCTGAGTGAGACGGGAGCCAGATCGTCTTTGGGTTCGAGGGAAGTTTTTGGAACCTCTTCCTCGATGCGACTGATATGGCGATGTCGTGCGGAAGCGTGAGAGCATTGAGTCTCTATAGAGTCTGCAAGGCACTCTGCTATCTCCGCGTCGTCTATGGCCTCTGAATTATCAGGTTTTGGGTGGGGGTATGGGGGGTATATCCCTCGATTTTGAGCGCTTTGGTAACTGCCAAAACGCTTTGTGGGATGGTTTGATTTCCTCCATGAGGTCGTTCCAACTCTCATTTCGGATTCCCGAACGCGAGCTTTCACTTCGCGTTGGAGAGCTCGCGCTCTGGATCTGTACTCGGGGTGGGATATGCGCTCGCGCGGCTCGGCGTTTTTTGCTCTTATCAATTCAGTATCGGGCGGAAACTTCCGGCGATCCGAGGATACCGGAACCTCCGCTCGCTCTCTCGACCACTGTCTTGACGTGGTTGGTAAGAGCACCTATAGCAAGGTCAATCGTCTGTAGACGCGATGTCATTGGAATGCTATTGAGGTTTGGGTGTCGATTTTCTCAAGCGCGGTCGACACTCTTTCCAGTAGTATTGCGGAAGGAATAGGCCTCCCGCCGTCTGAGAATCAGCATTTTTCCCTTCCGCGCCATCTGTTAGATAGAGAAATGTAAGTCAGTATTCTACTTAAAAGCGCTATCTGTTAGATCGTAAAACGAAAGTTACTGTTTTGATTAAAAGCGCCATCTGTAGATATATCGTAATACATCTTCGTGATATATCGCAATATTCAATATATCGTAAATTTAGCATTGTAGGTCTCAAAATAGCTTAGCAATTTAAGTTTGGCAAAGTTGGGTACATTGCCATCTTATTTTGCCCGCATGTTGATATTTCAATAACTCCTAAAATAATTTAATGTCGAGACTTATGAATCCATTATTGACGGTTATTAGTGTAATTAGCTATGGTTTTCCATAAAACGTGTATTTTTAAAATTACAATTGAAAAAAGTGGGCAAAGTTGTACGATTTAACGTTATTTAAATTTTTACAAATATTTTCACAGCAAAAATTTTGAAATAGGTAATTGCATGTTTTTCTTTTTGCTTAGATATTCTTCTTTATTTGTGTTTGCAAATAAAACTTTGCAGCAAATAATATTTTTTGAAGTTCTTCAAAACTGTTTCGTTCTTTTCAAAGTTATGTATTAAAATTATCATACCATAATTACCGTTAATATAAGAGTATTACTAATTATATTCGAAATAATGAAATGAATTAAAACAATGAAAGTAATTATGAAATATAAAAAAAAACAAATGCTGGAAGATTCGTACCCGGACACTCTACGTGCGCGAAGTAATGCTAAACATCATACCACTGATTCCTTTGCGAAGATACTTCAAATGTTTTATACTATAGTAAAGCTTACTTAACGTTATTTTTTGCTGCTTAGCTCCGCGCGGCGTGTCGTGCGATAAGAGACATTGATCCAATACTGGTATATTTTTTTTAGATTTGTCCCGAAACTTGTCTCGTCTATAACTTTATTTAAAAAAAAAATTGTGATCTACTTTTGTTCATTGTTTTTTTAATGTTATTGCACCGATAAATAATGATAAAATTGTCCTTTCATATTCTGTAAAAGAATTCCCATACCAAATATATATGATTTGATATTTCCCATTTTTTAAACACAATAGGTACAGAGTCACAGTAAATAAATGAAACTTGTTTTGCTTTATAGATAAACTGTAAGATGATGAATAATGAGAAAAGCCAATTTAAGAAGAAGTTCCGGGTCACTAAATAAATTTGCCGTATTCTGACTTAGCCTGCTATAAATGCATCAAAAGTTCAGCTCGAAGTTTCAAAACCCTTATCAACTCTGCTTCTCAAGAAGTACTTAATCTTTGTGCGGTGAAGTAAATTTTAGTATAATAAACCCATACTTCCACAAATTAAAAAAAAAAAATGTATCTATAATGGTTTACCTTCACTAGAATTTCCTATTTTTGTAGTTCTATTTAGATTTTTGTAGTAATATTTTAATGACTATAGTCGTATCGCCATTCCGTAGGTACAATTTTTGTATTGATATTTATATTCATTATTATGTATTCAATCAATACCTAATTATGAAAATAAGTAAAATTGGTTGACAGATTTAGTATTTGGGATAGAGAAATTAAAATTTAAAATATTGTAGACCGCATATTATAATTTTTAAATTAATTTTATAATTAGTATGGACAAGGGCACGAAATGTGAAATGTAAATTTTATGCGATAAAACTTTTATGCATTTAAAGTATGATCCCAAACAAGAACAATTCAAAAAGAAATACACATGTTAAATGGAAGTGTAATGGTGAGAATACAAAGTTATTGCGTAAAATGAAACGAAAATTTTAAATAACGACTTTCAACGTCAACGGAAAAGTTTTTCGCGCGTGAAAGCGAAATCCGACTTGTACCGAATAATGCCCTATGAGCCAAACAATATTAGATAGGCAATCGACGTAGGTTGCTAATATTAAAGTGATTGTGATATTAATTATATGTTTCTGGATCAAAGCTAAGAGTTGTTAGATTTTCTTTTATAACAAAATATTTTGTTAATATCCAATTGATATAATGTTTTCAAAAGCAAAAAGGTTTGAGGCTGGTTAGTATGGAAATATACTTGTAATGGATTTAATGAAATACTTTATAACAAATTTTTATTATTAAACTGAAAGAAAACTATTAAATTATGTCCTTTTTACTATTATGTAATGAATTTAGTACTTTTTGTGAGTCTGAAGTAATACATAGAACATTGTTTAATTAATAATAAGTGCTTTATATTTACACAATTTTTTATGGGCCTTATATAATTTATTCATTGTCTGTGTATGAAATTTCTCTTTTGTACTTTTTTAGCGACTTTAAAAAATGATGCAAAAGGATTTAAAAAATCAGAGTTTAAAGCACAAGAGTCTAATAAAAAGTTACCTTTATCCAAAGCCAAAAATGTTAACATTAGAATATCGACTAAAAATATGGATTCGAATATTGATAACACTAATATTAAAGCAAAAAATAGTTCTGTGACAACCGGGAAAGATTTTTCAACTGTAAGTATCAAATATTATATTTGGGATTAAAAAAAATTAACTCTCATGAATATTTCTGATTTTTATTATTTTAGCCAAAACCAATGAATTCTGGAGTTATCAAAAATGCTACAGTGTCAAAAAAAATACTTCATCGACATTCTAAATCTCCTTGTAAAAATAATGAGACTAAAAATTTTGTAAATCAAGATGTGAAATTGAGGTATGTACCTGTTTAACTCTATGAAAAATTGCTAGTAAGATAACACTATATTGCGAAATTGGTACAGATATTTTTTACTATAACTTTTTAATTTTTTTATAATAGACAAAAAAAGTTACAAAAAGCAGACTACGATATAATAATTAAAGATTTGAAACATGAGATTGCACAATTGCGATCACAAGTGAAACAAAATCAAGATAATGTAGGACAGATTGAAAATTTAAATGAAAAATTGTCAAAAGTTTGTTTAACTGAAATTCATGCATTAAATACAACATCAGAAGTTAAAAACAGCACCAAAGAAATTCAAGACCTGACAAAACAAATTACATTGCTAGAAAAACAGTGTGAAAAACTTCAGTGTGAACTTAGTGCTAAACAAGTGGAGTTGTCTTCTTTAGAGAAGATAATAGAAATACGTGACAGCTTATGTAAAGATTTACAAAATAAACTAACTGATGTGGAAAAATGTCTATTTGAGACGTGTCAAAGATTAGAGATGGTCAAAGGTCATCATAACTTAGCTCTTGAAGCTAATGAGAGCATTAGAAAAGAATACAAAGTTGAGACTGAAAATTTGAAATTAAAACTTGAAGAAGAAAAACAAGCTTTAATTAGCCATTATGAAAAAGAGCAGAAAAATTTAAATTCTCGCTATGAAAAGTGCATTGATTCATTACAAAAAGATATACTTAAGGAGAAAGATGAGTTTGCTTATGAATTGAAGCAAGCAATCAAAAATAAAGAATCAGAAATGAAAGCTAAATTGGAACAAATCGAAGAAGCTGCTCAAGAAAAATTGCGTTTATGTGAAATACAATTTGAAGAGAGATCACGTGATGCACAACAGCTTTGGGCACAACAGTGTGAAAAACTGGACCTTGTAAAGCAAGAAATTGAAGAACTGAAAAACAAACTAAAATTGAGTCAAAAGCAAAATACTACGCTGCACAAAGAAAATATTTTTTTAAAAAATGAAAATGATTCATTGCTTGTTGAGAAAACTAATCTTATAGCACAAGCTAACGAATTAAAAGATGCATCCAAGAATAAACTTATTGATTTCGAGAATGAAATCAATAGACTCACTGTTGAATTGGACAAAGCCATAAAGGAGAAAATAAAATTTGAAACATCTTTATTGATAACTCGGGACATTGTTCATGTTTTGACAACACGTTTGAGGGAATCTGATAATGATATTGATAATTTAGAAGCCAAATTTCAAGCACTCAGCAATGTCAAACAAAATATGGAAGAAGAGCTAATGAATTGTAAAATAAAGCTTAACAATACAGTTGTCGAATGCCATGAATATAAGGAAGCTTTAGCCGGCATTTTAAAGTCAAAAGCAGCCCTCACTAAAGAACACAACCGCATTATGGAACACAATGTTTCTTTAATTGAAAGTTTGCAAAATGTTGAAAAAGAAGCTTATCGTGAACTTGGTACCATAAAGAATGAACTGATTGGGGATGTTGAAATGTTGAAAAAAGAGTCTACTACACAGATAAAGATGCTTCGTGAAGAGGTAAATAGTTCCATAATCTACTTGATCATTGTGTTTTTTTACTGCAAATTGAAAGTTTTCGTTATTTCTTGTTTATATGAAAATCAGAAACATTTAATCACTAATGTATTTTTTTGATCTGGTTCTTCTGAATATTAAAAATAAATTTGATCTGGTTATAGTTAGTCGACAATGTTGCTAAAATAGATTAGGGGAAGTTTTGGGAATCATGTATATCTATGATTTTCAAAAACTTATATGAAAATGATATGTAATTTACAAACACAAATTTTATGAAATTTAACAATGGTTGTGGAAAATATTTTGAAACTATTCCTTACTAGCTAGACCCACAATTAAGAAAAAAAAATGTTATTTATTACTTGTATTATCAAAGTTTTTAAAGATTCAGAACTTAAGTTTCAAAAATTCATTTCTAATTGGTAGTTTTAAGCAAAATCACTGCTTACATATATATACTATTTAAAAAGAAAAAACCCATCGTGATAAATTCAAAATGTACATTTTTTTTGTTTTTATGACAAAACTACCAAACCTTGATTTTGATTGTGATGTATACTGTAGATAATTTAATATAAAATGTAAGGCATTCATGGTGGATTTAGATAATTTAGTTTCTCAAAGGATTACACAATTATTTTCATGGCTAAGCTAGTGAGTGAATTTGGCAACTAAGTAATTTAAAGCCCGGAAACAATATAGAGCATGCTTTTCATGAAATTTTCAATTCAACAAGAAAAATTTATAATATTGAGAAACCCCTCCGATCCTAATTCTTATTTTTGATAGGTAATGGGACAGAAATCTGAATCAAAAAGATTGGAAACAGAATTAGAACCGTCATTGAATTATGAATTAGAGCAATATGAAAGGTGTGGAACTGCATTTTATATTAAGATACACAAAAGTCACCAGCAAGAGTTTGTTATAAATCGTATTAGAATAAAAGCTTAAGAACAAACAAATAAAAATGAAAATCTAAGTCTGCTTTTGGCCGCTTAAAAAAAATCATATTAGAAAGTACATATGGTGATATATAATAAAAATGAAAGTCATGTATCTTCAATTTTTGAGATTTTATATTTTTAAAATATTTAGATTTTATTTGTGTTGAATTAATGCTTAAAATACCTTGTGTCAATAAAATACATATTCACTACATCTATTTGGTTTATAGCTTTTATATAAAATTACAATTATAAAGTGAATGGATTGATATGTCATGTGAGAGTGATGTTTTTATTGCCTTTTTATCATAAAAGAAATAATTTAAGGATTTTGCTAATAATTATTTGGTTCGAAGTAGATTACTTAGTTAAGTTACTCTTTTTTATACTGTCCAGTTATATACAATCTGAACAATTGAAATAAAAATATATTAAATAAGCTGCGCTTCATCTTCAAAGCCACTTTTATATTATTTGTATCTAATATCTTAATATATCAACTGGTTTAGAATTTGCTCATCATGATTTTTTTTGTATGACAATTATTAATCCTCCCACACCTGAAACATACTCTTTCAAATCTTTAGATTTTAAATTGAACAGCTTAGATCTTGAGCCAAGTATTCCGCATTGCAGGTGGAAGACTGCCGATAATATTGTCACCATTATGATCATAATATCAGGACCAAAAAGTTAGTGCTCGATGAAATATGAAGTGAGTGGTTTATTTCGTCTTATGTTAAAAATTCATTGGTCGAGTGTCTTCAGGATCATACCCAGTATCTTCTGGTGTAAAGTCAATGTTCTTAGCCACCAAGCCACCACAATATTCTTATGATATTGAATATAATTATGATCTATTGCTATGCTATGTTTCAAAAACATCTTTGAGAAATAATATAGAAAGATATAAATCAGTTTTAAACATTTTCTCAATGTATTAATTATTTTTAGGTGGAAAAAAAACGCATGCTGTGTGAACTGGCAACAGAACACGCGGGTCGCGCTACGACCGCAGCAGAGCAATCACATGCGCTGCTCTCTCGGGCAGCTTTGGAAATTTCTAGACTTGAAACTGAAAATGACAGACTGCAACAACAGGTAAATGCAAATACTTACATAGAAAGCACATTTCTGATTTGAGTGGTTTAAAAATATTTTGAAGTACATCATAGATTTTTCTTGAGTGTAATAAAATAATTTCTTAAGTTTTTATAAAAACTAGAAACTTCAGGCTTATTAAATCTACATAAGATTTTTGGGAATCTATATATGTATGTACTTAGATCACAAAATTGTCTTATTTCATTCATATTTACTTTATTGTCAGGCAAAACTTTCTTGTTTCAATTATATTGAATTCAAAGATTTGCAATGGGGCATCCATAAATTACGTCACGTAATGATTTTTAGAGTTCACCCCGTCTTCATCACAAGTGATTTCATTTATGTAACTCCCCCCATCTCTGGTGTCATATATATTTTGCGATATTAAATTAAAACACTTCCAAAAATTATTTACATGTTTCTATGTAAAACACATTTTCATGAATTTAATGAATAAATCAACATTTTAGAAAATTTATAAAAAGTACGACACTAAGTATAGTGAGAAAGTATATCGTTACAGCTGTAGTTTTAATATTTTAGATTTATACTTCCTGCATGATTATTTATTGACTCTCGTTCTGTTTGTTATTGCAGATTGAAGATCAACAGTCTTTAGTTGTTGAACTTTCAATTCTGCGTCAAGAAAATGAAGAGCTTACCTTGAATATTGCTAAACAATCATCAATTATAGAAAAAATAAAAAAAGATATGGAGCTTCAGCAATCACAAACCAAATCTCCCTCTCTGCATCGTAAAATCCATAAAGTGGGCAAAGAAAATTCACAGACTGTTGTCTCTCCTTTGAGAGAACGTAATCATTAATCTGTTGACATTGTTATACTTTGTACGTTAATAAGTTTTCACATTTTCTACTCTGTACCTAAAAGCATTGTTCTTAATCAAAAAAATACTTATTTGACATGTTGCTTTTAAAATTTTAAGAATGTAATTTAAGTCTATTTATTGATAATCATTAAGTATTAATATAAATAATTGACATCTTATAATACCAAATTGGCTGTGTGTTTTTAAATAAAGATTATACAAAAAATTGCCATATTGATCCATTATTTAATACCAAAAAATATAGTAGCTATAGCATTCAGTAATAGGTATATTTTGACATTTTGTTATGGATGTTGAGAATTTCATTATTTTACAGCTTGAAATATTTCTTGGTAAATACTAGCATTTTAAAATAATATGTATTTAAATACGACAAAAGGATTTTATGTTAAAATACTATTAACATTTCTTATGATGGTTCCATTCCAAACCTAGATTCTATCCCAGTTCTGGTTTTAATTTTGCTCACTATGGTCATCTATAATGGCACTCTGATCCCATTCCAATATTTATTGTACTAATTTTACACCGGTTAACACTATTTCTTTTGTGAATATTTAAAGCAGTTTTGTTTGTTGATATTTAAAAACCAAAAGTGGGAAGTTTTTTTAAAACTTTAATTTTAAATTTATCTTCGAACAAATAAGACTAATTTAATGAGATTCTCATCATTTGACAAGGTTCATCAGAGCTAAATTTTTTGGTTCATTACCTTGAAAAATAAAAGAAAAAAAGAAAGAAAAGTAAGTTCTGTAAAAGAATATTAGGGAGAATACTAAATGAATATGAGCATTTAATGTGAAATTGTATTAACCAACTCTTTTAAGTGAGGTTATTCAGATCCCGATCGGTAGATATGTACTAAAAAGTATTTGCATACATTCTTAATACCATGATTGTTTTTGTAGAGACGGCAGTTATTAAAACCTACTCATTAAGTCCCATCAGTTAGGTTATCACTCCCCATTCCTTCGTGCTTCCATGCCTAGTAGAACTCATGGACCAGACCTTCATATGCCGAGGCGATTCCCTTAATGAATCGCCCATAGGAAATGTCGCGCCGTCGACATCCCCCATGTGCTGTCCGGCCGCATTCCGGGATGCTGTTACAGTATCCCAACTAAGAGCACTTCCGACGCGCCATCATTTCTTCAGAGGAACTACTAGGGGTTTCAGCACCACACCAAAACGCAACAATGTCGTCGAGGCGTTTTGTATCCTACAAAGTACGGTAACAGCAATCTGTCCATGGGTGACGTTTTCTTAACAAGTTTCATTAAATAAAGCATTTGGACGTGCTTGTACGTCACACTCAAGAAACTGAAGTTATCAAAGATGTTTGTTTCAAAAATTTGTTATTAGTTATTTGTTGAATATAATACATTTATAAATGTAATTAGATTCATATTTTTCTTTATTAAATCAATTTTAAACTTTGTTTTTATCAATAGGTAATATGCAACTAAATTATCTGGTCAAAAGAAATTTGAACCTGAAGGATATAAAGCATAATGATAAACCTCCGACAAGCTCAAGATCATCCTGATGAATATTCATATCACTTACTTTTAAAGGTTTCCAAAATGGAAAAGGAATACATTGAAAAACTGAAAGATTTTACCCAATTGAACTAATGAAATATGATGCAAATACATAAATAAGTGTACTTTATCACAGCATTCTAACAGTATAATATTAAATATCAATATGCATTTTTCTTAATACATATAGTAACACCAATGCTATATTTTATGAATTTGCTATTATTTTACAGGATCATGTTATGTTCTAGGATCATATTATGTTCTATGTCAAAGAAAGTACTCATCAGTTGATTAAGTGTAATGGGAAGACAACGGAATTTATAATGAGATAATAGTTATTTGAAAGTAGAAGTTAATAGTTTTTTCTAAGCAAATCATAATAAAATGATGATATCCAATAATTCATAATTCTAAATTAATTCTGAAGTTTTAACACTGCTATCCTCTTTCCCCGAGATAAATTCTTTATAGATAATAACTCCACGAATTGGGGCCGCTTGCAATGCACAATAAATTAAGTCATTAATAATTAGCCTTACATTTAATTGATCAATTTACAAATTCCATGTATAAGCTACAGTGCATTTTCTAGACACAACAAGCATTTTGGCAAAATCCAGTATTTGTTAATACTGTATACAAGTTTACACACTAACATTTAAGTACAGTAAAAAGCTTACAACTTAAGTAATCATTGTAAAAAAGTTCATAAGAAAAATCTTTAAAAAATTACAAAAGTACACATGTTAATTTAAAAAATTGTGACATACCACATATAAACATACCAATTACTATGCTCTGAATAAAATCAGACTTAATTCACAAAGAGTTCACAAAATCAGTCCCATTAAAAATATTAGTAGAGATTCCAAGACAGTCTACTTATAGTACTACTTATTATTAGATTAAAACTTTGGATTTCTTAGGTGCCATTACTTCAATACATCTAAAATTAAAAGTACACACACAAGAATTAACATGAGATTAATCTTGAATAAAAAGCAAAAAAAACTACTGTATAATATCTTTAGACCCTGCAATGTTATAGAAATGCAGTCACATTAATACTAACCTAGTTTACATTTATAATGACTATAAGCTAAGGAGTGGTTCAAAGCCTATGGTTAATTTGAATATAAAGTTATCACACAAAATAAAGTACATTATAGGCAATTTTTTGGAACAGATTTTAATATCTAATATTCAAGACTAAAATATCAAAGCATTGTTATAAAAAGAAAAACAAACTGCTTTCATTAAAGCTTCACATTTGTATGAAGAAATCGAGTTTTAGGCCTTTTGTTTATGGCAAATGACTGTTGAATGTATATACATTTGTGACACAATCTTAGACCTACTTCACATATTTTAGTTTTCTTTTCCAATTACCCAAAAAAAAACATTGAACAGTGTCATGGCTACAATTATAATCTCTTTCTAAAATATTGGCAGGTACATTTCTCATAACTAACTTTGGTTATTGATTAATAATTCAATGCAAGATATTGGCATTAAGATCATAACTAAAAAAAATGCTAGAAAGATGATATGATTTATAATTAGTTCATGTGGATTTGCATTAGAACAAATGTCCTAATCAATATGTGCATATCTGGGCACAATGTCCTTCTCTATTAATAAGTTGCAAGCAGGTAGATCACGCAGCGGTAACGGGTCCTGGCCTACTGCAATCAGCTTCGAATCAATTCCGGGGAGATGTCCATTCCATACAAAATAATAAAAGAGATGCTGCATTGCAGACATGTAACGTCGCTGTTCTGGCGTATCCGAGTCAAAGGTACCGAGAATAGCCTCCACGTCGGCGTTGATGTCGGCCATTCCTAAGCCTGCGATGCCGGCGCCTGCGCCCGCGCCTGTCGCCACGTACATAGGAGCTTCTAAACGGATGCGTGCTAGACTCACCAATGGGCAAAGCGTACGTATTGCTGATATCAACTCCACCAAACCTTTGTATGTCTTATTAAAATGAGAAAACACAGCAGCAGTCAAATTCTTTTCACCTATAACACTAGAACTCACCATTTCTTCTACAATTTGAGAGGTCCAATTCAAATTCTTCATTCGTAAAAGTTCAGTGTGAGCTGAATGTTGTGTAGTGCCAAAAATTATTAGCTTAGTGTCTTTATCCTTTTCTAATCCGGATCGAGTTGCCATTTGCGTATTCCAAACTTCATATGGATGCATTCTCAACAAATCACCATCTAGGACAAGCCATGATTTTTGGGTTTCATCAGAATGAGGTAACTTACTTATGCTGTTTTCCAACCAAATATCAGGTGTAGCTGTTAGGATTTCCATGGTAGATATTTTTTTAAGACAGTTTGCATCGTCACAGCTAGTCCTTTGTTTAAATAAATCGTAATCATTATGAACTTCATCAAGAAGCTTTCCAGGATAGATGACAGAAGGAGATGACAACCAAACTCTAGAATACAATTTCTGAGCCTTTTTCATGGTAGTTAAAGCAGCGGCAAGAGTCGCGCCACCACGATGTGCTAATAAAGTTACAGAATCTGCATCTCCTCCAAAATGTTTGATATTATTTTTTACCCATTGTAGAGCAACTAACAAATCGCTTAGAGCGTAATTTCCCGATGTTGGAGGATATTTACTTCTAGAAAGCACATCTAATGCCAAAAATCCAAATGGACCTAATCGGAAGTTTGGTTTTACAAAAACAACTTCTTTTGTTCTTGAGTACATAGCTGAGGGTTGAAGAGGACTTATTCCACCTGCAAGTGAATTGGCACCAATCAGGACTACCACTGGTAGTGGAGAATCATATCTGACATGAGGAGTTACTATATCAATAGTTAAGCAATCTTCTTCTCCAAAAATTGTTCCATTTTCCGAAAATTGTAAGCAAACAGGCTTAGGCTCGTGCAGTGGAAGAGTTTCATTCCAACATAAAGATATATTATTTAAAGGCCTAGCATAGGTAAACCTTTGCTCTCCAACAGGTGGTACAGCATATGGTATCCCATAAAATTTATAGACTCCATCTTGAAGAATCCTGGAATAATAAAATACATGTATACACTATTGCTTATTTTTAATCTATTTCATTATAATGATAATATATGTATAAAATGTCAATATAATGACACATTGCAACAAAAATAAGAACATTTTTAAACATAAGCCATAAGATATGATATTATCCATACATAATCCATTATCTTTGGATTACAATTAGGTGTTGCATTTTTTTGATGCAACTTGCCATAAATATAAAGTCCAAATATTAATGGTAGCTGGTATTATATAAGGTTGGGGAGAAAATTTTTCATATTTTATATACAGATTCAAAATAATTTTTCATCATATTTTATTTACATTTAATTAAAATATATGTATGTGCCATTTTATTCAACAACTAGTAGTCATATTGTAGGTAATGACATCCCTTTGCTTTAGAAATTTGGGTACTTCTGATCAAAAAACTGTGACAAGTAGTTATGACAGTCCTCTCCTGATATTAACCTAACCTAATACTACTAATATACTGATCTTGCTCTCTTGATGTTAACCTAATGCTACCTAAAGAATTCTTAAGATTTTTCAGGATGGTTGGGAAAAGGTTGGGAACCTCTGACTTGGATTCTATAATTTTTTTTTATGAACCTAAAGAATGCAAAAAAATTTTGTGAAATCCTACAGTAAAAAAACTCATTTAGGAAAAAATAGAGGGTAATATAAAAAATAGGAAGGAAAATATGGAAAAGTTTTGGCTCTTAGCCAAAGGCCTACTGTACTTTTGTAGATCTGAAACAAACTTATGGATAAGTAGGAGTGAAAAGATAGACAATCCTATCCATACATGGTGTGAGTAGCAGATTAATATGGGCACTACAATCACTGTATAAAGGCTCTATTATTGCTAGCATCAGAATAAATGATGCATACATTGACTGGTATGCGGTTCTGGCAAGCATAGAAACGTCAGAGAGAGATGTGTAGCTTCACCCTGATTATTTAACCTATTGATGGATAACTGCCTGTATGGTTTGAGAGTATGAGTGTGTAACTAAGAATGGATGACCTGTCTGTCAAATGCCTCTGATATGCCAACCACAAAATAATCCTTGCATTATTAGCTTACGATTTGCAGGCAATGGTAACTACAATGAATGATTCTGTAAAAAAACAGATGTATAAAAACTGTTTGCAAGACTTAAGATCATGGTGTTTAAGAGAAGCGAAAGTATGACTGAATGCAATATAAAAATATAGAAGATAGAAGAGTTGAACAAGTAGAAAAGTTTGCATACTTTGGTACCCTGTTTGCAAATGATGATAAGCACGATAGAGATAGTGAAAGTAGAGAGAATGCAGGAAATATGGTGAATGAGATTTTGCTTGCTATTATGAATAGTAGAAGTGTCTCACGAAATACGCCTTTGGTTATCCATAAAGGGGTCCTAATCGCTATGCATATCAACAGAAGTGAAAAATATGGCAGAAGTAAAATGACAGTAGAACCAATAAACGGAGATGCAATCTCTGCATAATATGTATCGAGTATCTGAAAGATAGATGAGTAATTTAAAAAAATGATGTAGTGACTACAGTAGAAAAAGATATATTACAGTAGTTTGGCCATCTCAAATAATAAATGAAAGTAGACTGACATAATTAATCTATAGAGTGAGTGTGTGTGATGGAGGGGTCACCATGCAAGAGTATGTTTATGCATACCTACACATTTAGATTAATGAAGCACTCGAAACACAATTAAGGGTATTCTAAAGGAGTCTACTCAACTTAGACTTCCTGAAAACTTGAACATCTGATAGATTATGAGAAATGTCAAAAATGAATTTCTTAGATAAATGCTTTTTTTTTTTTAAATAAATTTAAGACTATTCTATCGATCCATATCAATATCTTATCATCTATTTTCCCCAAACAGTTGCAACGATTACTGCAAGTTGCATAAAAATAGCTTGATTTGTTCAAGAGATATAGTTGGAGAAAATTTTTCAAATAGCATTTTATTACAATATTTTTAAGATGCTCTACCAATAAATTCTAAAATTTATCTAATTTTCTTCTTAAAGAATGTCGATTGTTGTGAGCAGCATCAAAATCGATGAATTTCTTCTATAGATAAATTTCAAAATATAATCAGCTCTTTTTTTCGAAAACAATTACATCTTGACAAAAAACCTAAATTGTTCTAGATATCGTTGGAGAAAAATAAATAAAAAAAAAAGTTTTATTAGAAAATTCCTTAAACTGCTCTATCGATAAATTCCAAAACCGAAATAAGCCTTTTTCTTAAAAAGCAACATTGAATGAAGAATTGAAAGTGTTTTAGGCACTGTATAGGGAAATAATAAATGAATGAAGAATAGATTAGTGATTTGCATTGTTTGTAATGCACTATAGTGGTAGGCAGTGCCTTTGTGTGTGAACTGCATGAATATACACAAAAAAATAAAATAAAAAAGAGCTATGAGGGATGATCAAAGAGTAAGACATCAAGGAGTAGCAAAACTTCACTTACCCTTCTACAGGTCCACAGGTAGTAATAGTAGTCATAAAACGGCCAGCACGCAGTGGACGTTCCGCAGGCGGCCCAGCACTAGCTCCAATTATCACACCGATTATTACCGCAAGCAATACTAGTAGGGCTATTCCACATACCACTATGTCATCTGTTAAAAAAAAATATTCAAATTATTAATTATAGCACTTTTATTTCATAATATTTCTAACAAACAAAACAGCAATTTCAACAAGTAGTGGAAGATAAAATTTATTTTATCAATATGTATCTTATGTATATACATCCTTTTTCAAATAAACTGTATTTATGTATACACCATTATACTATGCACAAATTTTCAAAAGTACTCACATTATTATTATCAAAAACAAAAAAACACAAAATCTGAATCTAATCTACAAGATAATTCAATATATAATAAATTTGCCATATAAACTAAGTTAATTTTGTAGCCTTTAATTTTTTTATATCATGCAGGGAATATATCCTAACTAATATTATAAATTTGAATGCGATCTTGTTTGTATAATACACTTTTATGTCTTAACTACTCAACTAACATTTTGCATACAAGTTGTCTAGGGTGCAGCAAAGGATGTAAGTGTAATACTTAGTTTACTATACTAGTTATTGGTAACATAAATTTTGAAAAGAGGGTCAAGTTCAACATCAGTCCAGGATTGGAGCTGCCAACAAAAGAAGGGTGAGTAAAATCTCTTCATAATAAAAAAATAGCAGCAGGACATGTTTTTTTTAGCTAAAGCGTATGGTTTTGTCTAAGGTAATTTCATCAAAATCAAATGAAAAGTAAAACTGAGATTTAGTTTGAGAACAGAACTGGAATCGAGAGCGTAACCAGAATGTTAATTGAGAGCGGGGCCAAGATCGGGATTGTTATTGCCAGAAAGATCAATAGACATGAAGTGTTCATTTTATGCCCAAGTGGGCAGAGCCATGGGCAAAAGCTACTTGTAAATAAATGTGTCGTAAATACAAGTTATTACTATAACATGAAATTAACTTTGATATCACTGAGTCTGATATTATTAACGAAATAGTATTTTTAAATTGTAACTTAGAATTATAAATATGCCCTTATTAAAATGAACCAAAAAAAAAAAGTATAAATTTAATTTGAACTTGGACAGAATTATACACAAAACCTTGAAGTAAGGATTTTAATAGATAATCATCAGTTATTATGGACGTTTTGATTTTAATTTCTACAATTATTATCATTACAAACTCATGCATGTATAAGCAAGTAAAGACTACAGATTTCCACATGGTACAATCTTTACATTGTATCATGTGCAAATACTGTACGACTACAAATTATATTGATATATTTGACGATTTGATTCTGAAAAATTTAAATAATAATTATCCTTTATTCCGATGGATTAGTATCTTACTTATCCTTCAAGGTAATTTAATGAAATTAAAGAAAATAAGGACGAAACAACAAGAGAATTAATAGTTTTCTAAATTAAATGATTGATTTATTAATTTTAAATGACGAACATTAACTCGACAAATAGAAACATTAAAATTGTCGACTTGTCCACATCCTAATTTAATGTAGCTTTAGATGGATTTACAATTTTGATGCAATTACATTGACCATTGTTCTGCATACTGGTCGATATTACTTCTCTAACTTGATCTTCTGAAGTAGTGGCTTCTAAAGAATACAATATAAATAATATTACATAAATATACATGAAAACAACACTAAATCTAACATTTGCTTTTGGTAAAACAATATCTCTGTAGTAAATAAACAAATTGGACAAAATATAAGCAAGCTTGTATTCTTAATTTAAAATTGGCATTGAGTCAATGATTCAACGGTTAGGAACAATGTCTTTGAACCAGAAAGTACCAGGTTCAGCATTACCACATTAAGTTAAACTAACTTATGCTGAACTTTGGAGTGCGTGTTAAGCATAAAATCTAATACAAATTAGAAGTTAGTTAGTTATAATCTGTAGCTATATCCATGCATCAATAAGTGCATGAGAACTTTTGTAACAAGTGCATTTATTAAATCATAAAGCATATATGCATAGCTTTTGTTATTTGTAACTTATACAATATACAATTATAAATTTATCCAGGTTGAAAAATCTTCAGAATTTCTATAAACTTTTAAACATCTTGAACGTAAAACTATATCAAGGTACAGCAAATTTGCTATGCCCTGGGCAACTGAAACACGCGCTACACCACTGGGTGGAATTAATGTACACAATAAGATTATTGTAAAAATTAAACCCTTAACAATCAAACCTAAAATAATATCTGTGCTATAATAGAAGAAGCCATTTATCTCCACACAGACAATTTTAGTCAATCCTTTGTTCACACAGAAGTATGATATGTTCCAAGTGTGAACTAAAGACAAGTTGTAAATACAACAAAATATATTGAAAGTAATGAGTTAATTAAAATCAAATGATAACCTTGATTTTGTGGATGATGAAGAAACTGAGTAAAAGGACATGTATGAAGAAATTGCAAGCGATGTCGTTTGGGCTTCACACCTTCTGCAGATTTATCTCTATCAATGTCACTTGCAACTGCCTCTTCTTCCTAATAATTGTTAATATGCAATTAGCGTCATTTACCAATAGCACATAAAAATATCTTACACTCTATTAGTTTTACCTTGCTTTTATCTTTATCTGTATTACGCGTGAAGAAACCGGGCATTTTAATAGCTCCGATAGGAATGAATTTCGGTTTTACTTCCCGGCCCTCATCAGTTACCGAACCAGATAAAGCGGCTTTCACAGGTCCTTCACCTTCCATGGGTTTGGATTCCAATACTAAATCAACATTCTCAGGATCATCCGTTTTCAACATCGTTTCCTTTTCTTCAGCTTCAATTTGTTTTTTGTCTGGAGTTTTATTTTCTTCTTCATTTTCTATTTTATTTACATCCATTTGATCCATGTCTGAAAACTATTAATTTAATTTCAATAACCAATTACAACATTATAATTAAATAAAATTAAAAAATGCGTCGGTTATCGAAAGGCGTCATTTTCAATGGCGGAGTAAACTTACTGAATTACGTGCAAAACTATAATTAAAATTTATATGAATCAGAAATTCTCGATAAATTTATGGGATATTCTTTGACTACATCTATAATAACAGAATTATGTGAAAAGCATTAACACTCAAGCTAACCGGTACGAATAGACTCCATATAAACTATATTTAGGGTAGCCAACACTTAAAATCTTTTCTCCCCAAAAATCACTACTAAAACACCCAAATACCAATAAAAATAACCAATTATTATGTTTAACATTTTTCCATGGCTAATAATGCAGTCATTTTCAGTTTCAGTATGATTTACTGAAACAGTGTGATGAAGTAATACATTTTATAATTGAGTTTGTTTAGCATCACTCAAAAAAGATTAAAATTGTTGCATGAAGCTAATCATTTCCACGTTGCAATCTGCCATCAAGCACTTTAATATTTCTGTAGACAATTTTTCTTTTATTTAATTTTTACGTTTCTAACGATTACAATCACTATATAAAAAAAAATGTACGCAAATGTTCTTTAGTTCTAAATATTAAACTCTGAAAGTCATTCAGTGATTGCTTTGTTTTGAAACACAGTGGTTACACATTTGCCGCCAGTAAACTATTTTAATTTTGCCATTGTTACTGATATCTGCAATTCAACACTATCACAATTATAAAAATCACATTTTCTTTGTCAATAAAATAATAACTTTATGATTTGTCAGTTATCATCTTCATTATATCGGCTTTTTCTCGTTATTAGTATGATTGTGAACTAGAGCATTGTGTGTCAGTTCCTACACTATTTTTACAATCCACAATTCAAGAAGGATTACACAAGAAATAGTTTTTAGATATATTTCTGAGCTAGGAAAAGTTCAATCATGTACCTCCTAATTATAAAATGGGATAAGATATGCTCTTTAAAACTTCTTACGCGATATAACAGAGCTTACACAAAATAATGTAAATTCGTTAAATATTGTGATATATTTTTTATTACACTCATAGTTTAAAAACAGTACGATCTACATTATTATTGAATTATCTGTTAACAATCCGGTTGATGAAGACATTGAAATCAATAAGTTATGAAAGTTTTACATTACTTTTTCCCCGACATTTTAAATCCGCAAAATTATCAATTATATTATCGTATAAAATGTTGTTCATTAGTTCTGATTCTACGCACAAAAGAGCTAAGGTGTTCAGCTTTTCTTGACTGAAGTAGATTGTATATAGTTTTCCAAATTTGCCTTTGCCTCTCACCCAGTTCAGTTCGATCGCCCGCCCCGAACGGACGCGCCCGGCCAGCGCTCTAATAAGCTATTCGCTTTTGTGCAGATCGCCGCCCCGATGCGCCCCCGCGACCTCCCGGCCCTACTGATCGAATCCGTCGCGCTGCCCGCCGCCACGCTCCACAATCCAACAATAATTTATTATTTCAGGGTTTTAACTCGCTGAATATTGAAAGCTTTTATTTAAGCTTTTACAAATAAAGCAACATTTTCGAAAACCCAAGGTCAAATCACTGGCTACCTAACGGTGTCAACGAGGTGATTTTGCAGCGAGCCCGGGCGCAGGCCTTTCCCCTTCAGGGAACGGCAAACCCGGACGGACTTGGGACCACCGGCCTTGGAGGGTGCTCCTCGCCGATACCAGGTGTCGCCCGCCCACCCTCCATCATCCTCACTCCATCCTCCGTACCCGTTTGCAGGTCTATAGTAGACCCAGCTCGAATACTGAGCTGTTAGGGACGCTAGGTCAAAACCCGCGCGCCCCTTATTTCGAATTTAAAAACTTCAATATTAAAAAAGACTTACTAGACGACATACCGCGCAAATATAGCTGAGCATCCCATTGTGTGTTCGCATACCTGCCCGTCGAGCTCCGAGAATTCGGCCGGCCGACCCGCGTCGTCTATTGTTCGCCCCGACCAACAATAGACGATAATTAGACACCTGCGCGACAGCCGGCAACTGTACGATCAAACGCGCACGGTATCACTCAAGTATATATACCGTTAGCGTTAATACACCTGTATTAACTCTATACAACGCATAAACATAAATAATAATTTAATTTAATTTAAAATTAGCCTACCATGGACCAAGATTCCCCTGCTCCCTGGGGCGGGAGGGCCTGGCCCCAAAACTCCCATCACGTTAGAATTCATACAACAGGTCCCAACCAAAGCGCTGTCCGAAATAGATACGAAGCGCCTCAGGACGTAGTAAAAACTAATCGCGAGTGACCCCGTCTCGAGCCGCGCCTCGAGCCGCGCAACATCACCAATGAAGACGAATAAAATAAAAATAAACGCCAGGTCAGCTCATCGTCCGACGAAGGAGCGACGTGCTCCGACAGCACAGTCGTCGGTTCGGATAGCGAGTCTGAAAACAATAACACCTCACTTACCCTCGTAGAGGGTAAAAATAAACGAGCGCTAAAAAAAGCGCTCAAAAAAGTGAAGGTGGCTCGCGACCAGCCGGAGATGGACATAGACCCACCATCGGCGTCCACATCCCGTGCAAATGATGCAAAGCCCTCCACCGCCGCGGTCCAACAGACTCAGACTACGAGTACCGCCCCGGTTGAGTCAACCCGAAATCCAGTCTCCGCTTCCACGCGCAGCAGTGACCGCCAAAACTGCTCCTAGGACGGGTGCCCACCGCACCTCCTAGGCCTAAACTGCCTCCACCCATTTCTTTGCAAAGGCGCTAACTTCTCAAATATCCGCAGACTGCACCCGTCTGCGGATAAACTATAGTAAAGCCGTCCGCACCGCCGACGACGGCATTAAAATTCACTGCCCAGACGTTGAGACTTTCCGCAGTCTCAACAAATATTTCGTGGACTTCAAAGTCCAATTTCACACGTACGCCCTCGAGGAGGAGCGTAAACTAAAGGCAGTTATCCGCGGCATTCCAACCGACTTCCCGGTAGACGAAATCCAAGCCGACCTCTGCGGCCAGGGCTTCCCTGTGCACTCGGTGCACAGACTTTGCCGCAGAGACGGCTCACCATTATGGCTAGTTCTCTCCGTCCTTCCCAGGACCGAGGAAGCCAAGAATATATTAAATAATCTGAACATGGTGTGTGGCCTCTCGAGTATCCGAGTAGAGGACCCGCACAAGAAAGGAGGTCCAGGGAAGTGGACCAGGCCACGCGGCCGCCAACTGTCATGCGGACCCGCGCTGCGTGAAATGTTTGGTCCTACATTGGACCAGGGAGTGCCCGCGTACTCGTGAGTCAGGAGAGAAACCCTCCTGCGTGAATTGTCTCCAGCAGCATACGGCCAACTATAGGGGATATCCGAAAGCCCCTAAATTTATTTCTCATAATAGGCCTAATCCCAATAGGCCTAAAATTAGGCCCGTAGCTCCGCCTCGGGATCTAAATAACTTCCCCGATTTTGCGGGAAACAAACGAACCCCCCCGGCTGCCGCCTCTCGCTCCACCTCCAACCCGTGGGGTAAACCAAAAAAGCCCACGCTGCCACCGAGGTCCGTTCCGGGACCGTCCGGAGAGGCTGTCCGCCGCGAGCCACCCGTGTCACTTCCCGCTTCCGCGACCGCGGGCACCTCATCGTTTGGAGACGACATCCAAGCGGTGATGTCCATCCTTCGCGCCGTTAAGAGCTCGGAGATTTCGGAATTCGCCCGAGATTTCCAAGCGTGCAGTAACGTCGAAGAGAAACTCATGGTTCTCGACAGATACCATCACCTGATGGTTAAATTAGAGTCCATATAAATGTCTGCACCCGGGTGTAGCAGCTTTCCTCCTCAGTTGGGCGCCTCAAACCAAAAATATTAGATTATTATCATTCAACGCTTGCGGTCTAACTTCGAACGTTTTAGAGTTAAAAAATGTATGTCGGAGAACAGCATCGATATCGCTCTCGTACAAGAAACATATTTTAAACCGAATAGGCCTAAAGCCTGCAGCATTGCAGGCTATGTCCAACTACGAACGGACAGGACATACAGTAAGGGGTACCGCTCTGTACTACAGACGCTCCCTACATTGCGGCCCTATTAATATTCCTCCACTTACAAATATGGAAGCCACGGGTTGTAGACTGGCCATAGTACACGTCATAGTCTCGGTCTATCTCCCGTCTCTAAAACGGTTGCTCCAGCGCGACCTAAGAGCCTCTTTGCCTTAGGGGATGCCGTCATCCTCTTCGGTGATATAATTAAAACGTAAGATGGGGCTGCCCATCTAACAATTATGAAGAATTAAACTCGACGAACTCGAGGATAGACTAGACTTCGGAATCATCGCGCCCTCTACGTCGACACGTTTTCCCCATGTCGTCACACATAGACCCTCGACGATAGATATCGCACTCACTAAAGGAGTTGCACTTAATTTCAATAATATTGAGACAATACACGGTCTCACGTCTGACCACCGGCCGGTTATATTAAAATGGGACCTCCCGACGGCGGGAGGCCTATTCCATCCGTAAAATTACTAATTGGAAAGAGTGTCGACCGCGCTTGAGGAAATCGACACCCAAACCTCAACAGCATTCCTAATGACATCGCGTTTACAGACGAGATTGACTTTGCCATAGGTGCTCTTACCAACCACGTCAGGACAGTGGTCGAGGAGAGCGAGCGGGAGGTTCCGGCATCCTCGGATCGCTGGAAGTTTCCGCCCGATATTCTCGAATTGATAAGAGCAAAAACGCAGCTTTGCGCCGCGCGAGCGCATATCCCACTCCCGAGTACAGATCCAGAGCGCGAACTCTCCGCGAAAGCTCGCGTTCGGGAATTCCGAAATGAGAGTTGGAGCGACCTCATGGAGGAAATTAAACCATCCCACAAAGCGTTTTGGGCAGTTACCAAAGCGCTCAAAATCGAGGATATACCCTATACCCCACTCAAAACCTGATAATTCAGTGGCCATAGACGACGCGGAGATAGCAGAGTGCCTTGCAGACTCCATAGAGACTCAATGCTCTCGCTTCCTCCGCACGACATCGCTCATATCAGTCGCATCGAGGAAGAGGTTCTCCAAAACCTCCCTCGAACCTAAAGACGATCTGGCTCCCGTCTCACTCAGCGAAGTCCAAACGCTAGTGAAATCATTTAATACTAGAAAGGCACCGGGCCTCGGTGGTATTAGTAATAAAGCAATCAAATGCTTTTCTATACCGTTGTTAAGCTTACCGGTTGCGATTTTTAACGCGTGCATAAAAAATTGCTATTTTCCTTTCGTCTGTAAGGAGGCGGAGGTTATAGGCATCCACAAGCCAGGGAAACCACGCGACCTCCCTGCCAGCTACAGATAGACCGATCAGCCTCCTGAGCGGTCTGGGCAAACTTTTCGAGAAAATTCTCAAAACTCGCCTTAGCGATCACCCCTAGGGAAAGGCCTTATCATAGATGAACAGTTCGGCTTTCGCCCAGCCCATTCTTGTCCACAGCAAGTCCTCCGCTTAGTAGAGTATGTCTCGAGGGCTTTGAAACCGAACGTAGCACCGTAGCTGTCTTCTTTGATGTAGCCAAGGCCTTCGATAGGGTATGGCACAGGTCTGATTTATAAGTTATATTCTCTCCAAGTACCAGATCGCCTCATAATCACTATTCAAAATTATTTAGCAAACAGACATTTCACATTTAGGCATGAGCGCACTCACTCGACAAGACGTCTTATCAGAGCAGGAGTTCCTCAAGGCTCCACCCTCTCTCCTCTGCTGTACCCGCGTACACAAACGATATACCGCGACCGTCGTCGTCTGGCGTCCAACTCGCGTTATTCGCGGACGATACCGCGCTCTTTACGGAAGTAGGAATAGAGCACCTGATTCACCCTCCTCCCTCCAGAGGGCCATTGACGAGCTAGGTCAATGGTTCCGGAAGTGGAGGATAGAAGTAAACCCCGACAAATCAGCAGCCATACAATTCAAGTTATGGTAAGATTAGAGTCGACTCATTGTCGACAAAACACTCCCAATCTTAAAATGTTGGATGCGAACATTCCGTGGCAACGGAACTACAAATACTTAGGAGTCACGCTCGATAAAATCTACACTTCCGAGATCATATCGAGCGTGTTAGAATACTGCACTTTCTACAAAGCAAGGCGGCCATGCTCGGTAGAAAAAGTAAACTATCTAGACGTAATAAACGTACCATATACAAAATGTGCATTAGGACGGTGATGACATACGCGTCTCCCGTCTTCGCTCACGCCGCTCCCAAAGCACTACATAGACTACAGGTAATACAGAATAAATCTGTAGAGCCGCAACGGATGCACATTGGTGTGTTCGTAATTCAATTCTCCATAGGGACTTAGAACTCCCCACTATTTCCAAATATATGAAGGACGCATCGAAGCGATTCTTCGACATCGCGGGATCACATCCCAATGCGCTCCTTCGCGCGGGCATCCCACCCAACTTATCCGTAGGCCACGAAACGTACTTACCGATCCACCTGACGCTCTTACAGCGGCAGTTTAAAGCCTTAATGACGTCAACGACACGCATGACTGACTTAGATTAGGTCTATCCGTTAGTCAGGTCATCGACCTAAGCTCCCTTACCCCACCCGGCCGCCGTCGGCACTCGCATGTGCCGTCCAGCCGCACTCGGTGAAGCTATCAAAGTCGTCTGACTTGTCATCCGACTCGTCTCGACCGACTAAATAGCATAGCCGACCCAATTACTTCACTTTCAGGAGGAATTTTTTAGTGGGTTTCAGTCCCACACTACCCACGCGTACGGGCGTGCAGGATAGACATTTTTTACCTCCTCCTCGCCGCAAGAGGGAAACAAAAAAAAAAGGCTGTTGTGCAGTGTAATATTTAATATTAAGAAAAATACATTAAAAGTCATTAATAGAACATCAAATAGTAAACAAGGCACGGGATTTTAGATATTCATTGAATCATGGTCCAACCAAGAATTCTTTCTAGTGGGTAGGTATATGTGTACTGGAAGTAGTACCGTATGGTATCGATCATGCATTTTTCCGCAAATATTCATAATCTCCTTCTTTTTTAGAACAACTTTACTAAAGCAAGTATAGTTACTAAAGTAGCTGTTTCTGATAAAAATATCTTAGAACGTGTTTTAAAAATTGACGATTTTCCAACATTGCGAACTAGCTAAAGATCGAGTGCCACACCGATTTTACACCCGGTAAATTTCCGTGACACCTTCGACCCTTTGACGCCTACATAACTTAAGATCTTTAAGATCGCTACTAGGGGCATTTTTTGGCCGCCACTTTTGACCCGAAGCCTTCGCCCACTCTTTTAGTTAAAGGCGCAGATGGAGCACTTCGCTTATCACCGGACCTCCCTTCGTCAGCAGACTTGATGTTGAGTTTTTGACAGATGCAGATAGGGAAAGTGTTTAACAACATTTTATAACATCGTACCTTTCGGATTAAAAACTAGCCAAGTGCATTCAATGAATAACGGATTTCGCATTAATTGCGTATATAACAGTATGTTTGCGTTTCAGCTGAACATACTATTATATAATACAGGTAGAATGTAGATATAATCCGGTTTGTTGATACGTTTCATAATTTTGGTATTTCGTTAAGATTGCTTTTCTAAAGATTAAGAGAAGTAACCTTATATTCAAAATGAGTAAGTTTGAATGTGGGGTGCTGCTGGCCCTGATAAGTATTTCAGACTTTGAACCACACAAAAATGTCAAAGGGTTACATTCATTCATAGAGTATATGGGTGATTTAAACATAGATATATTTAAAAATTCGTTAGACGAAAGCTTCCATGAATATTTGAATTTATTATCTAGCTATTCTACAGAATGCAATGGGTCATGCATCTTTTCACAAATCTCCTCTTCTTTAAGAACAATTTTACCAAAGTAATTATAACAAAAATATATCATTGAAGATATACTTATAAATAATATAAATTAATATAGATATAACCCTACTAAGTGCTCCGTCAGACTGCACACGCGAGCGCCGTGCCAGGCGACCGCGCAACGTGCCTAGGCACGTGGCAAACTCGAATTCTGCTCTGCGCTCAATCTATACGATATATTATTTTTAAAGAATTAATCTAATCACCTACAATTGACACTTGATGTTGTCAGTAATGTGAAAGTCGCCGAAGGTATTATTACATTAGTCTGTGATTTTACATGTGTTCCACTCATTTCTAAACAAACAAGGCGAACTAAGGCACATTATCGTATAAATGGCACACAGCATGCAATATTACTTGCAGACTCGCAGGTTGTTGACCGTCAGGGTGTTTCACTACAGTCTTAGAGCAGCATCAATGTCACCTCTGCAAACTCCCCTAGAATAAATCGTGTTTGCGTAAGATCTTGTTATTAAATACTTCAATGTTAATCACTTACAATCTTAACTTCAAAAACGTCAATGTCCGTAAAAATGGTGGGGCGAGCGAGTGCGCGACCGTCAGCTAAGGTTGTAGTTCGTAAATTTTTAGTGCAACGTTATAAATTGTTGTCGTCAGAAATGGCTTCGTCAGTAATTGGTTTATTAAGCAAAGTTGTTCTAGAAAAGAAGATAATTAATATTTGCGGAACGATACATGATCGATTCCATAAGGTATAAGATAGGCTCTAGGAAGGAAACGAATTATAGGTCAATTACTGTCTTTTATGAAAATTGAAGCGCGTGAAAAATTTGTTAGTTAACAACTGTATAACTTTTTCATAAACCAACACTTTTTGTAACGGGATTGTATTTTTTGAAGTTTTCTGATGACATCATAATTTGTCCAAATTTTAATATTGGTATTTAATACTGATGAAAAGCAGCAACTTCTAGGTTTATAATATATCAAGAACCTATCTCATTTTATTAATTATTTAAAAAATACAAAATATGTGAAAGCTGTCAGCAGAATAAAAATTTAGAACTAGCAGATCACTAAAAACATAATAATATTTTAATTAAAATAAATAACGGGTATCTTGTATATTCCACACACCACCTCAAGACATGAGTTCAAATAATAATTTAAATAGTTGCAAGTTCTAGTCCTTGAATACATTTGTAATGTTACTCCCTTGGAAGCGGTTTAGTTAAAATATATACTTCATGCTTCTTAATGGTGATTTTTGACACTGAAATTAGTTTCATCTTAAATCCGATACAAATAACGTATTTGAGAAATCTACTGACTTTGGTTCTTTTCTTTACTGTTACTAACTAACAAGTTCACAGTTTCTTTTCCTTTAATTTCACTACTAGCTTGATTAGCCAAATTGATCTTTCCAGTAGCTGTACCATTAAAAGACATAATTATTTATCACCACATAAATTCGTAGTACAGCCACTATTAAGTATCAACGGTCAATATTTTGTTGTATTACTAGCAAATTCAGTATGATACACAGCGAAAGTGTTTTCGCCTGCTTGTGCACATTGTCTATCTTGTCCATTTGGGGGTGTAGCTCGGAACAAATTTACTTATTTAAAATAAAGGCGATACGCCGCGCCATCTATATGAGAGCACAGCAAGCTTTTACCAATTTTTAATAAAATGTCGACAGATAGCGCTTTAAGCTTAAAATAAATATAATCATATAAAAATTAATTAATATGCACATTACTTTTCTAAAAAATATGATTAGTTGCATTATATAATTATACGTCCTTAAAATAAGATTGAAGTAATTAAATGGATTTTAATATTTTTATATGATTGCAATAAAATAGACATTGTGATCATATGTCTGTTGGTAACACTGTACACTTTCATTGGCGTCTCGTGTCATGAGAGCGTCTTTTACCTTTAACCTCTGTTAATTTTTGATAAATATCAATTAATTATTATTGTTATTACTAGTTTATTGTTGTTATTTAATATTTTTATTGTTTGTTTCTGTTTTCGTACTTCATCTTTAAGTGAACGTTGTTACTAACAATGCCTCAACGTCGACGTTGTATTTTGAATGTAAAAATTTGGTAAGTAAATAATACAGTATGGTTAAGATAGGAATGTTTAATTTTACTATACTGTTAGAGGTAAAATATATAAAATGACTTAGCATTTACTAAGTACTCAGGCATAACCTTAAAATTTTTCCAGATATTCGTTTTCCAAAACTAAAATACTCAAGTTTGGATAGATTTACCGATTGGGTGAAGATTGTTGGTGTAAGAAAAGAAAATGTTGAAGATTATGTTTACGACAACTATAGTACATGTGATCAACATTTCGAAAACGATATTTTCATTCGCATTCCAAGAGATTAAGCAAAACAGCATTACCATCTTTAAAATTGTGTAAGCATAATTGGCATTTAATTTCATAGTGATTTAAATTGTAAGAATAAGGAGTGCTATTAACTTAGAATTTTGGGAAAATATTTTAATGAGTTTAAACTTCAAAGGGTTAAAAGAAGAAATCAAATACGAGAAAACAAATTAAATTTATAATTTAGTAAGAATTGGTCAATTTTATTGTTGTTTAATCTCCAGCCTTATTTTGCCCATTTTTGCTATTGCACCAAGTAACTAAGTCTAAATTATTTCTTTGTGATGTGTTTTAGATATGTTTTCAATTCATTTTAGTGCTGTACTGTTTCATAAATGTTACCACAGCCATTCATTAAACTCGACATTAAGTTTTTATGCAAACTTTCATACTACAGTTTCTAACAAATTCATTAATTTTTTTGATAAGTGTTATATGGTAGGTCTTTAGAAACAGATGATATTAAATAATTTAAATAAACATTCCTTAAAGGATTGTTATATTATTTAGCATTTAAAAGATGTTCACCATTTTTTTTAAGAAATTTACTAATACATACTTAATTATGCTATATCTATTGACAAATAAGAAATCACTACTTTTAATCTGCATTTGACTTATTCCTTTGGGCTTTATCTAAAGATTTGTTTAGGTAGCTAATTAATTTCACAATTAAATAAGCGTTGAGTAAGTTGTGTAACAAAATTGCAGCTATGCCATGCTTACTTGGCTCAGGGATTCCTACATGAACTTTTAGCTTTACATTAGTATGATATACTGTCAGTTTTTGAGGTGCTTATTTTTAATACATTATTGCAATTCGTTTTATTAATATAAAACCATCATAAGAAATTTAATCTGATTTAATGGGATAGGAAAAATAACAATTTATATCTTTTAATATTGGGCTTTTCACAATTAAAAATGTTGAAAACCATGTTTAAAATTGATAATTTATTGAAAAGTTCGCAGCTATTTAAAAACTTTCCTTCACATACTCCATTAAATAAGTACAAAAAATTACAGCTTTACAAGATGCTATTCATGTTCCTGGATGTAGCAATTTTGATTGTGTGAATTGCTTTTAAGTTTATACATTACTTGAACTAGAGTATTTAAATGTATGGTTTGGTTAACAGTGTGGTTTTGTTACAACAAAATTTTTCATGAGTACTGTATACAGCAGAATTGTTAAAGTATCTATCTTAATAGTAATAAGTCTTGTTCTTTAATTTTTTGTTACAACAGATGTTTCAATTTATATTTTAATTTTTCAGATCACAATTAACTCCCAAGAGTGTTTGGATACTGCAGATTTGTTATTAATCTTTGACAGACTGTTTGACTCCTATAATGGACATAACTGCAGTGATTCGTCTAAAATATATAAAGGTTCTCTATAACTCCATTCTCCTCACTTCAAATCGTGTAGCGAAACATTGCCTGTATTAAAATCTATGAGGTACATTGAAAAATAAAAGAATGATAAAATCGATTATCTGCAAGTTCCATCATTCAAAAATTGAATACATAATTTGTATACCATGCAGACGTGTTTAAATACTTGCATAAAAAGAAAAGTATGAAGTTTGTTGACTTTAATCAAGATCCACTGTGAATTTTTTATTAGAAGTCAGGGCTATAGAAATACATCCCAACATGTAGCCAATTAGAAAAGCACTGTTGGTGAATTGTATAACATCGCAACTATCTACAAATGCAAATTGTGAAGATGATGAAAGTAAGATATTCCCCATTACAATGTTTAATAGCAGAAGGGGTTAAAAGGTACATGGTGGTGAGGATGTGAATATAGAGCCATTATTAAATTTATTATCAAATAATAAGGTATAAAATGACAGTAATATTATACAATGCCAAACAAAAAGTTATGTTGCAGGCTACAAATGTAAAACAAAAGTTTTAAAATCATGTGCATTTACTGATCAAATTGCTTACAAGGTCAAATAATTTGTAGATCTGTCTACTGATTGTTGTTTTTTAACATGTGATAGCCATAAAGAAAAATTAAAAGATTATTAAATGGTAAGTATGTAACTTTTGATGAAAATGTTAAAATTACAAGCTTTTAATTATTATGAAAAGAAAAGTAAAAAATGAGATTCATATCAAATTTAGATGGAACAATGTGGTATTTTTTAAAATGGTAAATATTTGCATCTTTTATATTTCATTATTATATATTATTTTCATAATGCTTATTGAGTGTTTCTCAAATTCCAATTAAAAAATACTTAAGTTTTCCTGGGAATGAACTTAGAAACATTCTTGAACTTGTAGGATCATTGGATAGTGTAAAAGAAAAACTTGCTAGTGCATATTACAAAGTCAAAAGTCAGCCGAAAATAGCTGATATCCTTGTGATTCAATTACTTCTCAGTTCTTAAAAGTATATTGTGAAATGGCTTGAAAATTATTAAAATTTGTTTTTAAACATAAAGTTCAAATCATTCTTGTTTTTAATTTTGTTGTTATATTTTAATAAAAATCTAGGAAAACATAAGTTGTTAGATTCAGAAACTAAAAGTGATAAGATGATTATAATTATATCATGCATTATTTAAACCTTGTGTAAAATTATTTATTGATTTTATGTATGAATATAAATCAGGTTTCCAAATGGTGTAAAATTTGGCACTTGTAGTTTATCATGGAATCACATTACTGTATATTGTATACATTTTGCTGTAGCTTCACCCCTGTGGACACAAACCTGAAACTAACTGAATTAATGCAAGGTGAACAGATTGTCATGAAAACACGCAAAGGTTTTATAATGTATTTGCTGGTAGCTACTCCACATTATACAAAATTAAATTCTTTGTCGTTTGCATACTCATGTATTGCTCTGTATTATACAGAGCTTGGGGAACAAACATCAGTACCTAGATGGGTGAGGCTTAGAATTGTGATTTTAGTTACACACAGCTGAAGGTTTATATGGTCAGTCAATAATTTAACAAATACAACTAATCTTTGAGACATGTACATGAATTAAATTTTTAAGTACATATATATGGAAATTAATGAAGGTGGAAAGTATAATGGCATTGCTGTAAGTTAGTGTTACACCTAATATTAAAGTAAGATACTACAAAATTAGGTAACATGGTAACAAAGTCAAAATTGATTAAAAAACAAATTTATCATTAGTACTTATTAGAATAAAAAGAATGTCAACTTAATAACTAAAAAAATTTAGTTCCACAAATAGTAGAAGCAGTGTCTGTGATAGAATTGGTTCACAAGCTCATGTACATTGTTAACACACTTTAATACATGTTTTATTGATCATTTTCACATACATATTCATCAAAAGTGCTTCTAAGTAGAAGCATAATAAAATTATTATAAGTTTTTATTTCAAAACTAGAAAATTCTGCTGTGACCTAAGCCATTAAGTTGTCTTTGTAGTACTTTAACATTTAGGACTATGGGATCGACATTAAAATACATCAGAGAAATCTACATGATTAATGATCTATAAATGACCCTTATTTTTATGGTAGACTATTGATAGGTACTAACTGTTCTGTCTTAATATTTGAGATTAGTGACCTTTGTAGTATCAATACTTTTGAATCAAAATAATAATACATAGCAGCAATATTTGAAGAGATTCAATAACAGAAATTAATAAAAATACTTCATATTTCTTCCATTATTTTTCTGAGAAGTAATATAATATAAAATATTGAACTGCTAAAAACAAAGTTTACATTTAAATATATTCATAATACTGACATAGGTTATATTTATATGATACCATTATTAGACATTGTCCCTAAAGATTAAATAACATTTATTTTAACTGTTCTTTTTTTATTGAAATTTTGGAAATATAAAATTTGTTTTAAGAATAATGTACTTCTAGTTATTAATTTTTATATCAAAGATGTGTCTAATGCTAAATGTATTATTATTTTATTTTAATGTATTAATATCTTTTTGTCTATAATTAGGTCGAAAAATTATATTTATGTTGTCCAATTAAATTTCCCTAAAGAGTGTGTACAATAAAGTTTTAAATAAAAACAATATCGAAAAATTGTTTCATTTATGTTTTTAGTTATTAATCTTAACTTGGTCTAAGGCCAAAATAATAAAATGAATGTGCAGTTTCAGAAGTTCCTTTTGTCAATTAATCACCAGCTAAAAATTGGAAATCCTATGTTATTTCCATTATTTTAACTGGTGGTTAGTTGAGAATAGGAACTTCTGAGAACTGTAGAAAAAAAATTATAGTACCGAAGCGATTTAAATTTTCCCGCTATATCCGTCAAGCGCCATCTCTACGTGGGACCGGAGAAATAATCTGTCAAATTGCGAGTTTCTCGTCTATACCTTAAATATATAGTATAGTTTGTGCATCTGGCTTTGATTGTTTCAATGGACAATTTGGTGATTTGTGTCTTTTCTTTCCGCAGTTATAACAATAACCTCTAAAAAATTGTTATTGTTCTCATTACATTGATTTCCACTTCCGACACTTCCAGCTATCTTAACCACCGACTGCGATCCTATTTCACGCTTCTCAAGTATCGTCACTTTAAGAGGCTCAACATTCAACAGCTTGTCACGTAATTCATAGCACATTTGAAGCCTTCATCAGGAAGGCTATATAACATTATAAATAGTAAATCTTGATTTACCTCAATATCCATAGCACTAAATCGATCAACTATATCAGAAAATTTGTTTACATGATCTCCAACATCTCCACCTTCACACATCTTATGACGCGTTAGTTGCTTAAGTAGTAAAGCTTTTCTTGTAGATCCTTATGATGCATACACTGACGCAAGTTTCATTCAAACTTCACAAGAAGTACCGCATCCATGAACATGCTGTAATTCCGTAAAATTAATCGCTAATATCAATTCTGATATAGTTTTACGATCACCTTCAATACATTGATTCCGTGCTTTTACATTCTCATCTTTACTTTGAACATGGCCAGGAATCAGTTTGTCAACATTTAACATATTCCCACATATGATTCTTAATCAATAACGCCTCTACGTGAATCTTCCATGTTTCCTAGTTGTCTTTACTCAAACGCTCAATCCTTGTAGCAATCAACGTTGACGTCACATTGAAAAGATTTTTCTAATATTTATTTATTGGCTTTTTTTCAGGTTTATAATATATCAAAAACCAATCTCATTTCATTGACTATTTAAAAGATACAGAATGTCAAAGTTGTTATGTATTAGAATAAAAAAATAGAAATGACAGAACACTATACAAAAAATAATCATATTTTAAATAAGATAAATAAAGGAGCGTCTTGTATATTCAACAAATACTATAAAAAAAATATTTTATGTGGTGTACTCTCTTCAGCGGCAGCAGAGCCTTATTTTCATCACTAAATTAATTATGTAAATAATGGAGGTAGAGCTATGGAAGTTGGAATTTTCTTTAGGAAATATTATCCTCTTTAAAAATAATTTTATTTTTAATTTCTTAAATATTAATAGGTTTTGGGTTGTAGGCGAAAAACTAAAAATCTTTTATTCATTTTAATTTAAGAACTTTTGAAATTTTTTGTGCAGTAAAATCCTTAAAATACATTTTTCTAGTCATCATTCCCAATCTAATGAGCTATCGCACATATTCTTAGGAGCTTTATCTCTATTTTTCACAGTTTAAACTAGTCAAACAACTATCCGTCAACATTCTTTGTTTAAAAAACTGCGTTGAATGCCGCAAAGCAAATCGAAATAGAATAGTGTTCTATAAATATCTTAGCTTAAAAATTAAAAAAAAATGTGATTTATTTAAATTAATCTCGATGTTTGAACTCTGAAGAGCTGAAAATATATTGCAATTATACTTTTAAGTTCAAAGATATTGAAAAAAACACAAAAATTAATCTTTGGTGCTCAAAGTCAATAATTGAGTGCTAGGTATATTTTTTAAAGACGGAAGTCGAAAGTAATAAAACGTTTCAGGAATTACCTATTAAGGATAACCGTTTTTCGAATTTACGAGCTTCAAAAGCTTAAAGATATGTCTTTGAGCTTTAAGACAATTATATTTTTGAACTTGAGGAGTTCAAAAACACATTAATAAATATCACAGTGGGAAGTTTTCGGAACGACCTGCAGGGTCAATTGTTTTACAGATTTTTGTTAACCATGTATGGATCTGACTTTAAATTTACAGGTTTTAATTAGTTAAAGCAGACATTATTGCAAAACTTGAACATTATATCTTGAACATAAGACTTCTTTATAGAGCACAATTTATAATAAACTATACATATACCTAATATTGACTTCTATCAATATCTTCTATCTATCTACATCTGTAAAATGCATTATAGGTTAAAAATAATATTACTGAAGTAATTGATAACATATTTGGAAAGATTAATTAAATAAAAGCTTATTAAATAAGAAAATCTTTATATTCCAATATTAAATACATATTATGTACTTCAATACATTAAAATACACTCCATGTAGTTCCATAACTACAAAGGTTCATACAATTACTGGCAGTGTATAAAAGAAATTGCACAAAATATTTTCATACAGCACATTTTTTTACAACAGTAACTATTTTAATAGGATATCTCAATGTTTTTCTAAAGCTTTTACTAATAAATCATTAATTTTGGAAATTAAACTTCTAGAGTCCATAATAAGACCTGCTGTCACCATTGCATTAGCAAAAAGTTGATTAGCAACCATGTCAGCTAATTCTTTGTCACTAGATGTTAGTTTGTACAATTTTTTGATAATAGGATGTCTGAAAAAAAACATAATTACTTCTTACTTTTTTATCTTATGGTTCTAAACATATGCATTTAATTTTCTATTATTTATTATTTTGTGTTACTAGGGAACACTTGACATAGATAAACTTGAAAAGCAATATTTTATCAAAGTAAAAATTTACATCGAAATTGATAAATTATTATATATATAAACAAGAATTGCTCATTTAAAGTAATAAGATATATTGACTTGAATAACTAGAAAAATGGCCATAAGCACTTAAATATTTGTAATATATAAATGTTAATCTAAATTAAATAATTGAAATATTAATATGCTCACTTCGGATTAATTTCTAATTGAGGCTGCAACAGTGCATATCTATTTTCTTCAGTCATGTTGTGTGCCTGGGTGCGTATAAAATGGCGTGCAGCAGCCATTTCTGGGACGACAACTACACACGGATGATTATCTAATTTTGATGTTGTACGAACACCAAACACTTTGCCAGTCAAAGCTGTCTTTAAGCAATTTATAACTTCGTCTATTTGATTTTGTTGTAAACTATCAGTACCTAAAATGTAAGCACAAGATTATGGTAAGACGAAACATTCAAAGAAAACTTTGTTATGTTCTTAAAAATATATTATAAAGGGTACCTATTATCGCTTCAGATTTGTCAACAGTTTCCTTTTGCATATCGTTTTCCACTGACACAAGTGATCGGCCAGTAAATTCCTTTAATTCAAGTAACACAAGCTCATCATACATGTCATAGCAAAATAATACCTCCACATTACGTTTTTTAAGGGATTCATAATAAGGAGATGTCTCTGCTAGTTCACGGCTGAAATTTTTTTTTAATTAACCACTGCCTTAATTAGGATTAAAAAAATATTTTAAATATATGTTTTTACCTAGGAGCAGCTAAGTAGTAAATAGTACGTGAATCTTCCTTTTGTCGTGCACAATATTCAGAGAGGGATGTTTTTGTACCTCTTGCCAATTGTGAGGATTCAAAGCGCAACAGTTTCGCTATTTCTTCCTTTTCTACTATGTTCTGAGAAGTAACAATTCCTTCTTTTAAGAAAATAGAATAATCCTTATAGAAAGCATCATACTCCACATTATTCTTTATTGCATTTTCATTGAGGAATTTCAAAATTCTATTTGTAAGAACATTTCTAAGTTTTCTATAAAAAAAAAGCATTTAATTAGACAGTATTTTTTACTTGTAAGTGACAAATGATACATAAAATGTTAAGGATCGAATCACGCTTACATTGTGTTCTTGTTTTATGAGTAATAAATTAATTATAATTTCATTTTGTAGCATTTATTCAATAAAAACAATAAACATTTTTTATAGCATGTCATTCTTGTATTAAAAATTTTCAATATCCCTATCTAAAGTAAATACCAATAAATACTTAATGTCTTCCTATTAAAACAAATTTTAAAAAACCAAATATTTCAGTAGGTACAACATTGAAAATATAATTACACATGCTATAAGATAGTAAGCCTATATTGTGAGAAAAGCTATTTTAGTGCAACAGTTTTCTGCAAAAATTAAAATTGTAGTTTTCTATGCTTTCGATTTCCATTCTATTCAGTAAGGGATTTTTTTTCTGTATTTTATAAGTAAAAAATGCAGAAAAATCTTTTTTAGTGATGCTGTTTGTATCTGGCTATTTTTGATCGATGACATCTTCAAAAAAGAAAAATAAAAAGTAAAAACGGTATTCCGCCATTTTCTATTGTTTTTGTCCACTAAGAAGAGTGAATCTAACATAGAAATTCTATATATTATGAAGATTTATTACAAAAAAAGGGAAAAATGCGACACAAGCCTCGACAAAAATTTGTGACGTTTATGGACCTAATGCAGTGTCAGTTTGAGTAGCACAAAACTGGTTTAAGCATTTTCAGTTGGATAATTTTGATGTCAAAGATGAATCTCGTTTTATTTTGATCAGAAGTCCCAAAATTTGTAAATATATATCACAAATTTTGGGATATATATATATATATATATAGAATTTGCATATGAAATATGAATAAACTTTTTTCCCAACCTTATATATCAACACTATTTTTAGTTTTCGTTGTAAGTTTTATTGTCATCTCACATCAAAAGCGAAAACAGTAATTTAACAATTTGCTATTACAGTTTTTGGTTATAAAATAATATCATATTTTAAACATTTAGTGCATAATGACTATTATTGCACATTTTTGTGGTATTATTTTACTTATTGTCTAATACTAAAACACACAATTCGACTAGACCACATAGTTTAAATACAAGTAAAAATACTTACGTGATCAAAGCACTGTTTTGTAATAATTCTCTGCTTAAATTAAGCGGAATGTCTTCGGAATCTACGACTCCTAAAACAATAGGTAAAAATCAACTCGTTGAAGTTCATAATTACTACAGTAGGATGAATTGAACTCCTAAATATGCAGTATCTCAAATTATTTTGACTTTGTAACACGAACCACATATTATGTCTTTATGAGATTTTGAGAGTACATATTTATATGTTATAACTCGGATTTCAAAAAGCAGACTGTGAATTGATGTTAGTGAAATATAATGCAGACTTATGTGGAATTCCCTGAACTCAGAGCAACACAACCCAAAACAAATGATTGGTGCTTTTGTACACAAACTTTTTAAGTAACACATCTGTGTAACACAGGTTTGTTTATGTTCGAGCTCATTACTTGAAGAAAGTACTTCTTTGGCTGTTAATCTGCATTGTCATGAACATTAAATTGAAACTAACTGCTTTAAATCTATGTGAAAATGAACATTATCAAAGCAATGAAAAGTTCAAATTCTTGATTAAGTCAAAACTCATTAACTAGCAATTTTTAGCATTTCTCTTGACATTCAAGTTATTGGTATTCAATGTAGAGATCTTCTAATAAGAATGTATTCATTTTAAGTTTCTTATTTAAAATAGATTTCATATACAATACCTTTAACAAATCTCAGCCATTTAGGTAACACATTGTCAGCTTTACTCTTTATTAGTATCTTCCGAGAATATAAAGAAACTCCAACATCTGAATCACGAGACAGTTCAAATAGACCTGGTTTACCTTCTGGTACATACAAAACTGCTCTGATACTCAATGGTGCATCAGTCTTATAATGCAATGTGAATCGAGGCTTATCATATGAATTACTGATGAATTTGTAAAATTCAATATGCTGCTCTCGAGTCACTTCCTTTGGTTCCATCAACCACAAAGGCTAAAGCAACAAAACAAATTATTTAAATCTACTAAAATATGATTTCTACATTTTGACATTTTAGATCAAATTTGTAATATCTTACCTTAATTTGGTTTACTTGCTCTGCATTCAAAAAAATGGGACTTCCAATGAAGTTACTATATTTCTTAATAATACCTGTAAAATTAAATATTTCTTAATATTTTTTTAAAATTCATTCTTGTGAAATGTTTTTCTCAATTGGAATTTGTATTTCCTCCATCTATACATATAAAAAAATAGTAAAACCCCCCTGTGTACATTTGAGGTGTATGTAAAAAACGGAGAGGGGATGATTTTAATCATTGTCAGTAAAAGTTGATCTCATTGAAAAAAACTCGCCCGAAAAGTTACAAGTTAAATAATAATGGCTAGGATCATTGGTCTAGATAACACAATACAAAATAAAAGCTATATTTGAATAAAAAAAAAGAAACAAAAAGTTAACTTGACCTTCTGTTCACAAAACATTCGACTTGTTGAAAAATGAGGAGAACTTGAGAATTGTCCATGCGGATGAAAAATTAATGTTAAATAAAATGAAAACCGTTACACTTTCCTTCTCTCCATACAAGTATATTTATTTTATGTATGTAATGAGCGTGAGAAGAAAGTAATTAGACAATCAATGTGGTCATCATGAAAATGTTCTTGAAGTTTAACTGTTAATGCCATACCATATTTTAAAAATTTGAAAGAAACTTCTCAGTCTGAATACATTTAAAAAATAATGTGAACGAAAGACTCATTAGCAATTACCTACTACATAAACACAAAATTAAAAATACAAAGCTCTTCTTAGGTTGATAAAAATGTTGAAAAGCCGGTAATATTCTATTATGAGTACAAATAAGTTTCTGCCATTTTTTTTTCAATAAAATAATATTTATTGTGAAAGAATGGTAATTTAATTTTAATCGAAGTATTGACCATCACTGGCAACTACTATTTTCTATTTTTGAGGCAGCGTTCGGATTTCAAGTCTGAAGAACTACTTATCTTTTAAGGCTATCTACAAATCAACCCAATTTTTGGTATCTTCATATGATGTGAACCGCTGCTTTGACAGATCATGTGCTATTGACTGTAACAGATGATAATCGGACGGCGCAATGTCTGGTGAATACGGCGGGTGGGGTAGTACGTCCCAATAGTGTTTTGTTAAAATTATTCTTCTACATGATAATGTGGACAAGCATTATCATGTAGAATAATTTTGTCATGTCTGGAGTAGTATTTAGGGCATTTTTCCTTCAGAGCTCAGCTTAATCTCATCAATTGTGTTCAGTAGAGTTCCAGGTATTGTTTCGCTTGGATTAAACAACTCATAATACACCACACCCATTTGATTCCACCAAATACACAGCATGAATTTTTTTCTATGAACATTCAGTTTTGCTGTGGATGTTGACGTGTGGCCAGGTAGTCCCCATAATTTTCTTCTTTTTAGATTATCATAATGTATCCACTTTTCGTTACCAGTGACGATTTGATGTAAAAAACTCTTTTTTATGCCTAGCATTTCACTTATGTACAATTGGCGTTCAATATCTCTCAGCTTTAATTTGTATGGAACCCAATTACCTTGTTTATGAATCAATCCTAATGATTTTAAACGATGCGAGACTGCTTGCTGTGTGACTTCTAAAGTAAGTGCAAGTTCCATTTGTTCCTTTTGTGTTTGAGACGAATCTTCCTCCAATAATTCCTCCAATTCTGCAGCCTCATAAATTTTTGGCCTTCCACTGCGATTTTTATCTTCTATGTCAAAATCACAATTCTTAAAACGTTTGAAACCACTCACGACATGTTCTCTCACTCAAGGCAGTCTCATTATATGCTTCTACGAGCAATCGATGTGCCTCAGATGCAGATTTTTTAAATTAAAGAAGTAAATTAAAAGTTTCTGCAAATGACGCTTATTTGGCTCAAATTTAGATATTTTTGGATAAAAAAAATATATGATACTAATATGAAGTTAATAATATGATAGCGTTATGTTGTTCTTAAATGATCAACCTAATTTTTAAGCCCGTTATCATCTGGAAATTTTAACGTAAGCCTCGTGTCATGCCATCTCTCTCAAAACGGCGGAAACTTATTTGTACTCCTAATAAAAAAATTGAGCTACCACATATATTTATATATTACACATTAGCCAAAATTTTAATTAAAACTGAGTTTCAATATACCTTTTACTGTTTCCTCATCAGAAAACTCTCGACAATCTGTTTTCAAATGGACAATAATTTTAGTTCCAATAGGAATATCTTCCATTTCTTGTATTTCATACATTCCTGAGCTAGAAAATTTAAATCAAAGCCACAAATCAAATTACAATTTACTAATATTTATAAAAATATATGATAAAACATGTAATCGGGAAAGTTATATAATATTCAACATAGTGAAAATGTTAGAATGGATTTATTTTTATTAAGATGTTCTTTTATTATTTAATTCCCATCTATAATTTTTTTAATGGACTTCTTTAGCTGCTATTTGATTGCAAGTGTTCAAAAACCAATCTTTGTATAACAAATCTTGTCTTGTATTTAAACATCTCCATACTCAAAATGGGCTTCGTTTAACTAACATATTAAGGAATAAATAAAAGGTAAATACAAAAAGGAAAATAAATAATTTTAATGTAGCAAAATGTTTCTAATTGACATACATAGTTATTGTTTTGAGGTGTACTCTAATTTTAACCATTTTAAAAGGTCTGATGAAAAATAGGTCTAAAAGTAATATAGATAAATACTATTTAAATATGAAAATAATATAAACTCATGTCTATTTCCCAGAAAGGTAGGCAGAGACTATAGATTTCCACATGCAACGATCTTTGCATATCTCTCTTGCTTTACTGACATCCATCAATCTTTTCATGCAAGCTCATCGGTTTCAGGTACTTAAAATTTGTCCCTTCTTTAATATGGTCTGCATAGAATTTTGTAGGGCTACTCTTGCCAACCTTTCCATCGCACACATTCACTCTATAAATTTGTTTTATTAGTCTACTTTCATTCATTCTTTCCAGATGACTTTATTTAATTATAAGGAAATATAATAAAGAAAATATAGCTTTTCGTCATCAAAAATGCATTAATGATGAGAAGCAAATCCATATTATAATCCAAAAATAAAAAATATATGCAATAGTATAGGTATGCATGCAAAAAAGTGGATCAAATATGTACCACATACTCAATGTCACTCGTAAGGTTAAGAAAGTTCTGAACAAGTGAAAAAGCAGTAATTAAGTAGTGTGATCATGCCGTGGTTGTAACATAACACAATGCGATACATATGCAATACCTTATTATGCTTCTTATAAAAATAATAAAAAAATTGCAAATTACATAATGCCAAAAATTATTTAATAAAAGATGTATTTTAATCAAAAGAAATAAACTGGAATAGTTACTAATTTTCTGAATAAATTTTTTTACTAAATACTATCTGACATATAACAAATTTTTCATGTTTTCAATTATTTATCCAAGAGTTTAGAGTTAATATCTCAGTATTTTTTTTCTTCAAATAGTGAAAACTTGCTAGGTGCCTCTAGAAAATTCTCTTCAAAAATAAGATCTTAATATTAATAGGATGGTCACATAGTTTACCATTTTTCCTTCAGTTGCACTTAAACCTCACCATTCATTCAATGTACAATAAATATCAATACATATTTCTGGAAGAAATTCTGATCTACAAAAAGGTCAAAATGGTTAAATCAATTACTGTCAACATTTAGAAGATATTCACATCCAAAATTCAATGAATATCCATTTCAATAGGTTTTCAAAAACTATTTTGGAAAATAATAATTCATTTCTTTTTTATTTAACAGCCAAACATATTAATTAACAATATTAATAAACAGGCATGACAGCATCATCACAAATGGAACTGAACGATTACACAACTTTATAAATACATTGTAAGTTTTCTGACAAAATGACTTGAAAGATAGATATTTTTGTGCTAACTAATTTCCTAAAGAATACGATTAAATTTCGAATAACAAATAACTATAACCCAGAAATTAAGTGAATTTTTTTTATACGGCGCCGAAGAAAACTAAACAGCGCAGCCTCCATCGAAGCCGCGCGCGTTCGACGAATTGGGGATCTTACGTCCTACACGAGGAACGCGCGCGTTCGAAACGTTAAATGATGAACTTGCCATCGTATCATTATTTGACAATATTGCGCCTTTAGACTTGAAAAAACAAAGCATAGAATCACGTAAGACTCATGAAAGTATAAATTCTAAAACGAAGAGATTCATTACTGAAAAAATATAGATTCAGTAATGAAAAAAATTTAAGTGACTTCATTTTTAAAAAGTCGTTAAATTTCTTTTAAATCTTTGATCTACCGATGATTTTCTTGACATTGAAATTAGATTATGGTCTATTGATGATAGTTAAAGAGAAAAATATTTGACAAATTAATAGTTGTTACTATCGTAGCAGAGCTTGGAGAGGCATTAGTAAATAAATACAACAAATACTAATGGAAAATGAAGAGCTATTTCAATATTTAAACTAATAAAAAATATTGAAACTAATATTGTAAATAAAAGATGTTTTTCATTAGTAATAAAAATAGATCTTGTGTTTGTAATACATCTTTGAATAAATTATTAAACTGACATTAAAAACTTTATATGGTAAATTAAAGTTTTAATTCTATAATATTAATATATTTAGATTCTCTTCCACCAATCTCCTTTTAAACTCATTTTTACCAAAAATCATTTTTCAAATCACTTTTATGTTTCATTTCCTCTTTTTAACAGTTGTTAGCGCTTAAAACCGTTAATAGGACAATGTGAAACGTAAAATTAAGTTTATGTGACTTTTTGTTAAAAATGAATTTAAAAGGCGTGGAAAAGGCTCTTAGTAGTAAATTTAACACACAAATGTTACACTTTCGAAATTCAAAAATAAATTGATATTTCCAGAAAGAATTATTAAAAATCAAATCCATTAGAACGCTATGCATTGAACTTTGGATGCAAATATCATTTAAATGTTTGTAGGCTGTTCAGCTACATTTTTTTTAACCATTCATACTTATATATACACACACATACACTCTTATTAACATATTATGTATTAAATAAAATTATATTTGTGTTTTACTAAGAGAATTTAAATTAAAAATAATTATAAAATATTTTGTCAACACATCTCAGTGTTACTGGACACGTACTCCTGTAATGATTAATTATGTTTTAAGTCGCATATAATAGAAAAACAGTTGTGCTCTACCTTCAACCCTGATGTAAGTCATTTTACAATTTTTTTCACAGATGTAACAGCTCGTCACTTAGTTACTTCATTTATTTTATTTTTTATAATTGTATCATACTATTGTGTTAATAGTACTTTTCTTTTTGATATTTCTTTTGAATTGTTCATTATATTGTTCTGTATATTTATATTAGTAAAAAAATTATTTCCTTGTTTTCTACTACTGATCCAAAACTCCGGAGAATCAAGGTAACACAAATTACTTATACCTAAATAAGTGATGCCCTAAGAGCTCCCACTAATTGATTTGACCATTCAAACCTTTTCTGTAAACCAATTAATTCCTTACTTAAATACATATTGTCCACTTCAAACGCTTAGTACTTAGCGAGTTATAAAATTAAGAAATAAAATAATTCTTAAAATTTTCAAACTTTGATAGTTAATTTTTTAAATCATTTAATAATATATCAAACAAATAAAACACCTTTTATACAGTTTTTAATTATTTACAAAAATATGTATTGAAATTTGGGAGGTCTAATGAATGGCGAGATATAAATTCTTACATGTGGGATTGAAAATGGAATGAAAAACCTTTGAGAAAGACCTTTCTATTACTATTAAGAGCTCAATTTTAGAAATTATTTTTTAGAAAAGGCTAGCAAGCAATTACTAGGTATCTGAAATACTTGATTTTTTTTGACCATCCCTAATATATAGCTAATAAAAAACTTACAGTATTAATGTGCTAAAATCGGAAGTAACAATACATTATTTTAAAAAGAAAAAAATTGTACTTGGTTTATCAATGGTACGTGCTTTACTTTGATCAGATGAAAACCAATATTTTGGATAAGATATTTTAATTACATAATATTTTAAGATCACAATGAGGTCTAAAAATATTTATTTCTTTGATTTTATATATTATGATTCATTAATAAATGGAGTGAGAAACTTAATAACCTTTTTAATACACATGTTATTTGATCAAAAATTTTATCTCAAATATCTGATATTACGACCTTAATGGGTAAGCTACCACATAATGTTATAACTGTACATTTTATACTTTTTTTAATATGCATATTTCAAATAAATTTCGAAAAACACTTGCGTTTACAAATATAATTTTAAAAACTAAATCTTCATGATGATAGAGATAAATTGTTTTTTATAAGAAATTATTCATTTTTACCCATCTGAACTCCATTTATATCCTGGTGAATCAATCTTGCTACTTCTAGTAAACACTTCAATTTTCTCAGCCACCATAAAAGCAGAATAAAAACCCACTCCAAATTGTCCAATAATAGAGTTAGCTTGTTCTGCCCCCTGTTTTTTAATCTCTTCAATGAATGACTTTGAGCCAGAACGTGCAATGGTACCAAGATTCTCAGTTAATTCATCCTTGGTCATTCCGATTCCGTTATCCTAAAATTACATAATTAAATAAATATTTTTCCAATTATTAATAATGCTTGTATAAACCATAAGGTACCTAGAAATTTTTCTGAGTACCTGAAAACATATAGTCTTATTTTGTTTGTCAGTTGTAAGCTTTATTTCAAGACTTCGATCTATTTCTTCTAACTGTTCAGCATCCTCACTACTAGAAACAGTCATGTAACGGAATTTTTCAAGAGCATCACTTGCATTAGAAATGAGTTCTCTTATAAAAACCTAAAAAAAAGGATTCAACATAATTTTCATTATATAATACAACACTCTACAATGTTTAAAAAGACATGAATTATGTAAAATTGACAGCAACAAAACTGCTCACTTCTTTGTCGGAATATAAGGATCTAGCTACAATATCCAATAGCATTCGTGTCTCGGCTTGAAATTCTCTTTGTTCAGGAGCTCCTTTTAAACTATTTGTTTGGTCATCTTGTTCTATAACAGTACAAAAGTATCTTTGTGAACTGAAGGGTGCTTTACCTGAAAATATACGGTAAAAATGAATTAACACGTTAAACATTAAAACATACACAATCAATTAAATTAATTATGTCGTAACAAAACAAAAAGCTAGATATGATAATTATTATACCATACTGAAAAGCAGCAGCAACAACAGACCATTCTAATGTAACATTTTGAATTTTGTTTAGAATAATGGGTCGAAATAACCTATGAGTATTTAATATTGGTCGGCTAAATATTCGCAAAGCGGACATGGTTCAGCCTATAGTATTTCAACTTTTTAATCAAAATTTATTTCAATAAATAAAAAGTTTTTAGTATTGTAATGTTACTATCCAAAGACGTGGGTCAAAAACAACGTGAAAAGAAATACAAAATTGTTTACAGAACTCTGAACTTCAATTTCAAATTTCCATAAAGATTGTTTTACTCATCCCCATAATAAGCAAAGATAATATACATACAGCCTTGTATTACATTGACTTACTTTTTCCTAAATAACTATTTTTATACGTACAGAACAGAGAATCAGTAATTCAGAATGTTTTAAGAAATATATCAAATGAGGTATCAACTCAATAAAGTACGTCATATATAGTGAAATTAATAATTATAATATTTAACTATAGATTCTAGTTTCTGTATGTAACTTTAAGAAGCCCTATAAAATAAAATGTCCTATATATGTACCACATACGGTTTAACTAAGACAAAGTATAAACCTTTTTCTTTCTCTCGAGCGTGGTCTCAGATGATACTTGTATTTTTTATATGTCAATTAATATAGAATACTTGATTTATAATGACTTCACAAAATGTTATCTTTTTTTTTAATTACCTATGTAGATAACGGTACGTTTTTATATCCCTCCACATCTTTCGTAATTGCTAGACATGAACATAAATTATCTTCGTTGTTTAAAAAACTTTAAAGTAACACAATAGTGTAATTTGTTATAAAATAAGTATATTCGATATCATTTTCGACACTAGTTATGTGCTTATGACAAAATATTGTAAGACTAACTGCAAAGGTTTAATTGGGTTATATATGGTCGGCTGTAGTATAATAGAATGAAAATTAACTTTTTATAATCATGTTATTCGTGTCAATAGGAATAAAATAATTTTCTTAAATTATTATAATATTTTTTGCGTTACTACTGATTTTAACAATGAAAAAGTTTTTCCTATAAAATGTATTAGTATAAAAGAGTAACGTTTACTAATAATCTTATGAAGTAGCCAATTATAATGTGTGTGTATATATATATATATATACATACACTGGCTTCCGCCGCGGCTCCGTTCGCGTAGGCATAGAGCGAATTGCTTCATCTTGTATACTGAGAGATTAATATCTTATGACTCTGTTCGCTTTTACGTTGTTGAATTCGATCTCGATCTTGTTTCTCATTTTGGTTCCGTAATTGATTTTGATCTTGGTTTTGCTTCTAATTTTGTTTCCGCAATTGATTTCGAAGTTGGTCCCGTTCTCAATTTCTCCCTTTCCAACGGACCAGGAGCGTGGCCTACGATCGTTCAGTGGTCCGCAAAAATTCACTTACTTCCGCTTTTGCAATATAAATTATAATGGGGCTTATCCCACGTTAGCCCGTTTTCTATCTAATTCTTTTGATTGTGCGCTTGCACACAGACTCCCCGCTGAAGGAACTACTATGTTGTGTTTTCCCCACTTGGTTCATCCCACTGTGAAAGTCTGTTCTTTATGTTATAGAGTCTCCACGAACAATTACAAATATGGAGATGGAGCCAAAGCCAAAATAGTCTATTTTACTCAATGAGTTTCTTATTAATGAAGTAATCCATAGAAGCTATTCAATAGTTCGGTTTAATAGTACAAATACGCAGGCAACGTTAGACACAAATGTAGTTCTGTTTTTTGGAAATCTATTCATGCGCAAGTACAACATATTGCTAGTTTCTTAGTAATTGGATGAATGATTTAGATACCAAAAAAAAAACAAACAACACGTATACTCATTTTTATATATTATACAATCCCATTGCCCTCACCTAATTGTAAGATAGCATCTCACCATTTCTAATGAGCAATATTTATATCAACACTTCAATGAAATCGGACTTCAAAGTCCAATTTCATACATATGCCCTCGAAGAGGAGCGTAAAATCAAAGTCGTGATCCGCGGCATTCCAGCCGATTTCCCGGTCGAGGAGATCAAAGCCGATCTCTGCGACCAAGGCTTCCCTGTGCTTTCAGTGCACAGACTCTGCCGACGCGACGGCACACCACTTTGGCTGGTTCTCGCGGTCCTTCCTAGGACTGAGGAGGCCAAAAATCTGTCCCGAACACTAAATAAAGTGTGCGGCCTCTCGGGTATCCGAGTGGAGGCCCCACACAAAAAAGGCGGCCCCGGTCAATATCACCGGTGCCAAATCTACGGCCACGCGTCGGCCAATTGCAACGCCAACCCTCGTTGCGTTAAATGTCTGGTCCCGCACTGGACCAGAGATTGCCCTCTCTCACGCGATTCGGAGGAAAAACCCTCCTGCGTAAACTGCGGCCAGACTCATACGGCCAACTACAGGGTATGCCCAAAGGCTGCCAAATTCATATCTAAAAACAGGCCTAACACTAAAAGGCCCTCTTACGCCCCCGCCCCCTTCCGGAATCTGGTAAATTTCCCGGCCCTGGCGTCAAAAAGACAACTCCGGCTGTCAACTTCCACCCCGCCCCCGCGATCCCCCATCAATCCGTGGACAAAAGCGCGAACGCAGCAACCGCCGAGCGCCACCCCGCGGCCGCTTAGGGAAGCTCAACGTCCCCCCCCCAGGGCCGCCGTCGCCGGCATCCGCTATCGCAGCTTCATCGTCGTTTGGAGAAGATATCCAAACGGTGATGGCCGTTCTTCGTGCGGTATCGAGTTTGGAAATATCCGAATTCGCGGCTCAACTCCGAACCTGTAGGAACACGGAAGAAAAACTTCTCGTGTTGGTTAGGTACCATCACCTGATGGTAAGACTAAAATACATCTAAATGTCTACACCCGGGTGTAGCAGTTTTCCCCCTTTAGGTGGACGCTGAAAACCAAAAAATTTAAAATTATTATCGTTTAACGCGAACGGTCTACCGAAAAATATTCCCGAACTGACGAACTGTATGTCAGAGTACGGGATCGATATCGCGCTCATTCAAGAAACCTATTTGAAACCAAATAGGCCTAGAGCTTGCGCCATCGCAGGCTACGTACAGCTACGAACGGACAGGACGCATGCTAGAAAAGACGGTACAGCCCTTTACTATAATCGCTCGCTCCATTGCTGTCCCATTACAATACCCCCTCTAGTTAATATGGAAGCTACGGGATGTAGACTTGCTATGACGGGTCATAGTATTATAGTCATAATCTCGGTTTACTTCCCGTCTCCAAAACCGTTGCTCCGGAGTGACCTTAGAGCCCTCCTTGGCCTAGGGGATGCCGTCATCCTCTTTGGCGATTTTAATTGTAAAAATCCCAGATGGGGTTGTGCTGTAATGGATAAAAATGGAGAAAAACTAGATCGAGTCCAAGACAGACTTGAGTTCGAAATCGTCGCGCCCTCTACGGCGACCTACTTCCCTCATAACGACACTTATAGAACGTCAACTTTAGACATTGCTTTGACTAAAGTGGTCGCCTTAAATTTAAATAGTATTGAGCCTCTTCATAGACTCTTATCAGATCACCGGCTGGTATTGCTAAAAATGGGTCCTCCCGACGGCGGGAGGCCTGTTTCCACCGTCAAAATTATCGACTGGAAGAGAGTGTCGACCGCGTTCGAAAAAATCGACACTCCTCGTCTCAATAGCATCCCTGACGACATTAGTACGATCGAACAGATAGACCATGCTATAGGTGCTCTTACCAGCCACGTCAGGACAGTGGTCGAGAAATGCGAGCGGGAGGTTCCGGCATCTTCGGATCGCCGGAAGTTTCCGCCTGACATTCTCGAATTGATAAGAGCAAAAAACGCAGCTTTGTACCATGCGAGCGCATATCCTACTCCTGAGTATAGATCCAGAGCGCGAGCTCTCCAACCCGAAGTGGATAAGATAACAACTTTGGATAAGATAACAAGTTGGCGGAATTAGATAATTATAGTAATAAATAACACTTGCTTAGGTGTTCGATATCTGTCAATCCTCTGGAATCAATATACAATCATTTGGATAGAGATTCGTAGTGGAGAGGCAGATTCGAGGGTCAGCGGTGGGTTGCATGCTGCATGTTAATACATGTTGCAGGCAAGCGTCGGCCCACTTATGTCCACAGCAAGTCCTCCGTCTAGTCGAATATGTCATGGAGGGCTTTAAAACTAAACAAAAAACCGTAGCTGTCTTCTTTGACCTAGCTAAGGCCTTTGACAGAGTATGGCACGCCGGTTTGGTATATAAATTATATTCCCTCGAAGTACCAGATCGTCTCATATTCATTATTCAAAATTCCTCTCCAATAGGTATTTTACGTTTAGGCATGAGCGTACTCACTCGACCAGACGATTAATCAGAGCCGGAGTTCCGCAAGGCTCCGCCCTCTCTCCTCTCCTGCGTACACCAACGACATAACGCGCCCGACGTCCGACGTCCAGCTCGCGCTTTTCGCTGATGATACCGCGCTCTTTTTTAGGAGTTGGACTAGGCGCTCCATCTTCCGCCACCTTCCGAAGGCCATTGATGAGCTAGGTCAATGGTCCCGGAAGTGGCGGATCGAGGTAAATCCGGATAAGTCGGCAGCTATACAATTCAAGTATAGCAAGAATAGGTCTCAACTTGTTGTCGACCGGAACACTCCCAACCTCAAAATGTTGAACGCGAGAATCCCGTGGCAACGGTCTTATAAATACTTAGGTGTCACGCTCGATAAGAATCTCCACTTTCGAGAACATATCGCGCGTGTTAGGGAAGAACGCGCTTTTCTACACAGCAAGACTCGGAGCCATGCCAGGTAGGAAAAGCAAATTATCTAGGCGCAATAAGCGCACGCTTTACAAAACGTGCATTAGGACGGTGATGACGTACGCGTCTCCAGTATTCGCTCACGCCGATTCTAAAGTACTATATAGGTTACAAGTAGTACAGAATAAATTCTGTAGAGCAGCAAGGGACGCACATTGGTGCGTTCGTAATTCCATTCTCCATAGAGACATGGAACTCCCAACCCTCACTAAGTACATGAAGGACGCATCGAAGCGATTCTTCGACATCGCGGGATCACATCCCAATGCGCTCCTTCGAGCGGCGGTTGACTATCAGCCGCCGCCTCCCACCCACTTTCTCCGTAGGCCACGGAACGTACTGATAGATCCACCTGACGCTCTTACAGCGGCAGTTGATAGCCTTAATGACGTCAACGACACGCATGACTGACTTAGAGTAGGTCAAACCGATAGTTAGGTCATCAACCTGAGCTCCCTTACTCCACCCGGCCGCCGCAGACCGCTCCCGGCCGGGCAGGAGGAACGGGAACCGACCCGTGACGGTTTCCGGTGACATCCTATGCCGAGGCGACACCCCCCTCAGGAGTCGTCCATAGGGCATGTCACGCGCCGTCGGCACTCACACGTGCCGTCCGGCCGCGCTCGGTGAAGCTATAGAAGTCGTCCGACTGGTCGCCAGACTCGTCGCCTGACTATATAGCATAGCCGATCACCGACTTCACTTTCAGGGGGAATATTTTAGTGGGTTTTAGTCCCACACTACCCACGCGTACGGGCACGAGGGTGTGCAGGATAGACATTTTTTACCCCCTCTACGTCGCAAGTGGGAAACCAAAAAAAAAAAATTAAAATCTATTATTAATATCTTTCACCGCTTCATAATAAATATATCAGCACTTTAAGTTGTGTACCAAGAATTAGGGGAAACAGTATAGTTATTGGCCCCTTTACGGTTATTAGCCATTTTAACTTTGTTGCCAAAAAACTAGCAACATTCTATACAAATCGTAGATTTAAAAGCTTGTTGATGGCAACACTTGAATTCTCTTTCAAAAAGTTTCAACTAAATTCCGCTAGGTTATTTGGTTCTTTTCCGATGTGTGATGTTTTGTCGGAGGAATAAACTTAGGTGAATGAGTTAAAAAAATGTTAAGACTGCATTTATTTTTTTGTGAGATATTTTGAAATATGTACGCAGTTAGTCCGTTATTTAAACTTTATAAAATATAGCCTTTTTATGCGTTATAACCATACTAAAGGTGTAATATAACCTATTTTCTACACAACCTCAAAATTTTGTAGTGGCCAATAACTGTCACAATTATTTGAATAACTTATAGTAATTGGCCTCCTATGCCAATAACTGTATTTATTAATAAAAGTTAAAGTAGCGTTTTATTAAAGCTAGGTAACGTCTTCTGTTACATTGTGTAGTTTCCTCAATTTATGCAAATTTTAAATCACTATGGACAGTTAATAGCCTAGGCCTATAACTATAACATTCGCAAAGCTAGCCTACAGAAAAAGTAGGCCAATTACTATAACTTTTTAAATTTATTTTGGATAAATTAGCTAAAAAATATTCGTTCTTATTTAGGTATATCAGGTACAAAGAAAAGAAAATGCCGAAGATACCCGAATACACAAAAGAGGCCCTTGATGAGGCTTTAGAAAAATAAATACAAAAGCAATGTCTTTGAGAGCAATCGCCAAAAATATAATATACCCAGAACAACTTTACAGTTTAAACTAAAACCCTAATTCAAAATCTCGATTTGGGCCAACACCGTATCTAACAAATGAAGAAGAAACTACCATCGCAGAGTGGTTGATTAATATGGCTCGTAAAGGGTTTCCTAGTAAGTCCGATGACGTTTTGGACACAGTTCAAAAGTTTTTGAGTGAAAATCCACGCGTTACTCCTTTTATTAACAACAGGCCTGGTCAGGGATGGCTCAAAGCTTTTTTAAAACGTCACCCCAGTTTAGTACCAAGAACCAGTAAGGGGGTTACTAAAGCCAGTGCCTGCGTGTCTGAAACAGATATAAAAAAATGGTTTCTTGAAATAAAAAACTATTTGACTAGCGAAAACCTGTTAGACGTAATTCAGGATCCAAAACGTGTCTTCAATGCTGACGAGACAGGATTCCAGCTCTGTCCCTGTACTAGTCGCGTGCTTGCTGCTAAAGGAGACAAAATATTTATGCTGTGGAACAAGGAAACTCCAAAGAAAATGTTATAGTGTTATTTACATTTTCTGCCGATGGCAGGACTTGTCCTCCTTTAATAGTATTTCCATACAAACGACTGCCTGAAAAAATTGCGACATCAATGCCATCTAAATGGGGTATCGGACGAAGGGATACGGGGTGGATGACGGCAGATGTCTTTAACCAGTTCATTACTGAATTATTTGCTCCATATCTTGCTGAAAATAACATAAAAACCGGTTATCCTGTTTATTCATGGCCATAAAAGTCATATCACTTTACAGCTTAGTTTGACTTGTAAAGAGCTAGGAGTTGAATTAGTAGCTCTTTACCCCAACACCACTCGAATCACTCAGCCAGCCGATGTGTCCGTATTTGGACCAATAAAAAAAATGTACCGAAAAGCAGTACGTAAATTTCAATCAGAAAACGTTGGAGAGGTGGTAACGAAGCTCAACATTGCTATTATTATAAAAGCAATTGTTGACGACTTAAAATCTCAAACAATAATAAAGGGTTTTCAGGCATGTGGTTTGTGTCCCTTTGATAAGAATGCAATAGATTACTCCAAATGTTTAGGTGCACCGAGAAGTGTTGAAGGGACAGATAGACAAACAGCAGACTATGATGAAAATAAGATCATGTCCTTAAAAGAGTTTGAAAATATTGTAGGGCTTGTAATGATAGACAAGATGAAAAGATTGAAATCTGAAGGTGTTATGCAGAATAATTCCTCTCCTACATTATTCAAACTTTGGAGTTTTTTTTCATAGTGATCTTCCACAGAAAGAGTCAACTAATATCGAAATACAATCTGCTAATAACACAACAAATGTAAATCTCGTGAAAATAGTGTGACAACAGTTAAAATTACTATGACACCTACTAAAATTCCTATAGATTTATGCCAACCTTCCACTTCTACTTCTGTAACCACAATGACAGAAAGTTCTCACCTTAATAATTCAATTAGTGATTACTTACATAATACCCCAGAAAATAAAAGGAAGTCTGTTCGAAATACAGAAAGGATTCCATTTGTGATTACTTCTGAGAATTTTGGATTAGCTATTAAAAAAAAAGAGATGGAAAAGCAAGAGAAAGAGAATCAAAAATGGAAAGAAAAAAAAAAGAGGAGAAGAAAGAACATGTTCTGAAAACAAAAAAGGTAAAGGCGTAGGAAAGAAGTCAAAAATATTAATAAAATAAAGAAAATATTGACATAAGGACTGAAACAGAAAATGCTAAAGAAAAAAACATTAAGACTGAAATTAAAACCGACAGTAAATTAAGGATTTTATCAAATATTGTGATCGTTACTTGTGACGTGTGCCGACGTCTGGCTGATAAAAATAAGTCACTAGTATGTAGTTCATGTAAAAAGTATTACCATCGTCATTGCATTCCTCAAAAACACCTAGAACATATGCCAGATGACGATGAGCTTTCTGATTTTATATGCCACAACTGTTTTTCGTTGAATGATGACTCTAATGATGATTGTAAATCTTTTGAAGATAAAAATGATGATGAAGACATGTTTTAGTTATTAATGATATAAATATAATACTAATTTTTTTTGTTATAGTTTCAATTTATATTTTATTTTCAGTGTGGCCAATAACCATGTAATCTCATGGCCAATAACTGCAATGTTATGGCCAATTACTGTGATTTTAAGTTTAATATTTTTACGTTCACATTATTCTTAAAATGTTTAATAAAAGTATATGTAAGGCACCTTGTGTAGTAAAAATATTAATAAAGAAACAAATGCCGTGAGTTTTATTTATTTTTAAATATAAATTTATTTTTAATTGATTTTTTTTTATCGAGTGGTCGCTTAACTGGCCAATAACTATACTGTTTCCCCTATTTTAAAAGTGTGTAATTTATAAATTCTTTTACTGTCTCACCATTCCCCATTATTGGTAGTTTCTAAAATTAGGGCATTCAAACTTACATTCTTATGTTAAAAATACGACCTTTACATGTTTACCTTTACCTATATAAAACCTAATGTTCTGCCCATACTGTACTTTTAGATATCTATTAAAACTTCATCACATAATCACTTTCGTCCATTCAGCAAAAGTCATCCGGCTATATATAATTATAATGCGAATCTGGGTCGGATTGTTTATATTATATATAAATGTAGCATACTTAATTTTAATGTCATTTAAGATTTTCAGTTTGATACAATAAATAGACCTCACGCTGCAAGTATTACTAAAATGAATTAGGTACTATTTCTAAGGTTAAACTTTAAATAAGTGAAAATCTCAAACAATTTTGTAATTTATTTCAATTTTTGTCTGTCGTATAGGCATGTCAAGCTATAGGATCTGCAACTATAGTTATGGCTCTTTCATAATTTATACCAAAAATTAAGCTCTTTTTAAATGAGTAAAGTATTTAAAGAAACTTATATGCAAATCACAGTGCTTTAAATCGAAAATAAATCTACAAATTTTTTACAAAAAAAAAATGGTTGTTATGGACAAACGCTATAAGTCCAGAAAAACTCAACAAAAACAAATTTTAAATATTATAAGAATTGATTTCTTGAAAATCTTTTTGAATTAGCTAATTAACACATAAATAAATAAGGATTGTTTAGAATTCCATCAGTATCTGTTAGTACGATCTAGTAAATAGCTAACTTCATTGATTTTTAATCGAAGTTGTATCAATCGTTAAGCCCTATCAATGATTACTAGTCTTAACACTCTCAGAGACATCATTTTAACAAAACACGTTAAATACAGGTCGGCAGTCATCAAATCATATTCATAATGTACAGAAGAATTTTAAATTTTTATATCTAGCTAAGTATAAATTATTAAAGAAAAACTTAAGCATTAATTTAATAACTTTTATGCTACGATGGCATTAACTCCCGTTTGTTACCATGTACACTAGTATGTAGTTATATAGTATTTGACAATGAAAATAAATTCAATTTATTCTCTTCATTGAGTCGTAAAAGCAAAGCAGGTAAAACTAATAATTTTTTTATTAGTAATGGGATTCTAAAATGTTGATATGGCAACCTTTGAAAAGAAATGGCTATAAGCGTCAAGCGTCAAACCAGCGTCAGTTGATATTTGACTATGGCTTTAGTGTGTTATGTCGCGATATGTTTATAAACTTTTTCTAAAACTTTGATTTTTATTATGCGACAATACCATTCAAATTTGTTTTATGAAGATCGTTTCTGAAACTGTGACAAAGTCTTAAGGATACAATCAGGGACTTCTTATTTATGTATAATGTGTTGAACTGATAACTGTTTCAAAACACTTTTATCTTTTTAAACTGCTCTTGTAAAGTTATCTATTTTATTGTATAGGTTGTGGAAATGATCGAAATGTAATCTTGAGGAACTTAATAAGTGATATGAATTTGCTTCTTAAATGAATTATTCTCCAGAAGGTATATTTTTGAAATATAATAATTTTTTAGATTTTTTTATTTTTATCTAAAAAAATGAAAAATGTGGCCGGAGTGTTTTTAATGAACTGTAGTGGCTTTTTCATCATGTTAAGATATTTTCGCTGCAACACTTAACTTTATCCACTTGGCATTTGTGGGCAGCAGTGGCAAAGGTACTCCCCCATAACGTTCCTTGCAAAATCAAACTATGTGGTGTGAGAGGTGAACTTATAGTGCCAAAGTGGAGCACTTGGTTGGAAGTGCGGGCGCGGGCGGGCTGGTGCCGGGCGCCGCGCCCGCCCAACACCCACCCAGTATGCTGCAGCCTATGGAGGAAATGATTCTTCCACCGAAACGACAAGCTGTGGTTGATCGCCTTAGGTTTGTGTAATACCTTCCTTTTTTGATTTTTTTATATAGGTGTATTAATTTTTGGTGAATGCGATAGTAACTAAATAAATTTGAAGTATATTGGTACTTTTTTAATTGAAAAGTAATTGTTACATCCTATTTCAGAATAGTAACAAATGTGCTAAAATATCATATCCGTTTTGTTTTGTAAATAGTTTTATTTATATTTCAGTAAGTAGAATGCTTGACAACAATAATTATCTATTGTTAATTGATTTGTTCAAGGGTTTTTTTTTTGATCTTGAAAAGGCAAGCCTAAAAACATTGTAAATATTTTTTTACCATTGTACATTAATAAATTAGGAGTACTAGACAAGTTAGTTTAGAAAACTAGTCATGTAAAAATTACTGGTCTTGAATAATTGTACAATTTAAATAGATTGCTTCGTTTGTTTGAGTTTTAAATTTATATCTCTTACTTTATTTTTTTGGCAAAATCATAATTTTTATTAGGGTATTAGGTATAAAAAATTCAATAAGTGTTTAACAATGTTTAAATTGGAATTTACGTTGAACATTGATTCCCATAGCATAAGAATGTAGTTTATGGTAAATTTATAGAAGTACAATATTGAATGTAAAGCATGGACGTTAAAATATATTGCAATATAGCACAATCAGTTTATTTTTATATTGATTTTTAAGTAAAAACTTCTTTAGACATGTTGGGCAATTCTTGAACAGGTAAAAATCTTATGAATTTGCATTATTAATATGTTAATTTTTGCGTGCGTAGCCTCGGGTGTGCTCTGATGAATATGTACTAGGTTGGAAAAAAGGTTTTTTGTATTTAATAAGTAAAAAATTGCAGTAAAATCTTTGGTCGAGTTCCTTGTCTTTGGCTATTTTTGATACTATTAAATAAATGTCATTTTAAAATAGGAAAAATTTAAATTAAAAACAGTATCCTGCCATTTTTCTGTTATTTTTCTGTCCACCAAAATAAATGAATCTAAAATAGAAATTAGATACATTTTGAAGTTTTATTTCTAAAAAAGGAAAAATGTGACAAGCCATGAAAAAAATTTGTGATGTTTATGGACCTAATGCTGTTAGCAAGAGTAGCATAAATCTGATTCAAGCATTTTTAGTTGGGTAATTTTGATATCAAAAATGAACCTCTCTCTGGCCAACTTGTTATGGATAAAGTCAATGCACTTTTCTAAAAAGTACAGCAAGATCGGTTTATTAGTTCTTATAACATTGCTGAAGGACTGGAGATTGATCACAAAACAGTTTTGACTCATTTGAAAAAAAAACTAGATATACAAAACATTTTGATAGTTGGGTCTCACACGAGCTTTCTGAAAGAAATCTAATGAATTATGTACTCATTTGCGATTCTCCAATGGAATGTAATGAAACTGAACTATTTTTGATCATTGGTGATGAAAAATGGATTATTTACAACAAAAACAAGAGAAAAATATTACGATCAAAAGGCAAGCAAGCTTCGCAGTCTATAGCGAAACCCAAATTAACTCAATAAGTCGCTACTATGTGTATAGACGGATTGAAAGAGTATTATTCACAATGAGCTTTTACCACCAGGTAAAACCATGAATTTGGATTTTAAGTGCCAACAGCTGATAAGACTTGAGCATGAAGTAAAGAAAAAATGTCAGGAGTTGATTATCAGAAAAGGTGTGGTTTTTCTCCATTTTAATGCCAGACCACACACATTTTTTGCCTTTTAATGAATATTGAGAGAGTTTGGTTGGGAAGTGTTAATGGATCCACCATATAGCCCTGACCTTGCACCCTCAGATTTTCATTTTCACATGTTTCGGTTTCTTTAGAATTCTTTAGCTAGTGTTACGTTAACATCAAGAGAGGACTGTTAAAACTACTAGTTGCAGTTTTTTGATCAGAAGTCAGCAAAGGGATTATGTTACTACCTACAAAATGGCAACAAGTTCTTGAATGAAATGGTATATATATATATATTATAATTAAATGTAAATAAAATATGTTGAAAAATTTGTATGTAAAACATGAAAAAACTATTTCCCCAACCTAATATATAATATGTAGGTATGTATATATGTACTGGAGTGGTACACAAGGGCCTGTGTACACATATCTGTGTACACAGGCCTGTATATATATGTATAGGCCTGTGTGCAAGGTATATACACACATTATTATGCATTCTCAGTCCTCGTTAAAGGTTGTACATCACACAATACATATCTATATAAAGTTTTTTGACTATCTTGAATATAAAGTTTGTTATTATAACATTGGTACATTGCTCGAAATGCTGATAGATGTGAAATTAGAGTATTGATATTGTAGCAATATAAAGCAATTATAAAAATAATTTACAAATATAAGGCAACTACGAGATGGAGTCGGCAACACTACGTGCTGTACACAAGAAAATACGTTTGTACTGCGATTGAGGTCTCTAACTCGCTTTAGTTGATGCAGAGGCAGTCTATATTCTATCTATAAGTATTTAATGATGAATGTATAACTTTCTAAAACATGAAGTTATATTTCACCTTAAATGTATTAAATAACACAAAAAATGAGTTTGAGGCAGATTTAACTTTGAGGCGATTATGAGAAAGAGTAGGCATCACTTAATATTGCACACAAAGAAGACCTTAGTGCAAGTGAGATCTCCATCTCACTTGGGTCATACTAACAGGCAGCTAATCACTGACTCTAATAAAGATTATATAGCGTAGAAAAACAAGATGTCGTTTCCACTTTACTTTAATTGTACTATGGTATTATGGAAAACACTTTTATATTATATCTAATTGTAATTATATTATTATTATTATAGATATTAATTTAAAATTTTTATAGTTTTAAGTTTTTGCTTTTGTCAGCAGTTCCCAATGACCGTTTATAGATTTTTGTTTTAAAGGATACTGACTATGCTTTTCCTCTCATATTTGGCTTAGATTTCCATAGCTTCCATTTTTCGAAATGAAGGAAACATTTAATATTTCCACTTTTGTTAAATTTAATATGATCTGGGTAATTAAGGAATTCTGTGAAATCACTAGATAGGAATCAAACAATTTCATTGTTTGCTAATGTCCACCCAATCATTCTCTTTGTTGATTCATTTTATTTTTTGTTAACTTTCTGTTAATTCATGATAACCATTGCACTTTTTTTTATTATTAATAGATGTACATTTAAAGTATGCATAGTGAATAGTAAATAGTTGAAGTTAGATGCATTAGATGCATTTGTATAAATGCGCATATACTCTCAAATACAGTTGAACAAAATTGCCGAAAAAACATTTATTTTTATTATTCTAACATTATACACTAATTTCACATAGACAAAGAAGTTTAGCATGAACTGCCGTTGATTTTGAAAATACATATTTGAATATGATATGAGTAATGTGTATAAGATTTAACAGAATAAAAAATGCACTTTTTAAAATTACAGGCTTCTTTAAAAGTCATTGATATTTTTCGTACGTTATTGCATCAAATGTTAATTTTTGTTATAATACTAGCTTTTATTCACAATTCAGCCCGCATATATTAAAATGAATCCCTTAATTTTGTAAATTGCCCCGTCATGAAATCAAGATCCTGATCACTATTTCACTCTCGATTCCGATCCTGGTCCTGCTTTCTTGTTTCAAAGTCAATTTTTTTTAATTCTCAATTTCGATTGCAGCCTTGCTTTTGATTCCAACTCCGTTCTTGGTCTAAGGAGATATCAATATAATTTTTGATTCTGACCCTACTTTAAATTTTGATCTCGGTACTGCTTCTCTTTCCGATTTTGATTGCGCTCTAGATTCTAATCTCAAATGTGATTCAGTTGTATAAATTGTTAGAATTTAGTGGTAGAATTATGAAAATGAAACAAAGTTCATTTTTTCAATTCTGTTTTCCATACAACTCTATTTCACCATTTTCACCCCCTTAGTATTAATTAATGTATTATAAATATCTGCATTTTGGTCATGATTTTCCTTGATTACAAATGTTTATGTTACAATACATATCTATTTTTGATATTTGTATTGACTAACTTTAACCATTCATGCTGTAAAAATAATGTGTTATGTATTGAATATAGTATTCAATCACATATCTTAGGATGTGTTTCCATTATGCTTGTAGTCAGTCCATGTATATTTCACACATTCCAACTGCTACAACACACATCGAAATTTCAATTAATTTCATGCAATTTAAGTCAATGCTTCTGCATTGACTTAAATGTGGTTCATGCATGTCACAGGTATTAGAAACAAGTCTGGCGTACGTTTTATAAACTTCGAATATTTGTTATTCAAAGTTTATTTGAATATGTTAAGAAATAAAAAGGTTGCCAACAGCTGTATCAGTCCAACATAAGTTGCATCAAGATTTTTTTTGCTAAGTGTGACTTAACTTTCCATCAGAGACTACAGACCTCCACTTATTTGTAATCTTCATATATTACTTTTGCTTCACTAATGTGAATCGGTTGATTCATGCTGTGACATTGGTATCGGGTGTTTAACATTTAGCCCTTTTTTAATATGTAATTAATATGATATCCGTTAAATTATGTGAATATTGAAAGTTTGATAACAACATTGTACTTAACCGCTATTCCCGATACATATTCAAACGAATACAAGTGAAGACCAAGCGTCTTTAAAGTTTATTGGAGCACTCATACCATATCCAACTAAAGCAGTTGCAGATGCAAGAATCACAATTATATTTTTATAAAAAAATTATATATCATTAATTTGTTCATCTACATTCATATCTATTATATTTAATATAAAAATGCAAAACGTTAATTTAATTTATATGGGTGGTTTCCTAAACGCTTGCCACCATGATGTTCAAAGATGTCATGTCAGGTTCTAAGGCAGTTATGTTTGGGTTCATTGCTTTAAAGGAAGTTTATTTTTTGTTTTATTAGATATGTTGTATAAATCTTAAATCGAATTATTGTTCGATTTAACTCTACAGCGTGAAAAATATACTTTGAAATTGAGCTTTTCTAAGTCAAAATTTTTGCATTTCAATTGAAATTTGAGTTAACGAGATTCGACTGTAGCTACAGTCCAATGATATCAACCTATCTGTTTTTATATATGTAATTATGATATTTAGAATAATTGATAACGTTTTTAATTCAAATTAAATTTGACATTTATTTGTAAAACATTTTAAATAGATACATATTTTCTTGCGACATTCAATATTGGTGGCTTGTATATTTCTTAGGAATACAGTTCCGATTTTGGTCTGAGCCACCAAAGGTAGCTGTTAATGCTTTACATTAACAGCTACCATACATTAATGCATACAATAAAAATTAAGGAGGTTGCCCCATTTAAGAAACATTGTTGTATAAAACTAAAATAAAAGAACAGATAATACAAAGTCGCCAAGTGTATGTCGGGCTTGCGTTAAAGAACTCAAATTGAATTAAAAAAAAAAATTGTGGGTTGTACTGAACTCGTGGTGCACGAGTGCGCGTCGCACTTGGCCGGTTTTTTGTATCTTTATATGACGGAATTCACAGACAACTTTCACGCCGACGCTACGATCATCGGTACTTGATCGTTAGCATATAGGAAGTAAGTATTTGACATGTAGTAAACCACTCCATTCATAGTCTACTTTCGTAATCTTTCTTTTAAATCTTAGTCCACTTTTGTAATCTTTCATTTTAAATCTTGTTTGAATATTTTTCGTTAAACATATTGACGTATTTTTAAGGGGCCTGTACCTTCTAGCAGTTTAAAACTCCATCAGCTTCATCAATAAAAATATACTGATATTTCCCAACTTTGCTTCAACAAAAGTAAAGTTGTGAATAAAGGTTTTATTTATTATCACATTTCTTATTGTATTAGCCTCCGCGTTAACAGTTAGAATGAAATATGTACCGGAAGAGGTCCTTCGAGGCGGGGCCGTTATATGAGTGCATACGGCGAGCGGCCGGTCACGACATTGACCGCTGCGACCAGCCAGCGGGCGGGCGGCTTGCGCTTGACGTCCATTACGTCACAACGCTTTAGTAGCTGCCTGCGTTGCGCATTAGGGAGCACTCTGAAATTAATATGAAAAATAAATTTTCAAAAAAAGAAAATAAAAATTGCTTTCAAAAACCTGTTTAAAAAGGTTTTTAAACAGACTTCAAGATTATTCTTTTGGATATCTAATTAGTTATCCAATTGTTATTCTAAGCGGTTATTCAATTTGTTGTTTTCGTCCAATTTATCCAATTAGCTAAAGCAAAGAAAAATAACATATAATGTATAAACATGAATATGAAACGTTATATGTTAAGTCAAAAAGAGATGTTTTTTTTTTAGAAGAGAACTGTGTCAGATTTATCTTTAACTGGAACCTATTTTTGTCTGTATTATTTTTCAAAAGTATTTTTGTAAATAGAAAATACAAATGCACAGATACAATGGTTAAGCAGAGACTAGAGAATAGTATTTTCATCAAAATAAAACACATAACTATAAATATGTCATCTATATATGTTTTTAAAAAGAAAAATTCTAACTGACTAACTCGCTGACTCATCAACGCCCAGACCCAATCATTGGACCTAGAAAGCTGAAATATTGCTTAGGAGTTCCTTCTAGGATGTACCTAGACAAGGAATTTCCGAAATATAACCCCTAAAGTTGTAAAATGGGGGTCCAAAGTTTCAATATTAAATAGACATTTTGACTCCTAAAAGTAAAACAAACAAATAGATGATTCGAGATTTTTCAAATGAATTTTTGGTGAAATAAACCTAAAAATCGATATGGATGTCGAGATTGAGGTTTTTAGGAAGATAATTATAAAATGTCAATTATATTGGGGTATGATTTAAGTTTTTGTGAATCAGGGTTTAGACTAAATTTTGACTACTTTTATGCACATGGCTTCGCTTTCATAAAGTTATTTTTTATATATGAAATTCTTAAGAAACATGAAGGAATGATGTCTGTATCTATATGCAGTTCCCTCATAAAAACCAATTATGATGAAATTTGCACAACAAGTAGAGTTCATTGTCACATAAAATATAGACTCCTGTTTATATTTATTTGTTTGTTGACCTACTATTTGCCTCCTTATAACTCATAATATTTTGTAGGCCATGCCAAAGGTTGTTAATTTTATTTCATTTGGAGGCCACACTTATTATTTGCGTTGTTTAGAGAAAAAGTAATATTAGGGGCCATCCATATACTAAAGTAGAAGGAAGGGGTCAACAAAGTGTGACAAGGGGGAGATGAGTCATAAGCTTCATGATGCCAGATGTACTAAACTAAAATATTAATACTCTAACTTTCAACTCTACAAAAATCTTTTAATTATATAAAAAAAGGTTTTTTTTAATTCAATAATTTCTAAATTTAAAACTTGTTAATTATGTGACATCATACCAGAGAAAGAGAGTCAAACAAATATTTCACTCCACCAAGGTCGGGGGATGGAACTCCAAAAATCGTGAAACTCATTTGACGCAATTTTGGACGGGCGTTTTAGAATGTGTGATGAGGATTGAGAGGGAGAGAGGAGAGGAAAATGTGGTGTGAGAGGGTGAGGTAGATCGAAAGCGAAAGTATTAGAGTGTCAACAGTCCAATTGTAACTCTATGATTAATAGTAATAAGAAAGTTATAGTAAATTATAATGTACGATGAGGTTTTTATACCACATCTCTTGTCAGTACTATATCATGGTGAATATCTATCTAAATCAGTACCTCGACTCGGTGGCATTCTTGAAATAGTGACCTCAGCGAGTTCATTTTTTAAACGTTTTATAAATTATGCAGAAAAATATCTGCGCCTTTTACGAGATGTGAGAAAGACCATGTAATAAAATTTGTATTGTATTATAATATAAAAAATCTGCATTCTAAAAAAAAAAAGGTTAGTTAAATAAATCTTTGGAAAATATAGACACAGTGGTAAAAAAGTAGATGGACGATGCTATTTTACTGGTTGTGTTTTTATTTTGAAAATAACAAACTTCCTGTATTTTTTTAACATATTTTATCAAATCATTACGAAACTTCATGCCTAACCTTTCGACTTAAGTATCTAAAGATTTCATCAAAATATATGATTAATATCCATGTAATTGTATAAAAACAAAAAAACATGAGTGAAGGTGAACTTGGGTACCTATTGGTATAAATAATTATTTTGTATTGATGATGAAATTTATTTTTTTGTAACTACATTTTTTGTACCTGAATGTATATTATAATCAATTAACGTGTACACATCACAATAATTATTAATTAACTTTTTATTTTCGTTGTGATGCCAGAAGGTTCATTTGAGCAGAAAGGGAAACCCAGAGCCGACGTTAGACAACTTCGCCAAGTCTGTGAATTATGGTTCAAAAATTTTAATTCGATCTGTACTTAAATTATAAATAAAAACAAATATTAATTTATTTTCATTATTGCCTTTTAACATTACCAAGAACCTCAAAAAATGAAAGATTGGGTCTTATAAATGACTACCTTTTCAAATATGAACCGATTACGCTGCCAATTATGTTGCAGATCTTGTTTCTTCTTTCAATTCCAATCCTATCCTCGCTTTTGATTCTGATTCTAGTCTTGATCTAGATTCCGGTTCTGATAAAAAAAACACAATGTAAAAAAAGTAGTATTGATACTGGATAAAAACTATCCTATATGTTACTTCGGTGGTATAAACTATTACTGTATTAAATTTTATCAAATACTGTCCAATAGTTTTTGGGATTCTATAAATCATTGATATCTGTTGCGTCAACGTTTCTAATATCAGCCAGAGTAGTTTTTCTCAAATATCTTTAAGGTGTAGATTTTTTCTCACTACTTTTTTATTATATGTATAGATTAAGGGCTTTTTCCATCTCGTTTTAAACTAATTAAAAGACAAAAATGGTTATATATTTATTTATGGTTATATAAAATTATGGAGCGTAAAATAATAAAACATATTTAAATATTAAAAATAGTAGTCTTTGCGAACCTAATTATGTGTATTGCATTTATGTCTCTTCTGTTTTTACAACTTACCGGTAAGAAAAAAATTGTTTATCTGACGTCAACATGAACTTATTGGATTAATGCGACCACGCTAGTTATAAACAGTGGCAAGCATTGATCTATAAGAAAAGGAAGATAAACAATCCCGCACTCGTAAACTGCTGGAATTCAATAAGTGCCAAAACAGACAGTTTAGCACTCACTGCATTCAATGTAGTTTTGTTGCACCTTCCGTTACGACGTCGAAGTGTTCTGTTAAAAAATGCAAAAATAACACGTAAAAAGCTATGAAAAAAGATGGTATTTTTTATTTTAGATAAGCAAAATTTAATTTATTCATAATAGGCACTCAATCATGTCTTATAACGAATGTTCAATGAGTATTTTGTATTTCTTCCTTTAAAATAGCATCAAAAGCCGAGATATAAACCGACTTAGAATAAAAAAACTTATGCAACACAGGTCTAGTATTTGTTGCGTTATCACATTATTCGGTCGCTTAACAAGAGACTGTTCTTATACTAATGGAGTCGCCTTTTTATATTTTTATTTATTATTTATTTTATATTTCTACAAATCTTAAAATTACATCTAAAGAGAAATCATACAATAGATTAAACCTATTTCAAAAAAAAAATATGTTTATTATATTTGAATTTGTTTTTTTAGCAAATTATATATGTAAGTGTTATGTTCATCATAATATGTTAATGTTTAATGAATCGTCATCTTATTTTATTACATAAATAATTGAAAGTTTTTTACTACTCTATTCACTTTTAATATATCAAGTTCTTTTATGTATATTTTTACTGAAATTATGAAATGAGATGTTCATAATAATTTTAATCTTACGTGATTACTACATTTACCTTTATTATGAAGAAAACTACTACAATTTTTTTCATACTTTCACTAAAAAAACTAATAAAGATTTAAAATAATATTATACCACTCCATCAATGCCTGGTTTTAGAACAGCACGTGTAAATTAAAAAAAAAAAATAGGACTTATTGTTTTCCAATAACAAAATGATCCTTACCTTTTTTCTTTACATTTAAAAATGAACTTTATGTTATAACATTTTGGTTGAACTGTCAGGTGATAAATAATGTTCCTTTCCTTCTTTTTCTTTGGCACTGCAAAATATTATCGTAAAATATGAGACAGAGACTAAATACACATTGAGCAATTTTTCGCCGTGAATAGAGTATGCGACTGTGCATCTTCTCGTTTTTATATATTTATGAACGCGTATATATTTTCACTGAATGGAAATCGAATTTAAAATCAACAATTTTAATTTCAACCTTAATTCAATTTTAATAATGATGCATAATGCTATCTATTTTATGCTGAATGAATTGAAATGAACGAAACCAGGGGCAATTTAATTTTGATTGATCAGGTTCAGTCGTTTCAGAGACTACCTCGGACAAATAAACAGACAGACGGACAAACAGAATTTCTTTAACGCTCGTTTGTGGTTTGATTACGTGTAAATTATATGAGTTAATGAAAAAAAAAAATACTTTGAAATTACAGGCAGACACTTCAATTTTATATATACGTATAAATATATTTAAACATACCATATACTGCAATATACACGTGGTCAACGCATTTGTATTGCAAATAAATGCAATACATTACACGTTTGTCACAAATAGACAATCTGTAAATATAAGTGAAATCGATGTTGGCGAAAGTGCGGCGGCGGCACCCCCTGACCGCCGCATGGCCGAGCTGGCTTACGCGACTCGTAAGCGACGTACGCCTGTATGCGTTTGTTGAGAGTCGAGTTACCGTATTGTTTATTTACAGTGACTATCATATTATTATACTGTTACAAATGTGATATTTTGTGACGATGATCGGTTGTTGGTGATTCAATTATGCATAAAACGGATGGACGGATTTAGATGAAATTTAGTACGCACGTAGATTCTTTCCTCTACTATACGCATGATATTTTAAACTTCCCACTAACGCGTATCATGTGCAATGATTTACAAGTAACCGGAATCGATATCGATATCGGAATCAAGAGAGATAGTGCGATTGAAAAAGAGAGGGATGCAAGATTGCAATGGAGAACAAGACGAAGTCGGTACTAATTGTAAAATCAGAGCTTAATCGAAAATAATGAGAGCGAGATTACTCGGGACCTCTTCCACAACCTCCTTTTGAACTCACTTTTAACGAAAAGTCACTTATGAAATTGATTTTGCGTTCCATGTCTCCCTTTTAACGGGTTTTAACCCGAGCAACCTTTAAGAAGAGGACGTGGAACGCATAATTTATTTTAGAAGTGACTTTTTGTTAGATGGTAGTTTAAAAGGAGAAGGTAGATATAGAAAATGAGAAATTAATTACATGTCCAGATAGGCGAAGCCGCGGGCAAAGGCTATTTCGTAAGGTTATCGATTCTCATCCCGGTCAGTCGTAATACATGTATTAGTATAGATTTGTAAAATTGTAACGTTCTATATAATGAGAGTTACGTCCTCAAATCGGACTTTATAAATGTACAACAGACACGAAGGCAGCTCAGGAATGCACCATGTAAAATAACGTAATACTTAGCTGCGAAGTTAGCGCCTCGGGTTAGCGCCGGCGTAACGGGACAGGCTGTGTAGCAGACGATATCGGGCCGTCGTTTGCCATGCAGCCTTCTACTTCGTACGTAACTACGGGTACTTGATACGCGCAATTCGGCGAACGTATAAATCACACGCACACACATTATCTCACACACGTATTATTAAAATTGTATTCATATTAAATAAGACTAGATTAGATAAATCATAGAATTGAATTAGGTGTTATATTATTAAATTAAATAGTTTTTATTTCTATTGTGTGTTTTCCAGTTCTTTTATTATAATTATCTACAATGCAATAACTGATAGATTGTGAGTCGAAATCGTCCGCCTGATGTTCCGTACTCGGATCGCCTCGATTCGGTCGAGTAATATGTGTTTCTTTAACATTTGTCGTGGTAGAAATAACGTTTTTGGCTTACGCAACTATTTGGTTCTCAACGATTGTGATGATTCATTGAAATTAACCTCAAACATCAGTGTAGTAATTATATAATGAATGTGTGTAATGTAAGGGTCGGCAATGGGTGGCCTAGAATATCTCATACGACGGACTGCTGGCGCACGAAGGAAAGGTCAAATTTTAAAAACCCAATATCGACAAGCAGAGATTTGCGAATCGAATGGAATGTATAGACTATAGACGAATGAGAGAAAATAAATAAATAAAAACAAAATAAACAACATAGGAAATCATGTTTATATCTGTTGCCAAAGATCTAGTTGTGTATGCACCAGTCTGGTTTGACAGAAAAAAAAGCAATTGTAAAATGTTTATGTATGAAACTGACGAATACAAGTTTTCTTGTCTTTGATGGATTAGATAAATTTATCGTGCACAATGTTCTTGTTTTACTGTCAAATTTTTGCTATAAAAGATGTATCTATAGTTGCGTTAGATTTTCTATTACGCCCTCCCGCTATCTTTTATTTCAAATAGAAGGGATTGAAACTTGATTAAAGCTTCCTATGTTGCCACAATGTGCCAGAAGAGGGGGCTGCTAGCGCCAATTATATTATTATGGTGAGGCCATTCGGGTCCGACGGTTTTGTGTGCTCTCCGAGGCACGAAGTTGCTTAATTTGTTGTTTAATTTTATTGTTGTTGTTTGTTTAATTTTTAAGTTACAAGACTTATTTTAAATTAAAAGCTCATGGTCCATTGGACCGTGATTACGATTGGAACCTATTTCTATCCGAAGTCAACACTTTTGAACATTTCGCATCACCTTTCATCGGATACTTGACACACACACACAGATATTATTTAAGACACACCTTTGTCGTGTCTTATATAATATCTAATAATATATCTAAACGGTTCTCTTCTCCCTACGAGAATGCGACTAGAAATACGAACACATTATATATACAGTATGATTCAAACAAATTGACGGCTGTAAAGTGCGAGCGCGGGTCCCGCAGGAACAGTCAAGTCGACCGCGATCAAGTCGAGAGTAACGCCCCGCTGATACCTAAAAGTTGCTACTGCGACGCAACTTGTGACTAACTTCTCGGCCGTTGATTATTTTAAATTCGCCTTATAATCCAGATCGTAGTCATTAAGTATGTATTGACATATCTTTTTCTCTGTTGCAGCGGAATTTACCTGTTGAAACAGTACGTTTAATTGTTCTCATCGGTGATATAGTTGGCTATTTTTCCTATTATAAATGATTTTGCCTCTGTACCGTTCGATTTTAGGTATTATCTTCCTGTTTTTGAATCTAAGAGTCGTGCTGCAATAGTCAATCATATCATTAATATAAGTTATTGATATCTTCGTCATCATTAGATTATCGTTTAGGAGTATAGAAAACTCCACAGAAAAATGAAATGTTTAGACTGAATGTCTAAATTTATGTTGTAGGTCACCTTTAGCCCCTTTTAGACAATAAAACTACACATTTATTGTCAAAAATTTTATTGTAACAATATTGATTAAAAACTTGTATTAACAACTAACAAGAAACGAAAATTTTTAAAACAGCTTTGCAGATGTTTAGTTAAGCACCATTTTGCAAATGTTTATCCAATATCAGATTTATTTGGAAACAAACCATATGAAGATCGGTTAATTTGTTGTGTGACATCGATAGTAAGAGGCTTAAAACATATGACTTTTCTTTTTGGAACAGGCGTGTTCAATCTTCAATCTACATGTGTATATAAATTAATTATTAATTGATTGATCTTCTAAATTATATTACATTTGTTCATGGAAGTGTTTTTAAAATATGCATTTTAATATCATCCACTCAACGAATTATTACGTTAATAATGATAATTTGAGACGAAACGTGTTCCATGTTTTTTAATTTGTACGATAACAAAGCTCAGGCTCGTGCCTGCAGTAGTAAATGTATGATTGCGTGAAATATCGTGTCATAAAAAGTGAAGTTTATATTTATATAGACGATAAATAAAAAAAAACTACTCATTCCTATCGAATGATGTAAACAATATATTGATTTATCGTTTATGTTTGTATTCGCGATCGTTTCATAGACTTGAGCTCTCGCAAACGAAATTATTTACTAATGCTTATCAGATTCACGAGTATAATAATTAGCGTTTCGCTTTACGCATTTTGTGAAATAGAAATACATCCCACAGCTTGTCGGCTTACGGCTAACGATCGATAACGGCGGCGCGAGCGGGGCGCGAGGCCCGCGCTAATGGGATCATTTGTAAGGGATACTTCCCGCGAGCGGCGCGAACCATTTCTTGAACCGGCTTCAGCCGTTCGTTTTAACATCGAAGCGATAGCGGTTTATCCGACAACAACCGGCGTCTCGTCATATGAAGAGTTTTATATGAGCCGTTTTCTAATTAAACTACGATTTCTGTTATTAGTAATTGAACAGATCACCCAAAAGGATTTTATGAGTTGACGTATGTAATTGAGACAATAAGGAAAATATTGTCTCCAGCATATCTATATGATATTGAGGTTATGCCTTTTCATGGTTTCATCTGTTTTTCGGCGATGGTTAAGTTTTCGGAATGGTTTCATTTAGCGGAGGTCATTCATTATTTTTTTTATTTTGTGTACACGAATGTGGTTGAGAGTCAAATATCGATTACTATCATTAAATTAAGTTAGTTAAATATATATAAACAAAGAAAATTTATATATATATATACATATATATATATATATAAATATAAAAGAAAAAACATACTTTAATAATCTTTAAGATGCAAAAATCTGGGTAACGGTTGGTTTTGCAGGTCAATTTCAAAACTTCCTGCATTATTTTGAGGACAATGTATCTACTCGAGCTCTGAAAGCACGAAGGCATTATTGCTTACATTTTTGAGCTCAAAATTATTAGCGTTTTCTTTCAAAGGTATTAGAGGTAAGAAATTACCACTTGTCATAGTTCTAATATTAAAAAAAATTCGTTCGAATAACGCAACACAACCAATTTGTACAGGGCTTGTTGCATTCGGTGCAGTTTTTTGAGCTCAAGTAGATCGTGAAAAAAATTATTGTTATTTTATAAAAACTTTTTTTATGAAAGCTATTCAACAACGATGTCATTTCATTAATTTAATCGATTTAACGAAACTTACGACGTTCGACGCAACTTTTTAAGAGGGGGGGAAATAGATTTTATTTCAATAATGAATCTTTTAACAAACCAACAATTATCACGGAAATTTTTGGCAATTCAACGATCACTACATCTTTCGATGAAATGAACCGATTTCAATCAAATTCGCAATATTTAACGCAGTTTTATTAGAAGTAGAACTGATTAGCTGCTGATTTTTGAATTTTTGATTTGTATCGGTTCATTGTTTTAGAAATTATTTGAAAGAAAGAGCATTTTGTCAAAAAATTGTTCGTGATTTCTTTTAATCTACTTTATCAATTGTAGTCAAATTTTTAGGAAGTGTAAATCCACATTCATGTTCACTTGATGCCGCAAGCCCTATTCTAATCGGTCCATCCGTTCAAAACGTATGTTTTTATGTATTACATGTAAAAAAAAATGCATATATGTATTATATCAACTATCTGGTACCTATAGTACAAGCCTCGTTGCTCAGTTTGGGACCAGATGGTGCTGCGTGTGTGTCCGAAGATATATTGTTATTGTCATTAAGCGCATACACGCGCACGTGAGAGAATATAGTCTATGTAATGAAAAAAACTAAACATATTTTAGAGAGCGGAGTTAAGAGCAGGACCAAGAACGAAATTGTAAGTGGGACCGAAAATGAAAGAAAAGATTGTGGGAACGAAAGAGCAGTACGGATTGGAATGAAAATTGACAACGAGATCTCCCTCCTTCGTGATTAGTACAGGGTTCGTGAAAAAAAGCGAAATAATTTATTTTATCTACACAAGCGAAACCGCGAATAATAAATTATATACAGTTACATTGAATTGCTATTTGAATTATCATTTTATTACCTTAAAAAAAATTTACGTAATAGTAAACTTTTGAAGTTTTTGACGTGATAACGTCTTATAAATCGATGAACGCCGGCTGTACGCACGAAAAAGCATGACTCATTGTCGCGTTCCGCCTGAGCCGAGTGTACGAGCGAGAGCGCGAAATAATAGAGGCACGATCAGCCTAAGCGTTCGGCTTGTGACGCATCTATCACTTTACTGTATAATTTAAGTAGAAAAATATTTGAATTAACGAGTGCAAATAAATGTTAATTTATCGGAAACTTTGTCATTTTCAATTAACTCCTGCTTTGTATTATACAAAATAATGATAATTCAGTGATAATAATTCAATTAATAAAATAATGCAATTTTTTTATCAATGTTTTCTTATATCATTATCACATAAAATTATCGTCCGTAAACTGACTTTACAGACGACCAATTTTTATTTATTTACCAAATATACATATATTTTTTACTTATCTATCTTTTTGCCATTCCGTTGATGCAATGTCCATTTTTAAAAACTCCGTTTCAAATGCTTCTACTTTCTGTGCACCAGTGGAACAGGGGGATCGATTGCATCAGCGGTTGCGTAGTGGCGTATTTCGTGTTGCGTCATCTGCCGTACAAACAATAGCTGGTCGATGACGCGAGCCCTGCCTTGTTCGATATTGTTAAACCGACTGGGTGTTTGGTTTAGTAATGCCAAATGTAAAATGTATTTCTGGCCTTCTGCTGCATTACTTACATTTTTGAGTAATTACGAATAATTGCGACAAGTACATTCTATCGTTTGATAACTAAATTTTCTGGCTGATGAATTGAAAGGTTTATAGATTTTTGTATGGAGTTATTTTTTTTTCTCCAATTAAATACTGTGACTGATTGAAATGGCAATGCATAGTATAAACCGCGGCTTTAAAAAGTTTTTGTCTTATTAGTACGACAAAACCGAGGCCGACATACGAATGGGGAACGTTTTAATAAAATTTATTTCTGTACCCACGCGAGCGTAGGCGCAGGCTCTTACCCAAATAATTTAAACCAATTTTAGCTATATATTGGTTGGCTATTAATTCTAATGATAGTTCCACAGCATAGTATCTATTCAATAAGTGCTATTTTTACGTTTTAAATCGACGTAAAAATATTAGGTATTTACAAATTCCCATCTCTACTTTCAGTGATAGAGAATGTAATCTGCAAACGAAACAGTCGAAATGCCATCGTCACCACGACAAAAGCCATCAAAATATCCAATTACATGTTATTTTAATTTTTTGTGCAGTCATTGATGGTATAATCACAAAAAAAAAATTGGTTTCGGCTAATCATCGCGGCCATTATCTTTATTAGAATCTGTACTAAAATGCACACAACTTTCATTCTGATCGCATTATCTAACTGCAGTAGCTAAATGACAAGTTGACAATTTAGCTAGTGTGTTGGTCAAGTGGGAAAAAAGTTTTTTCGTATTTCATAAATAAGTTCAAGATAATCTTTCATCATATTTTATTTACATTTAATTATAGTATGTATAAGCTATTTTATTCATCAACTCATTACCATTTTGTAGGTAGTGACATAATTCTATTGCTGTAAAATTTTGGCACTTATGATCAAAAAACTGCGACAAGTAGTTTTGACCGTCCTATTTTGATGTTAACCTAACACTATCGAAAGAATTCTGATGAGACCGAAACAGGTGAAAATCTGAGGGTGCAAGGTCAGAGCTATATGGTGGATGCATTAACACTTTCCAACCAAACTCTCTTAATATTTGCTGAGTTGCTAAAGTTGTCTGTGGTCTGGCGTTATCCTGGTGAAAAACCACACCCTTTCTGTTGATTAATTCCGGCCGTTGTTTCTTTATTTCTCGCTTGAGTCTCATCACCTATTGGCAATAGCGATCGGAATTAATGGTTTTGCCCAACGGTAAAAGCTCGAAATGAATAATGTGCCCTTTCAATCCCACCACACACTAGCATCAACTTATTGCGAGTTAATCCAGGTTTCACTGTAGTCCGTGGAGCTTGCTTGCCCGTTTTTTAGGTAGTATTAGGTTAAATTTGAGAAGACTGTCAAAACTACTTGTCGTAGTTTTTTAATCAGAAGTCCCAAAATGCCTACTGCAATGAGATTGGCAACAAGTTGTTGAATAAAATGGCATATATGATATGGAAACTAGCGGTCACTGCGCCCACTTCGCTGCGCGTAAATTTAAATTTAGCAATTTTCTTTTATTATTCAAATGTGCCCCCGGTTTCGCTCCCGTCGACATAGATTAGAATAAATTTATTCCTCTTTTATATCTGATTTTGCTGTCAATTTTGATCGCGATCATGGTCATAGTTTTGATAATAATTCTGGTCCCACTGTCGGGTCCAGTGCCTGTCCTGCTCTCGATTTCAATGCCGGTCTCGATACCGATCTTGGTCCTCCTTTCGGCACTAATGGCGATAATAATAAATTACGATTTATACTGAAACAGACATCGAAACGACAACGAAGTGTGTAAATATCATTATTACTGGTATTTATACATTTTTTACATAAAGGGTAATGTTTTTATATATAATTTAATCTTATATATTCATCTTATATTCTATTTGAGACCATAATATACCTCTATGCAAAATTTAATTACAATCCGTCCAGCCGTCAGTGTATGACAAATTATCCATACGAACATACTTTTACACTTCTTAAATTATATACAATCTATAATCAACTACAAACGGTTCTATGTTGAACAGTCAAAGGGCCAATTACAATCCGTCCAGCCGTCAGCGTATAACAAACATCCATACTAACATACTTTTACATTTTTTATATTATAATTGGCCTATAACCATCTGCAAACGATTCCGCATCGAATGGTCGCAGTCCCATACCGATACGAACTGTAGTTTTTACGTGATTGAGCCTCAAAAAAAGGACTTTATATATATACAGATTTAATGTAAATAAAATATGATGAAAAATTGTCTTAAATTAGTATATGAAATACGAAAAAACCTTTTCCCCAACCTTATATGCTAGGTCATAATCCGCGTTAAAGTTAGTAAGCAATAAGGTTGTCCTATTACGCAAACACAATATCGTTACAGAAGTCAACCCAATGTCAACTCGATGCGAGGCGATATGCATCGATATTACTTTACCGACGGTAAGTTGCGGCGAATCGGTAACGATATCTCCGCGATATAAATACATTTTATAATGTTGTGAATTTCGTTATACTCTGACCGAGATCTATAAAACATCAAATTTGGCCATTTAAACTGTTTAATACGTATTAAACTTTGCTTATATCACACGAAGCATTGAACTACCTTTCGCCGCATTGCGCCGAGATCGAGTTCATTTCGTTTATTTGTCAGGAAAATGAGTCGTTCGTGTTCGTGACGCATTCATGCGAGTGCGCAATGATGCCGTTCCAACTTCGCCTGTTACAGCACAACACGAATAAAGGCATTTGAAGCCGACTCGAATCTGAGACATCGTGTTATGTTAGCAGAACTGCCCGGCTAATAGTAATTCACCGTGGCTCTAGTAACAGTAAACCACGCCTTGTCGTCTCGTTCCGTTGAATTTTACATTTTATAGTCGTAGGATATTCGGCAAGGGGATATAATAAATCAAAATATTTATCAGACACGCTTGTCCATGTAGTGATTCTACGTTCAACTAGAAACATTTCAAAGTCGTTTTCAATTAATTCTTACTAAATCGTTTTTACATACAAACGAGCGACGAAAAAGTTTCAAGTATATAAGCTAAGAGTAAAATAAATGTCTAGAAAAAACTAAAATCACTCGATTTGCTAATTACTTATGTTTCGTAATTTTTAGCCTTTTCTGTATTATTACATTTAAATGATGTTTCTTGTATAGCAATTTTCATCAATATTTTGTTTTTAATATTTATCATCATATCTTGTCATAATATATGGCAGGCGATTAGTGCTGATCAGATTAATTCATTATCATCACTGATCCGATCAACGAATTGAGATGTCTAAAGTCTATGGTTACGTTAATTGGCGTATTAAGACGGTTACGTTAAACGATTTCGGTTATGTTCGACACTCACAATGAATTGTTTGTACAAGTGACACTATATATTATTATAAATATGGACATTGTCCACACCGAGATACTTCCAACACGATTGTTTCCTCTTGTTATTACACCCAATCACTATTTTAATAGGTATGTTGACATAATAATTCATGCATTCTTTGTTATGAAGAAAAGTAAATAATTCGTTTACTTAGTCTTCAATCATCGTGTATTAAGCTCGTTTTTACGCACGAAGACATCTAGTTTCAATAAAAAGAAATATATACAAATATATATATTTAGATGTAATAATGTACCGGTTTACTCCTTTTTCCCCGGATAGGTTCAGCGCTCTGAAAAATTATAGGATTTTGACATTAAACTATCCATCAGTAAATGAGGCTGGAGTTCAATTCGCTATTTATATTTAAGTCATAAAAAATCAGAAATTTTAGCTATATGTAATTTTAAACAACACTTTTCAGTTTTAATTTATTTTAAATTTATTAGGTCCTCGCAGTTTATTGATAAATATATTATATTTATGTAATATTGAACTCGGGTGAGACCGAAACCCGAAAAAGCGAAATACGGTACATTACCTTTTACGTTCTTGTGATGCAAAATGCACTACAGTATTCATAGCTCGATTCCTTGCCAGAAGTACTTTTGGAAGTCACCCCGGTTGCCAGTTCGTCCAACTTAATAACCAGACAGACCAGCTAGTTTGGCCGGACATTTGGGTAAAAAGGCCGGACACCCTACATTATTGAGGATTTTGTGTCTCAGTATTATTGTCCGGCTTTTTACATTTCGCAAACGAGCGAAAGCCGAAAGCCGGACAAGCGGGATACCGTTTATCTTGGCCGGATACGCAATCAAAAAACCTAACTATGTCCGGCTTTATCCGGACGCCTGGTAACACTACACCCGGGTAATCGAGCTTTGCTAGTCGTTTTTCGAGTTTGTCATGGGAAAAAATTGATCATGTTCATTTCTAATAATAAATTATAGATACATAATATAGTACTTATACTGCCATCTGTAGTTTATTTCCTGTAATGCCATTTTGTGTTGAAGATCATTAACATAGCAACAATGTAATTACAACAAAACCCTTCTTAATGCGCTAAATAAACCAATGCTTAGAAAAAAAATCTCGCTTTTTCAGAGATTATATCTATATTGATAAACTTGAAAAGCATTACTAGAAAAAGGAATGTCGACATTTATTATAAAAACATATGTTTTATAAACATATTCTGTAATGCATGTATTTCGTTAAAAAAGTAGTGTTGAATAATCATAATCGTCATAATCAAAAGTACAAGCAATTAAATTCAAAATCTCATAAGATTTATAATGTTTTTAAAGCTGGGTTTTCGTCTTTGTGGATTTTTGGAACTTCATACTTAAGAATCGTTTTTCATATACAGCCCGCGGTACGCAAATTAGACGGGGAGCGAAATAGAGTGTTAACAAAAAGTGAAATCGTTATGTCGCTCCTCCGGAGCCTTAATACGTATAAGTAGAAATCGATTGCGATTCCAGAATCGATTTGCGACTCAAAATTGTTGGGAATAAAAAAAAATGTTATTTTTATACGCAATTTTGAGCGACATTAAAGCGTTACATTAAATTAAAACTTTATGACACTTATTGAGGATCGATGACTGTACAATAATATGGTACATTTGAACTTATCTGATGATGGAGCCAGAAGGTAGGCACAGGAACTCCATAACAGAATATCATATCCTAGTCGTGTTTGAGCTTGTTAGAGTTGTCTTGATATATATTCTCACCATGAGTGATTTTCAGGGTCTCATGATGGAGTCGGAAGGTAAGCACTAGCACTCCATAATAGAACAACGTAGTCTGGCCTTATTTGTTCTTAATAGATTTTTTTAAGTGCTCTTTGGCCATAACTGGCTTTTAGGGTCTAATGATGGAGACCGACGGTTGGCACCGGTATTTGGGCTTGTTAGAGTTGTTACTGAAATGTATTTTGACCACAATTGACTTTCAGACTCTTATGATGGAGCTTCCAAACTTCCAGCTCCGTTATCAGACTCTGAAAGCCAATCATGGTCAAAGTGTATTTCACGACAATATCAATAAATCCAAACACGGCTACACCGCGTTGTTTCATTATGGAGTACTAGCGTTTACCTTCCGGCTCCATCATCAGACTGGAAACCAATCACGGTAAAAGTGCATTCCAAGACAATTTTAACGACCGCAAACACCGCTCGGATACATTGATCTATTATAGAGTTCTAGTCCCTACTTTCCGGCTATATTTTCAGATTTTAAAAATCGTTCATGATCAAAGTACATCTCAAGACGATTTCTACAAAACCAAACACGGCTAGGATAAGTTGTTTCATTATGGATTTCCTGTGTTTACCTTCTGGCTCCATCATCAGACCCTGAAAGCCAATTACCGCCAAAGTGCACTTAAAAAAATTCCATTAAGCCCAAATAAGGCCAGGCTACGTTGCTCTATTATGGAGTGCTAGTGCTTACTTTCCGGCTCCATCATCAGACCCTGAAAATCATTCATGGTGAGAGTACATCTTAAGACAACTCTGACAAGCTCAAACACGACTATGTAATTTCGTTATGGAGTTCGTGTGTCTACCTTCTAGCTTCATCAATCAGATCAGTTTAATTATACCATATTACGTCATAGCTCCTCGATAAATATGCAAAGATTTTATTTAATCTAACGACTTACATAAAAAAAAAAATAATTATTCACTTTATACGAAACACGAATGACGGAAAATCGATTGTAAATCGCTTGAGAATCGCTATAGACCAGTTTTCGGGTTTGATAGCGTAATTCTCGAATAATTGCGAAATCGCGATCCCTATCGGTTTTTGAATTCAAATATGCGATTAAATTCCATTTTGAGACAATTAGCATTTCGAAATATTAACTTGGGAATTACTAAAATAATTTGAAAATCATGCGAAATCAGAAATCGATTTCTTTTAGATAATAAGGCCGCCGAGCAACGTATTCGCGCATCTAATACTGAACGCGTATAATTATTTCTTCTATTGTTAGTTCTTAGAAGTTTTATATTAAACACGGATAATGTAAGCGTTCAATTTATATGGTGTCAAACGTTATTGCCATTGTTATCAAGCGTTTTATGTGGAATTTTGGAACTCCATAGTTCTATTATGAAACATGATTTATATAATATAATTTATCAAATTGATATAAATAAATGTTAAATAAAGAAATAAGACAGAATAAATAGCTACTGAACCACTTGAACGCTTGTCGTTGATTACATTTGACTTGTGAACGTACTGATCGTAGAAATAAATTTGCCCGTCTGCGCTTACATTCCGGTATTTATACTTATTGAATAACCGTCTAGTATGTTTTTTCGAATATAAATAAATTGGTACATTATCTAGAACAAATAAGTCGTAAACATATCACGTTTGACATAAACAAGCAAGACATAACGCCTCTCGAATATTTCATCGCAAAAAATTAATTCACTTAAAACTAATGTAAACACACATCGAAAGCGCCGACAGACTTGAAGGCTGGACGTGCGAGGCGGAATTAATGTGATACTTTATACTTGGATTTTTTCTTACGGGAATTATTTTACATTTTTCTTTTACTTTTAGCTTACGGAGTACAGTCCGCAACTATATTAGATACGTTTAACCTATTCTATATATTCCAAGAAAATTGCTCTAAGATCTGTATTTGAGTTGTGCGTCGAAGCTAACACTTTTTACAGCGTACTCCATTACAACAACCTTTGAACATTGGCAAATCAGCCATGAAGCAAAAATGGTACGGGCCCTTCGTGTTGTGGGACCTCGCGTATTTAAGTATGCCTGAGTGTAATCTTTCTTTCAGTTTTTAAATTATTTTCTTGTGATTATCGATAACGCATTCTCTGCTTTAGCTAAATGCATGAAAGCTTACCATAAATTGACTAGTATTGGGACGGATGTGACTGCTGCTATTGACAGCGAAAATCATGAGGCTCTGGAATTGCATTTCTTTTATACAAACTTTTAATGGATATCTCACTATAATTTGGTTTCCCAAATATAGAAATTATCTTGTGTAGTAGTTATTTGTCTCTCACGAACACTTAAAAATGAATCAACGAGCTCGATGCGCTAAGAACGTCTAAATCACATCATCATAATGAAAACAGAATATGTTTTGCCGAGAGCGATACGAATAGTGTTTATATCTAAATTTGCCCATATTCAGTACAGAAAAGGTTTATTGTAACGATTGTGTTTGAATTAACACCGTAGTCCAGGGTTTCCCAAACTTAGTTTTACTGTGACGCCCTTGGGATTTTGCTATTTTTTTACGACGCCTCTTAATCCAGCCCTCAAAAATATTTACTAATTTTAGTACTAGCCTAGGGATGTTTGTCAGAATACGCCCGGCGCTTACTAAAGTACCCTGTGGCTCAGTCGACTCGGTCGCATCGACATGCGACGCCCCAGGGCGTCGCGACGCACAGTTTGGGAAGCCCTGCCGTAGTCTTAAGAATCTAAAGCGATATTTCTCATACAATAAAATATAAATGCATAAAAATCAAGAACCTTGATAGAATTTGCTATGGGCCCCACGCGAGCTTAGTCTGGCAGTACCTCTAAGCCGTATTGAATTTGAATTCTGACAACTCACTATTAAAATGCGACTATCGTTAACGATACTCTTCAGTTTTATGTTTTGTATTGCAGTAAAAGAATATTATGTTTAAGGGAAGAGGATACCCCGTCGCATCGCTTTTAATCGCATTAACGTAGTGAAAGTATTATAATTATGATAGTAGTTTTCGTCCGCGGCTCTGCCCGCGTGCACATAGTACCATACTATATATACCAGTTATGTCTTTACTACGTTCGCGCGAGCCAAGTCGTGAGCAAAATTTAATATGTATTTGTAAAAGTTATAGCCTATATCGTATTCTGATGTACAAGCGATAATACTGTGAAGTTGCGTTAAAATCGATCCAGTAGTTTTTGCATGAAAGCGTTTGTTATAAACGTCCATCCATACATCTTCACAAACTTCCGCGTTTATTTATTAGTAGAATGTAAAGTTCATTGTCATGTTAAACAAGGAGTCATACTATTCCTTTAAAGGTATTCCGAAAACAACAATAATAATAATACGTAAACTCCCGTTGGGTGCCGGGTATGAAACCATATCCATAAGAATCAATGGCTTAACGAGACGGCCACATAGTGGTTAGGTGTGTATTACAAAATGAGTGAAAAGCGAATCTAGAATATTCCTGGTGAAAAAATTATCATTCCGTTTTGTTAAAGAAATAGGTAACAAAGACTTTAGAAAAGATTGCATATTTATCTTGGTACTTGCTATTATGTCGAATTTTATACACAAGTTCTTCAATATTTTCTTTAGCATATTATTTTTTATGTGCAATTTAAAATTTTTCTAGCATAAAAACTAAAATTGTCAATTATGTTTATTATCCTTAAGATGAAATTATGATTAGGGTATTTATTGCCTATGGTCAATATATCACATTGAATTTTGTATGAACTATAAATTATTTTCCATACAATTTTACGAATGAAAAGTTTGGACATTTAAAAAAAAAAAACATCGAGCGATTAAAAAAAATTGTCGATCAAATAGGCCTAATTTCATTTTGTTTAAAGTTAAATAAGAATCACAAAAACTGTATATAATAATAAGAGTACTTACGACTCCTTCTAAACCATAAACCTAACATGAAAGTAAAGTTGAGGACAAGTTTCCAGGTTAAACAGCCAACAAACACTGCTATGTATATCTATCTTTCGGACGCGTTGAACTTTGTCACAAACCGGGAGCGTCGCAGGTGCACGGCTCTCATAGCCCAGCAAAGAAAGTGGTGTCAGCGGCGATTACGCGGTGAGGTGTCAGTGACAGCGTGACACACATCGGCCGGTTATCTCGAGGCGGTGTTTGCCCGGCGCGCCGGCGGCCGCCGGCTGGTCAATGAACTAAACAAAAACACCTATAGCAGTGCACTGCGTGTTCGTCGCCCGCTCCTCGCCGTCCCCTGCCTCCTGTCCTCGGCCCTCCGTTTCCTCCGTTACCATGCCTCTTGAGAGTGTGTCGATTGATTTACTTCACGATGTATGCCGTGCGACTGGGGTATTTTAATTTGTTGCAAGTACCTCTTCTCAATAATGACAACATTGTTCTTAATAAATAACCATTACGCGGCTCGGCTTATCACGTCATCTTGTTGACATTCGGGCGTGCTGGAATCGCAGTCGCGCATGATGATAATTGTGATTTCTGTTATTTATCAGTTTTTAATTTGCGAATTTCGATTCAAAACACGAGAATTACCTAAAAAATTATGTAAGAACACGAGCCTCCGAAAGACCGTTCACTTCCCTCGGCGTAGTCTGGTCGCATTCGAAATTAATATTTGATACTCGTAGGCTGAGTCTGATTACGAATACAGGTCTCATATTCATTGTGGCAATTTAAACAGTATCTCTTTAGTTGGTTCAAAGCACGACTTGGACATAACTTCCTGCATGAATATTTTATGAGGATTATAAGTACATGTTATGTAGTACAGTCAAATCTTGTGATCCGAACATATTTCGGCCTTTAGAAAGAATAAATCAGACAGATCCCATTTTGCTAAACATCTATTAGAAACCGGTCATAAGCTTAATAATGATCACAAATTCGATGTTTTGCATGTGTGTGAGAAGGGGTTACGTTTAAATGTTTTGTAATCCTTCGAAATTTTAAAACATAAAGATAATAATAATATGCTCAACGACCAAATTGACGTTTATAAATCGCCATTATTGGACGCTTGCCTGTAACTATTTGGGTAATGTTGGTTATGGTTAGTCTGTGACATTTGACAGACATGTCTATCGGTGGTGGTCTGTGGCTGCCTTAAGAATGTTTTCGTCGCTCTTTGACTATTGCATGACAGCGGCCCGCTTAACGAGGTTGTGTTGGTTGTTTTAACGCTCCTTGCACCCTGGTGAATGTGACTGTCGGCAATTCCTGAGGATGTGCCTGGTTGGCATGAAATATACGTAGAATTGACAGTTTAACAATTAGCGGAATAAGATAATTATAAAAATAAATAACAGTTGCTTAATTGTTCGATATCTGTCAATCCTCTGGAATCAATATTCTATCATTTGGATAGAGATTCGTAGTGGAGAGGCAGATTTGAGGGTCAGCGGTGGGTCGCATGCTGCATGTTAATGTATGTTGCAGGCAAGCGTCTACTATGGATTTCCGCGAATCAACACCTCACACAATACAATATCCGAACATAGGGCTTGTATTTGTTTAAAAAAATAATTATATTGAATGTTACGTAAAGTTTTAGCTTTCTTTATTTAAATTTAAACAAATTATAAAATAGAACATCACTTCTATATTATATTCTGCTGTCTATTGGACAAGTTACATACACACTTTTCTTATTACGGATAAGACTAATGATTTAGCATTAATAAAATAAATTGATATACTTATTTGCATTTAGTCTTATGTAGAGTATTTTTAAAAGAACTTTTTCAATGAGTATTTTGAATTCAAAAGTAATTTGATATTATACACAAGCTATTCAGATTTAAAATTGTTGAACACTAATTATAATTTCTAAATAAGTACTTTTGTCGAGCACTTCAATATAGTTTTTGATAAAAAAATCACAGGCAGTTTGAAATAACAATAAATAATTCAAGTGATGTTAGTAATTCGGTGTATATAGAAAAGAATCAGCAGTAGAATTAAGCTTTTTTGTCAAAATTCGACAAAGGATTCGACTCCGGTACACTGAACGTTCACTATCCACTCAATTACGCACAGGGAGTAAAAACAGATGGACGAAAGAAGCCTAAAGACGCGTGATGGAAGGCTCGACTTGCGGCGTCCAACAAAATATTATGTAGAACAAATTGGTGGCATACTGAGTGTACGTCAGATTTAAGTACATGAAACCGACGACTATGCAAATAATGCATGAGACTGGATGTACGATTCGGGATGTGTAACCGAGATTTCGAAACGGTATGAAATGTATGGGACCAACTTTATTCTGTGGGAAAGTATCATGGATAAATTATCAAAGGATTAATTTTTTTTTGTCGTTTTATGGCTTGGGAAAAGGCTCTTGACGGGGTAGTAAGAAATTGTTTACGAAAGATACTGGCCAACGTATGGTGTAGATAGTGGCCTCACACATACGCGCACGCACGTGTATGCCCGCAAGCATTTGTACGCGCACGTGGAAATATCAGATTGCGATGTGTAGCATCGCCATGTTTGTCTAAATACTTAATTGAAACAATATGACTGTGTTCTAAGATTGGTAGAGTTAATCGTCAATGTTTCCCGTAAACAGATGATCAGGACGTAATATACGGATAGTGTGTGGGCGTGTTAATTACAGGAGATCGAAAAAAGAGTCCAGTGGAGTGTGAGTTGAACTGGTGCACAGAGGGTTCCGTATCGCAGTATATTTATGTTGTGTATTTATGAAAAGAAATTTTCCCTCAATTTGGGATCCTTGGCGCTAGACCGGCTTGCACTTCGACGATTTTTACCGTTTGCCGTATTATCTTAGAATACTATAATCACACCAAATCGACATATTGTCGTTTTTATAAAATAGACAAAAAATTAACATCGAGAAGAAAACAATCCTTATATGGGAACGCTCCTTTTTTTTTTATTTTAGAGCTTTTTAATCGAACTTCTTTTAGACTGACATTTAACAAAAAGTCACTATTAAAATTAATTTTGCGTTCCACGTCCTCCTTTCAACGGTTGTTCGTGCTGAAACCCGTTAAAAGGGAGACGAGATGTAGTAAGCAAAATTAATTTTTAAGGTGACTTTTTGTTGAAAGGAGATAATGGAATAGGCCCTTGATAATTTTTTTATTGATCTTTCCGGTATCCGCTGTGAAATAGAGACTATATTCTGTAAAAATGCCAAATAGCCGACTATTAGATACGGTTCAAAGGATGCAGCAGATTTCGAACGATGAAATTCGCTTTTAAAAGAGATGATTTCAAACCATAAAACGAAATTCCTAAACCGATCTCGATTCTACTACTGGTTTCTATCATTTATTGTATCGATAATGCGCCCTCTGCACTCGTATTCCGTATCGAGTAAGCGATTGCGTTTCGCACTAGGTAGTTGTAATAATCACTACCGTGTTTATATAAGTGTGTAGTCGGTTAATTATGTGAAAATGTTCATGTACAAATGTACCTAATCTTTGATGGCACCGCACAGAATGTACAAACCAGTTCGACTTCTATATTAATATCATTAAAAGTCGTCATCAAGTACTGGTGTGATTTCGTTTCCCCATGTTCCTAATTACATTCAGTGTAGATAAATACAAAGAATTATGTGTGGGTATCTGCTGATATTATCATCGCAAGTAGGCACGTGTAATAACTAAGAGAACGAATTTTTTTCACAGGTGTACTTGAAAGTTGCATACGTTTATACACGAACGTGATTGGGCAAAACGTAAATATCGGAAATATCAGTAGTATTTCAATTAAAAATCGATCATTTTCTTCGAGTCATCGTAGTTTAAATAAAATATTCCGCAAGCCACATCACCGCTACAAATATCTTAATACGTAACCGAGTGACGCATTTTGTCACTATTCAGCTATTATGTAACTGTTCTGTATCGACAGCCTATCGTACGAATGTCGATTGCGTTTTATTATGTTGATAAATCTTTTGTCATCTGCATTACAGAAATGAAATTTATCAATTGAATAAGTGCACCTGTATGACAACAATCAATTTTCTTATGTTTTTTATTCTTTACTGTAACAGTATTTCTATATATTTTATTTATATTTGTTTTAGACCATTGTTCGTGTTTCGCTCATCACCCGTGTGCACCTGCCAAATTTGTGATTACCTCAGGATTCCAAAATTTTGCAAGCTAAATTAATGTTTTATTTTTGATATTTGTTTTTGATAAATCAGAGTAATGAAAACCCAGATGGAAGAAGTGGGTCGAGAAAAGAATAGATAATTTTGAAAACGTGAACAAGTGCCTTGTGGGGTCCAACATTTTTTTGGAAAGTTCAAAAAGTTCGAATAGTGGTTCTATGAAGCCTAACTTTTTGTTTGCCCTATCCAATAGCACCTGTGGTTGCGCATCCTGCTTTGTTGTGTACTTAGAGCGAAGGGTGAAAGTTTTGAAGCCTCCATATAAGAGCACCATCGTAAATACTGGTTATATAGTGATGAATTTAAATGTGGAACATTTTTGAATTCAAATATTTTTTTCTTCAAAATAATTATTTTTGTGGGAATCTGGCGCGAATTTGCCAAGGAACTCAGTTGACGTAATTTTCGCGCCATGAGTTTTAATGATTACAAAAAAGATTTGAAGATCCAAGAATGTTTCGAACTTTTGGTGAGCAGCAGTTTTTGATTGGCTTGCTGATTTTAAAAGACGGGGGAGCTTTGAAGATGAAGCGAGGACAGGTCAACCGCCAACCGCAGTCACGTAAAAAAATGTTCAAGCAGTTGAAAAATTGATCAAAGAGAACCGAAGAATTACATATTTAGAGCTTGAGCGAGAACTTGCTATTGGATCAATAAATCATTATTCACGATCACCTTTTTCTCCGTAAACGTTGTTTGAGATGGTGCCGTACGAACTGACTGATGAAAGTGTCTGAGCAGAAAGACCGCTGAGTATATTGGTGTTGATATATGATAGAGAAATTCGACAAAGTCGAGAAACAACGTATACGATATACGTACTGGTGACAAAAAATGGCTGTACAACTATAACTACAAAACAAAGCAATAGTCGACCGTATGGTGCTTTGAAAATGAACCAACATCAACAAAAGGTCGCCGTGCACGCAGCACACAGAAATAAATAGTGGCCCCGTTTTTCTTTTTTTGTAAAACCGGTGATATTGATACTCTGGTACTAGAAGATAAAAAACAGTTACTTCGGAATGCTATGTGACAGTTTGTGCCCCAGCACTACTACCAGCTTGGTCTAATAAGCGACCAAAGTCAGAAATGCGGCACCTTATTTAGTACTATGCCAAAACACACATGATTTTTTTTTTAATTTTGAACGCCAGCACATTTGATTTTTTTAATTCATAAAATGCTGCACAAATGTCTATCTATTTATGTCCTGCCTCACCCATCACTTTCCCTTAACTTAACACCACGCGATTTTTACTTGCTTCCCAAAATCGAAACAAAAAACATTTGAAATGCAAGAGATTTGAGAGCAACGAAGATGCACTGGCAACCTATAATTTAGAAATTTCTGTGGTATCTGAAAAATATTGGTCAAAGGTATTTTTCAAATAGTTTAAACACATACATTGTTAAGGCGAACTACTTAAGGCGATTACTTTAAAACGATAGACATTGCTAATAAATATTGTAATTTTTGAGTTATTTTTGGCATACCTACCTCTCGTACGCGCATACAAACATACAAGTAGCGTGATGGAAGTAGCGATAAATTAGTTACCGAGTAAAGTACGATGAATTGCAAAACGTTACTGCCTACTAGATGATAATTCACGAATATTGAATAGTAAATTTAGTTTTTAGTATTATCTCCAACTTAATATTTTCTTTGCTTAAAAAACTTCTATCTTTATAGTGGGTATTCATGCATTTTAGTGTTTCGTACCCCAAAGGAAAAACGGAAATCTTATAGGATCACTTTGTTGTCCGTCCGTCTATCCGTCTGTCTGTCAAGACCCTTTATCTCGGGAATGCGTGCAGGTATCCAGTTGAAATTAAAACAATATACTCGAGTCTACAGTCCCTTGAAGTTGTGAAAATCTCAAACTTCTAAGTTAACGTGAAAGAAAGATATGACAGATAATGCCGCTAAAAACGTGTATTTTGATACTCTCAAGGGAATAAAAAATTATAGGGTATTTTCCGTTGACCTAGAACTATGAAATTTGGAAGTAACGCCGTCTTATACTACAAGTATAGGAAAAAATCTGAAAATCATATATTTCTTATTAAAGCATAAAAAATATAGTCTTTATTTTTTAAGGTACGGTATCAGTCATTGAGGTTAAACAATGGTATGCGCGGTCATAATTTAATGGGTAACCAAATCTTTTTGTAGATTTAAACTTTTACTAATTTGTACAGAAGAAAAAATTAGAAAGTCGAAAAATTTTAATTAAATAACAAAAAAAGCTCGGAAAAAATGCGAGACTCGATTCCTGAACTATTTATAATATGTACCTGTAAATTTGTACGGAATTCTCGGTGGGCGAGTTCGACTCGCACTTGTCCGGTTTTTTCATAACGGAAAACAATGCGGCAAACTTACATCATTTCAGCTGCTCTATTACGTATTGTCTTTTGAAAGTCTACTAGATCTCATGTCTATTATTACTTGGCTACGTATGTTTATATTGTTTCGTCTCGGAATACGTTATTCTCTGTGACAACTTCTTCATAGTACCAAAGACTTTGTTTACTGCACCTCTATCACATATTTACTTCTTGCATTGATTATTCGACGTTTGATAGACAAATGTCAATCCATATAATAACTTCCATATTATGAAAATGTTACCAAATAAGAAAAAGCATTCTGATATAAGAAAATATGGATGCGTAATCAACGGGGAATAGATATGGGGTCTAGTAGACAGCGATAACACAGTAAGTAACAGAGCTAGCTCATGTTAAAACAACATTGACTGAACTTTCTTTTAATTTTATGTGCCTTTTTTGTAAAAAAAACTTAACAGCTATTGATAGTAACGGTTAATGATAAGATTTACATATTGTAAGTGACAACTTGCATCATATATAATGTATAATTTTTGTTATTTCGAAGCACCATTGAAATATTTAAATAACAATAGAAAAGCTAGAATGAAAAGCTAATACGTAATAAACATGTGTAATCTTGTCATACGAGTGGAGGACTAGTTAGTGAAACACTTTAAAAATCTCTTACATTTTCACACATTCGAGGTTACTTTGTGGCTGTAGTTCACCGCTTGAGATTGAATCACTAAGTGATTGATTAATTGATTGACACTAAGTAATTAATTGATTGATGCGATCTGATAAGGGCCGGCCAGAGATTGAATGTGGCACATTCAAGTCGTTACACACACTCGGTTATCAGAAAAACCGTTTAGGCAAAGAATGTTCGTTAAAGAAAATGCAAAAACGGCCTTAAAATAAAACAAAAATCCTAATGTTAACCAAAACAAGTTTGTTCTAATTCCTTACAATTAGCGTTATCTAGACTTCCTCCATTCGTTCTTCGGATGGTCATCCTCACATCGTCACACCTCGATCAGTCCTGAGCGTATAACTAAGGCGTCAGCAGTAATCTTAAAGATAATAAACTGTACTTAAGACAATTTTTAAAAAGCGTATCTCTAATTATCCTCCCAGTCTTATAATCTTATTCGATTGTGCGAACGATCGAGTCGTAATTGAACAATAACAATATAAAACCTAATGTTGAAATAAAAAATTACAACACTTCTCTTTTTTCCACAGACGGCGCATTGAGACGTACAGGCGGAGGCAGTCGGAGTGCGTGCCGCGGTTCGATCAATCTTTTTCTGGTGCGTGCGAACAGCAGAACTTAGAGACGACTGCGCTGCAGAAACGATTCCTCGAGGGCAAAGCCAAACGACAGGCCAAGAAGAATGACCGCAAACCAGATCTGCCGGCTATCAGTGGAAATTTGCATAGCAGTGTCCACGTTGTAAGTATTATATAATACGTTGTGAAAGATACTGCCAAACTGTAAAATGTACAAATTCCTTAGAACATTTAATTATTGTACGGAATAATAATTATTAAGTTATAATATATCATGAATATATTATTTGGTACAAAATAACTTAAAAAAAAAACAGTTTTTAATAATCTATTGATTAATTTGTTTAGAGAAACGTTGCCAGCTAAAGAGGAAAGCTTATTAAATCTATTTTCTGAACAATGGTATGTCTCATACTATCGAAACATATAATGGGACCATCTTAAATTGTGTTTTAATATCCACATATCCATTTAATATCTATCCAATAATAATAAAATTTTAAATTATCTAAATTAGTTAAGTCATTTCTGAGAAGTTGGCGAACATAAACAAAAAAAAAATACATGTGTATCAAATATACAACCTCCTTTTCTCCTAAAGTTGGCAAAACAAAATAAAATTTCAACACAATTGAAATATAAAAAGAAAGATAACTAAATAATATTATTTCCATTCAAAGAAACAAAATACCTACCAAATGGGTTTTTAGTTTTTTTTTATTTAGAAAAAATAATCTATTTAAAGTTTGTGATATGAATATTTTTGTATTTTAATATTAGATTTTAGTTAACATATTCTTTTACGTCACGTAACTGGTGACGTCGTTGTTGTAATAAACAAATTAAAATTGCTTTTCGTATCGTAATTTTCATCTCTCCAAACATTGTTCGTTTACTATTCATTAATTTACCCTAAAAAGCTTTTAAATTGTTAACAACATTTTATATATGTATAATAGTTATAATTTTGTTCTGATTCTAACAACTTATCTAAAATTGAAAAATTATTCAACACTCGAAGAGCTACTGGTATTTTTGTTTGACAAATACGTTTACTTCTTTTTTAATTTCGCATGGATATTTATAAAGAAGTTAATAAATACCTCATCGAAGGTTTCACCTTCAATAAGGTATTTATTGACTTCTTCTGAGGCAAGATCAAACACATTTTTTCAATACCATCAGAAGTACACAATTTTTTTTTATGAAAAATTGTAATTCTATTCGACGAAATCGTTTTTCATCCAGAACTTCTGTTTAGATATTGAACAATTACTATTAAAATTTTAATTATTTACTGATTTCAATTAATAGTTCATTAAAAAAGAATGAATTAGTTTTTTATTAATTATTAAATTTAAATCGTTATCGGTTTATAGTTTATAACCAGTAATGCAATAAAAATCATTCTGTTTTCTCATAAATATTTAAGTCAGATGGACCTAAAATACTTCAACTATCATAGGTGTAACATTTAATATATAAAATATATGTTTAAGTATTTTCATACTTTTTACTTTCAAAAAAAATATAAAACTTTCAAATTTTTATCTTTCTCTCTCTTTATCATTTATTTATAAACTGTATTAACCGATTTTTTTAAACATTTTTATGAAATCACGGTGCATTAATCTTATATACACTTGGCCGCTTTCTCTTGTACTGGCAAATATTTGCATCAAGGGCCGATTTCACCAAACACCATCAATCTGTCAATCACAATCGGTCGTCACTTTATATTTATAGATGAATAACCGATGAGTTAGCGGCTGATTAACACTTAACGGGCTTTTGAACAACACTTAACAATGCATGGTGAAATCGGGCTTTAAACGAGCAAAATTAAGTTAGAACTTTATAAAAAAAAAACGTGTGGTTTGATAAGATTGTCCAATTGCATATGGTGTATTTTGTGGAAATTTATGATTAGACGCTTGGTTGCAACATTTAGTAACATGTAGCATGCAACTCACCGCTGATCCTCGAATCTTTTCTTCCATTACGAACCGATATCCAGCGAATTGAGTATTGATTCGAGATGATTGATAGATATCGAAAGCCTAAGCAAGTTCTAGTTGTCTATTTATCTTAACATAAATAGAAAATGTGGTAAAATAAAATGGATTGCCTGTTTCATTTTACTGCACATAGTATACTGCACTCTTCACTTAAATATTCAAAGATTGTTGTCATACTCTTTTTTCAGGAAGTGCTTGCTTAATGAAGATTTAAAATTTGTATGTCCTCAGGACTATTATTGAACATGCGCACACGAAACCCCCTAAATGAATTCGCGGCTTCATGTAGTCTAGTAACATGTAAATACATGTCGCAGGCAAGGGTGACTGTCGCTTTTTCGTAGTGATGGTTTGTAGGTGCCGCTAATTTCGTATCCAATCCTTTCCATTTCTATATTCCATCATCGACACGGCACGCCATGGGTGGCTCTCATTCTGAATAGTTCATTTCTCAATCGTTCATTAGACACTCAAAATTGCATCAATTCTGACAATTGTTCCGATGTCTAGGTATAACACGGCGAACTGAATGTTGGCGCTCACAATATACGTAGCACTATCGCACATAAATTGATTGTTACTTATATTGTTTCGTTAATTGTATTTACGATGTCCTCAATGCGATCTCATGGCCGTGCATCGAATTTCACTCATTTAACTATTGCATTGCATTATTTATACAATGGAACTTGTAACATCATATCTGTAACACGTTTCAATGTCTCTGTTTAAGTGCTGACTATTCATTAAAGATTCCTTTTCGCAGTCACCAGCCGCTAATCCGTCTAGAAATAGGTATATTAGACATGGAGTTGACCAGACGTTATAGAATTAAGTGCGACTATTTGATTAGTCGTGTAATTTCAATTCATCGATCCGCCTAGCTTTTTGTTACTATGGTTCAAGCATCGATTTGGATCAAGTTATTATTCGTTAATTATATATACCTTATTGCGAATCGATATAGTGTTACTTATGGTTTAAAAACATTCCTTTTTTATTGAATTTTGTTTTGCGTTAGTGCAAAAGCGATGATGATTGTAAAATGTATATCGCTCATGCTAGGGGTAGCCACTCAAAAAATGTCGTCGTTGAATATAAATGGAAAACCACGATATATCAAAACGGAAAAGGAAATTAGTGTCCGAATAAAAAGACAAATCAAAAAGCACGGTCAGAACTGCGGCTAAACCCTAGGCTTTGCATGTTATAATATTTGTCGCTACGTCATTTAAGACCGTTTTTAAACATTAGCATTAGTATTTAGTCAAATAAATAAATATGGCCAAATTTTTATAATGAAGTATGAGACCTAGCCATTCTTAGACCGTCTTCTTTTTAATCGAGTCTTGTATCGTAAAAATCGTAAAAGAATGTTTTATATTTATGTTATATGTGGGTGAATTCTCGTTATTTATCATAAAATTCGGTTTAGAAGTGCATCTAAGTCCAAGTAATATTAAATCATTAATAACATTTTAATTGCATTATGAAATAGACAATTATCCTTATGAATATTATATTAAGCGGGTACATGATTTTACATAATTGTGGGAGTTCAACTTTGGTTTAGCTAGTTTGTTCGTGTTCAATAGAAGTATTTAAATTGCAAAAGTTTTGCGAAAAAAAATAGTTAATAGAAATTTCCATCAATACAATGTTGAAATAGATCGCTAGGTAACCACGTGATTATATGTCCTAATTAGTTACATTGTGAAACGTCTCGGTTGTAATTGCACGTACAGATGTAGCTGTGTCAATTAGTGTCGCGCCGCACGTGCTGGGCCGCTTCCGCGCAGGATGTGAGACATCAATTGACTTGACCCTTGCGCCTCGTCGAGTCGCGCGAGTTGCGCGAGCGCGTGCGCCGATTCTGTGTTTACTGTGTATACAGACTGGTATTTCCATTGATTATCTAGAATTTTTTGCGGAGCTTGTGTCCGTTTCGAACGATACGATGCGTTTATTTCTGTAACTGGTAAATATTACAGTTTAGATAAGTTTTTATAAATAGCGTTTTATGTTGAAAATAAAAAAAATATGGCTAGACGGAGTACATATTTGAGTTGACTCAAATCAGTTTAAAAAAAAGTATTTAAATATAAGGAAATTTTTAATTAAAAACTATTTCACTTATAATTATTATTCATTGATATAGATGTATAAAAGCTAGGCGAAATATGGATCAAAGATTACGACGATAAAGCGTCACGATTACAGTTTTGGAAACTAATGAAGCGTCTCCTAATTATTTTAAGGGATAATTCGCTGTTCTGAATCTCTTTAGATTCAGAACAGAGACTCATGATTATTTTTATAATTGGTTTATTAATGAATTTTATACGGGACTAAGTACATTCCCCCTTCACTCCACAGTATCTAATACTAGAATACATCACCAAATATTCATGACAAATTAATATACTATAATAGTAGAATATTGTTAAGTATTACTGTAGTCTGTACTATAATAATACTCTATATTATAGTATAGAGTTATGTATTGAGTTCCCCCTGATGGATGTATAGAATATTGACATAGGTACATTGATATTTGTTTCTTCGGTCCTTGAAGCTCTGCAGTTTGTTTCTAAGTATTTATTCTTTTCATTGGCGTTGTTGCTACCATGTCTATATTATAACTAACCTTCTAAAAATACTTAGAATTAATGACAAGGTCATAAGACTTGCTGATTCTATTCGTAATTGTATGTATTTCATTACATGATTAGCTTTCACCCGCGACTCCGCCCACGTGGACGTAGAACAGATTCTTTCATCTTAATGTCGGCCAATAACTCTAATAACCATGATTTCGATCTCGCTCCTGACTTCGATCCTGGTCCCGTTCTTGATTCTGATTCCGATCTCGATTTAGATCCAGATTCTGTCGTCGATTTGATTTCGATAAAATTATCCCAGAGGTACCCATACACTTACAACGAAAATACACGTGATGATACCGCTATATTTTTTATTAAAATACTGTGAAGATTTTGAATTCTAACATTGCCATTACCGATAACCATTCGGTATAAGTAAAGGACTCGTTCTACTTTCACGCAAGGGAAGTCGCGAGCAAAAGGGAAATTTGTAGGTTATACGCTATATGCTATTCTGATGTGTAAGCTAAAATTAAACGCTATCGTCTGCTTCTCAAAAATATTCGCCTATAACTTTATTTTTCAAAGAATAGGTATAACGGCGTCAGACTTTTGTCGCCCCACCTGATCTATTGTTTATCACCGTCAACTTGAACGTTACTTAATGAATAAATATTTTCTATTGCATAGAAGTAACTTTTACTGTTTAATTATAGTGTTACGAATGATTACACATAATTTTATGCAAAACTGTATAAGACGAACATTTTTTTATACATTATTGTTGCATATGAAACGGTTTAGTCAGTGCACATAAAGATATCTGTCACGGCAGCATTTTTTTTTTTCAATTTCTTAGACAAAACAACGATAGCTCCGCTCCTGAAGGTAGTGTTAGATAACTTTCTAATTTTTTTCATTAAATAGGCTATGGAATTCAAGAAGATTTTTTCAAATCCGACTGGTAGTTCAAGAGATTAGCTCGTTCGAAAGAAAAAATAACTTCTTTAGAATTGTGTGTTAGCATAGATTAAAGATTTATTGCAACTGTTAATATTACGATACTCATATTATCATGCTGAAGGTGGAGAGATATTCAAAACTTCAGGGCCCGCTTCCCCTTCCATCAAATATCCTATTCCTGTCCAAGAGACCGGCAACGCGCTGGTGACTGCTCCGGGCTTACGAGTGTCCGTGGGCGACGATCGCGATCGCCATCTCCTCTGCTAGGGATTTCGACTCAAATATAGACGTATGAATGCGAATAGAGTTCAATGGTTCCTCTAACATTATATCCAAGAACATTGCATTAAAAAGGGCTGCGTCGTACGACGTCGTCGAAGGTACGTACAAAGATAGCCTTGTGGTTTTTGTGTCGGTGACCTTCTTGCGCCGCGGCCGGCGACGGTCGCTTAGACTCCGACGGCGCAGGTACTCGCTCGGCGAACGGCGCGGATAGATAGATACTTGCACGGCGTGCAGTAGGGCGGGCCGTTGTGCAAACGGCGCGGCGCGAGCGAGTTTCGCAACCCGCGCCTCGCATTGTCTCGCGCCGCTCACCGCGACGACCTCCGAGCGTCGCGCGCCGCCCGCCGCCGCCGCCGCCGCCGATGTCGTCGCCGTCGCCGTCGCCGTCCCCGCCATTCCCGCCGTGCCCGACTTCGCCTATATGCGGGCCTACAGTCGCGTTTAGAGTATTGAAACTATCCACATAAATTGTTCTTGTATCATATTCGAATAAGGCGTCAGTAGTTGTCGTCGCTTGCTTTTTAAAGAAGTAGAAATAATATTTTTTGTACCCTTAGGTAGATAATTATCTGTCATTCTCTGAGCATGCAGTCATGTTTTTTGAAATTATAAATATCAAGCATCAAGCCGGGCATTTTGTAAAGTAAGGAAATTTTATAAAACTGTAATAATCATAAAACTCATTTGTTAGAGTGTGGTCTAAAAAGAAAATATCTACAACATTTGGAGTTTTGGGCTCCCAAATTGCATAAACTCGCTAATTTTGTGGTTGGATGTTCTACTATATTTCTATATTGTTAACTAGAAAGTATCTCATAACGATTTCGTTGCAAAGTTTATACTTTACGAGTATTCGATAAAAGCCTTTACCACGGACATAAATTTTTTCATAATTTGATTTCTTTTTAGAATATTTTGATTATTTTACATATTGTCAATAATTTTTTTCCTTTTTATGTGATTACAAATTGTATTATTTCAGTCAAATATTTTAAGCTTGGTGGAAATGGAGAACCTTAAACATATATTCGGACTTTTAAAATCATAACCTCCTTTCGGGCCTCATCGTAATCGGATAAAAAAATAGAGATTGTCTCGTGCTGTCATGCCAGTTATGGTATCTGAGCGCGTCGAGGTTGAAAGCGGTTTCTAATGCAATAACGGTGTGACGTCATGTTTACAAACAGTAATGGAATTAAATTGGCTTTACCGAAGCAGTAACTGACTATTCAACTCGGTGAAGTCCATTCTTATAATGTTCGTTGTTTATTACGTTAAACTAAGTCATTCATTTCGGATGTCAAGCGACGTACCTTAGAGCTTACACTAAAAGCATTCCTTACCCATTGCCTCAACCAAAAATACATAGTAGGTATTGCTAGAATTAAAAAATAGCTAGGATATTTAAGCTCTTGTGATAGTATCGTTATTTTGATTAATACAGATAACGTACACATAGGTAAGTACAGTCTAATAAAATTGTACAATAATAACGCTAAGTCGAAGATTGAATGTTCCTGGAGATTGATCATACATAAAAAGAAAACAATACATATAAATTAAGTAAACGTAAAAATATCAACGAAAATCCGGATGCACATTTTTTTGTTGAGTTTTTCTAAATCCAAATTATATTTTGACAGTAATACAGTCTAAAACCTAATAATTTAAATCGTATAACCTAAATCTTGCCGAAAGTTCTGGAACTCCCATGTTGTGATATTTCCAATGAATCGCATAACTCAATGTTTCATGTAATAAAAGAGGTATATGTTAATATTTTTCAAAAAGAAATATTACAATTGACGATATTTATCTATATTCAATGATTGGGTAACTGTGGAAATTTATACAATTAGAAGGAGATTATGAATAAATGGATTTTGTGACGAAAGACATTATAATAACAGCGAGAGTTTTGTTGAGTACGTTAAAAACTACTAAAATAAAGGTATTTGTAGCACGATTAAAGCCATATACATTATAGTAAAATAAAAAATAGCAAAACATAAGGAAAACCACTCGGTAATCTTATAAAAACGAGACTGGTAGAATTAAAGTTCGTAGTTTTGACTTTCAGCTTAAATAAAACTGAAAAAATCTTGTGACCTCCATGGTCTCTCAGTTAAAATTATGAACTATAATTGATTGTATTGCACCACACTTGGTATTTTTATTTAATGAGTCTCGTTCTCATGAAAAAGCAAAGCTGTCTGTTATTAATAATATATATAGTAATATCTTCCGACATACAGCACCGTTCGATCCTAAACTAAGCAATGAGGCTTGTATTATGGGTATTAGATAGTTGATAGAATACGTAATATGTACTTTTTTTGATAAATTTATACACATAATACATCGAAACATCCAGACTCCAGACAAGCATTAATTCTTAATTAAATAATTGCTTGTTTTGTGCAGGAATCGAACCTACTCTCTGAGTGTAACAAATAGTAACTGCACCAATTAGACAGTCAGAAACATTTTCGCTAATTGGTTTTATATCACCTGTTTATACTTGTTTGCAGTAATAAAATGTAATGTGCAATGTGAAATTTGGTTTCACCCGGGGTCACTCAACAATCGATATTGGCTTTAAACTTTTTCAACTAATTTTAGAATGCTGGATGGATTCATAAGTGCGTGAGTCCTCCAATTTTTCCAAAGCTTTTGATTGTGTAAATTACGAAATTCAAATCAGGAAACTCTGTCACTATAGGATTACAGGCCACATTTGACCTTATAAAATCGTTTTTAAATAAGAGAATCCAGATGGTTGATGTCGATGATATGAGCCCATATACATCTGTAGTTCATATAAGTGTACCGCAGGGATCAATCCTTGGTCTGTTTCTGTTTTTAATTTATATTGATAATTTAGGTAGCTTTGTTAAGGATATTCATGTGATCTTACTGATTGCAGATGATACTTTATTGTTGTTCAAAGTTAAAAGACAACAACTTGCCTATGACGATGTGAGCACTTCGAAGTTGAGAAAGGGTTTACGTAAAATAACTTTTTATAGAAAGAAAACAAAATGTGTAAAATCTTCACTTCTGATTGTAAAACATGAATCTTATATTATTTTAATAAAAATGAGGAATTAAAGTTTGCTCATTCTACTCTATTCCTAGTTGTTAATTTTAGATAATATAATTGGTTTCAATAAGGTCCTCTTATCGGTAAGTTGGCGTAAAGGCTTAGCTTTGCTGCTTAAACAATTAAAAAGATAAGGGACTTGTCGGATATATCAACTGCCAGATGAGTTTATTTTGACAGTTTCCATATTCCTAAAACATATAATTTTATTATGACATCTGTTTTGGTAGCATGTCGCGAATATTCATAAAATTTTCCAACTGACGAAGCCGGCCGTTGCATCAATTTTTGTAAATCGGTTTGTTTCTTTTTGTAATAGTTTTTTTTATGCACTTCTTTTTGATTCTATGTAAATAAATTTGGAAAGAGTTACCCATATATTTCTTGCTTGTTCGTCTCGAAGGAAAACAGCGTTATAAACGACTGGCACATTCTCAAAATTTAAGACATATTTCAAGACGTATATTACAGCATATGCAATAAAAACATTTAAAGTGTTAAAATGATCCATAAACTAATTTCTTTAAAAATCTCTTCACTGTGACGTCTTTTTAATTGTGACCCTTAAATGCCTATTTTTGCTTTCGAATTGTTTATGAAAAAGATACTTGAATATGATTTGTTTATATGTATGATTTTGCCCGTTGTACATTTTTTTTTCTACATATTGACTTAAAATTTAGCTCTTACCTCCTTTTCCCCGGAATTATATGTACAATGAAAATATCGTATGCTTCTTTAAATTACTCCAATCAAACTAGTCTTCGATATTCTAAACATCCTAATCTTATTCGCATATATCAAAAAAATACATGCAACTTGCTTTTTATGTACATGGAAATTATCAGCAACCCATTGAGTTATGACAATCGTGGAGAATTATATTAAAATGCCAAAGGGCTTAATTTTGTTTTGGAAAATTAACATACCCTGATATCTCAATTCACAGATCACAGTCAATAATTTAAATTGCACAAATTTGGGTTTTATATTAAAAGCTCAACGAGCGAAATGGTCAATGAACATTAAAAATAGTTTATACCTTGTACACGAGTTTCCTAATTGCCACATCAGTGACTAAATTCTGAGTTAAAGCCAGTCATCATCACGTATATTACTGTCGTGATATGTGCTACATACGTATGGATAACTGTAGCAAAACATCCAAGTGCGATTAGTACGTAACAGCAATCCTCATGAGAAGACCATGAGGTTGAAAGGGATAGGTAACGGGGCTCCCTCGTTCTGCGCTTCTGACCGACCGCGACCGCGGTGTGAGATCACTTCGTCCGCCAATAGCATTTAAATACGTGCGAAAAATTAAAGAACAATGAAATATTTGGGGCCTCTTCCACGACCTCATTTTAAAGAATTCATTTCTAACTAAAGATAAAACTTATCCTAGTCGAATTTTCGTAAAAGCGGTCTTTTAAGAAAGTCGTAGAAGAAGCGCTTATTTGTTTTATTTTTATTTGTGTTTCGTCTAGGAGCAAGCTAAACTCAAAGGCTTCCATTGACGAGACGCCTGTAGCGATGGGTGGATACAGTTGTTAGAATTGCGTAATCACTCTGACGATTTCCAATTAGATCCGAAAATTACCTAGTATATTTTGTTTATACTTCATAATTAAATATGCACTGCTGGACAATTATTCAAGAGAGAGTCCAGCTTTCGGGTCGAGAGGGGTCATAGTCGAGGTTCAGTCAGGACAAGCTCAAATTCTCTTACAAAAATAAAACACCTAGTCCAGGGAGGGGGGGTTATGACTCCAATGACCTCTATGAATCCGCTACTGCAATTAGCCACACGTCCCCTCTAGGCTCACTACGATGGACGATCTGGGTCATCTAATTAACTTTGCCAGCTACGTTTACTAGTCCGTGTCGGGAGTCGCCTTCCGTTACCGCTGCCCACTACGGCGACGTCCGGTTCGTGGTTTATACTTGAGATATATTTTTTTCAAAATGTTATCGGTTGCATGAATAATTCGATCTGCCCATTTTTATGTCGACCTGATGTTTTTGTAAGCTACGTCAGTTACTCCAGTGTCACTGTGGATTTTCTCGTTATGAATTTCATTTCATAAAGAAATTAAAGACAACTATTTCCATCGTGATTTTGAGCCCATTAATAAGAATATCCTCGCATCCCTGCATCATCACCAGGAACAGAAATCATTCACATGACTTTCGGAGTTGAAGTAAGTTAGACTCGATGATCGTGCAACAGTTTCTCCAACGTTATTTAGCTCAGCTGAAATCCTCTTCATTGATTCGTCCGTTGCAGTTCGTTTACTGTCGCACTTATCTGTCATATGAACAAAACAATACGAGTGTTTAACATGAGTTCGTCTTATTTATTTTTAAGTACATTTCTTGAAAATAATTACTGCTGCCTCCGATTGATTAATTAAATGCTTATTAAGGTACTTATTTTAAATTTTGGTTTTTGGGGATTTATAAAGGTATAACTTCTTTGTGGTTTATATCTTGACAATTTTCCATTAAAATTGCTATAAAAGCTATGTTATTGCGTGTATTATTGCGATAAATAAAATATGCTTATAAGTCGAGGATAAATTTAATGTTAAGTAGATGTACAAACTTATTGATTAAGACTGATTTATATTGGGTAAACTCAGCGAATCTGTAGCTGCAGCGGGAGTGAGCTGTCCCGCGCACCGCGAGTCCGCTGCTGTTAATTGATGCATTAACAGTTGTATTAAATTTTTAGATTGATTTACTAATCATATTTGTAATTTGATGATTTGCAGTTCGATAAGCAAGATTAAAATTGGAATCCGTACATAGTACATTCGAATATAAACGAAATGAGGAAGAATCACGACCGAAATCTGATTCAGAAAAAGAAAATTCTTTATTTTTATTGTTTTCAAGTATTATTTGCATAAAGTTTGTTTTTTAACACGGTCGCGTATCAGCCACTCGATTAATTTAAAACAGTGCATTTAAAGAAAATTCTATGAAACCTAAACACGACTATGATCAGAAAGTCAATCATAGTGAGGGAAAGACGACTCCAACAAACTCAAACACAACTAGGATATGTCACTCTGTTATGGAGTTACCATGCTTACCTTTTGGCTCTAACGTCAGATCAGTCCAATTATATCGTATTATTGTAATTTAAAAATTTGATTTAATCTAACATTTTAAATAGAAAAAAACTCTTTGCTTTATACGAAATATGAGCGAAGCATAATCGATTGTAAATCGCATGGAATCGTTGTCCAATGGTTTTCGTTTTAAGAGCATAATTTTGGAATAAATATGAAATAGCTATTCCTAACAGATTTTGGATTCCCGTGTGCGATTAAATTTCATTGCTGTAATGTAATAATTTCACTGTAGAGGTAGGACTGTTAATAGCAAGAACTTGTATTTCGAAATACCTAGTTGAAAACTTGTAAAATAATTTTAAATGAGAAATCAATTTGTTCTACATAATAAGGCTGCGAAATTGAAATCTAGACATAGATCGGAATTTAGTGGAACTGTGGTCATAAGTTAGTATGTATATTAACGAAGCCGCTCGCTAATTTATTACTGCGGCCTAAAATACTAATTTGTATTCAGACAAAGCCGCGATGTTAAAACAACGCTCAGTTCATTCGTACGAAGTAGGAACGAACTGAATGTTGTTTTAACATAAACACTCATTTACCTGTACATTTACACCGAACAAAATTTCAACTTTGAGGTTTTTATTTATGAAATTGTGAAACCTCGAACACGTTATAACCTACAAAAAAAAAATGCTTAAACAAGGCATCGGCAATGATTACACAAGGATTTTTCATTACAGGTTTATATTTATTAACATTCGCATAGTAATCCAAAAAACTAAGTAACATTAAGAAATGTAATTTATAGAATACCATTACAATTGTTTATTATTATTATAATTAATCCAAAATATGTTGACGTATTTAAATTAATTTAATGCAATTACTTGAACATTTTTCTAAGGGGCTTTCATAGAATTAAAAATTTGCTTAGCATAAACTTGAAAAAGGTTTAACTTTTGAAATCGATAATATCATCGTCAGTATATAGTCAAAGATGATACATTATACAGAATAGAATCAATCAGGCAAATTTTCGCAAATATTTATAATCTTTTTCTTTTTTAAAAGAACTTTGACAAAGTAACTATAACAAAAATATACGATTGAAAATATGCTTATGAATAATATAGGCACAACCCTACTAAATGCGCGGCCAGATTACAAGCGCAAGGCGATCGTCGGGTGACGGCGGCGTGTTACGAACTCGAATTCTGCCCTGCGCTCAGTCTCCGTGATGTATTATTTTTGAAGAATTTATCTAGTTACTTACCTACAAATGACACTTGATTTTGTCAGTAATGTAAAGGTCACCGATGTTATTATTAAATTAGTCTTTGATTTTCCACATGTGTTCCACTTACCTTTTAACTTAACACTTAATACTTAAGGCAAATTATCGTGAAAACGATACACAGCACACAATACGTGGAGCGCACTGAACATTTCTGGAATGAATGAGAAAAAAATACTATGAATGGTCAAAAATGAATTATTTGTTTCTTAAAATGTTCTCTATCAGTATGAATGCACTTTTTCATATGAATAACCAATTTTGAAAACATTTATGCCACTTCTTTGGTGACCTCGGAAACATGTTTTTCATACTTTTCTAGAGCCTCTTAAGGTGACGAAAATCGTTGACTGTGTAATTAGTTCTTAATTTTTGTGAACAAAAAACAGGTGCCAGGTCCGGACTATATGCAGAATTGCTCTTAAATTATATGTTTTCCTCCTTCAAAATTTATTTGTCTGTTTGGTTGTGTAAGAACTGGCATTATCTTGGTGCAATATGATACTAAGTTTATAGTTATTTTTACGGAGTTCGTCAATAACTTTCGGCAAACAAATGATCGTGTACCAATCACTGTTCACGGTACGGCAACTCTCTAAAGCAACAGTAGCCACGTGTCCAGTTTTATTAAAAATAGAAGCAATCATCCGCTAGAGGCACTTCGCTCGTGTCGCCACTTTGTTTCGGCTCATCTCGATGTACCCATACGATCGATTGCTACTTTGTTTTGGCGTCTTAGCAATAAATCCATATTTCGTCACCTGTCACTATGTCCCACACCAAATCTGTCGCTCTTCCCTTGAACCTGGTAAGCATGGCATTGCACTATGTGACGCGGACCGTTTTTTAAGGCTAAGCCAAATTGTGTGGGATCCAACGCGAGTACAGCTTTTTCATACCCAAACGTTTGTTTATGATTGATTGTATTTGACTCGTGCCTATGCCTAAGGATCCCCAAATCTCATAGTATGTCACATGCTTGTCTGTTTCGATCATACGACGCATAGCATCGACGATTTTGTTGTTCATAGTGGTGAACGGGCTACCATTACGAAATTTATCACTGAGAATGACACGACCGCGTTTTTATTCTGCAAACCAGTTATAAATAGTCGTCTTGCATGGTGCTTCATCACTAAAAGCAGTTCGAAGCCGAGCGAGGCTTTACTGAGCTGTCAAATTACACTTCAGATAGTAGAAAATCGTAGTACACAAATTTTCATAATTTGAATCCATAGTGATGAAGACTCACAATTTTATAATGCCACCACAATGTAAAAACAATTGAAAGATGAAACGAATCTACAGCCAGAGAGTTCCATTTTAAAATGTAGTAATTATTACTTTTTAAATATTGTTTATATGTAAGTGGCTAGTCCCAAAAATTTATAATGCATCCCCACGTATTACTTGCGGATTCGCAAGTTGTTGTTTGTCAGGGTAACTATCATTATAAAATCTTAGAGCCGAAGCAATGTAGCCTCTGCAAACTCCAACAATAAATCATGCTTGCATGTTTGATAGCAGTGAAAGGCATTTTTATTAAACACTTTAATATTAATCACACATAATCCTACTTTCAAAAACGTCAATATTGTAAAAGTAACACTCATACTATAACTGTAACCAAAAATAAGCGAATTAACAAAATACCTAATTTCCGTGTAAGTTCAACGACTGCACGCGGCCGCGCTTCGCGTTTAGCTGGGGACGCGGGGTGACGCGAGACCGCCAGTGGCTGTGCGTTGCGGGACACTGGCCTCGCTTCGCGCCTTAATTGGTGTGATGTTCGACCGTCAGCTGCCGCAAGGTTGGAACATCTTGAATTTTAGAACATGTTCTAAGCTATTTTTCTCACAAACAGCTACTTCAATAATTATGGTTTTTCTAGTAAAGTTGTTCTAAAAAGAAGGACATTATGAATATTTGCGTAAAGATGCATGATCGATTACATACGGTATATTTCGTTACTGTAAATGCGATTTGGTATGTTTAAAAATGAATGAAGGTTAATAAATTTGAAAATAATACGACAAACTAAATATCCTTATTTTGTAGTAATATAAGTTCGAAGAAGTTTTTATTATGCATAATAAATTCAAAATATTTTTTTATCGTATTTTATTTACATTTATAATTATATATATGCGTGCGTGCGTGTGTGTCTGTGTGTGTGTCATTTTGTTCAACACAAAAGGACTTCTTTTTTAGGTTTAGGACTTCTGATTTAAAAAATGCGATAAGTAGTTTTGACGGTTCTTTCTTGATGTTAATCTATCACTACCTAAAGAATTCTGTAGGTGCAAGATCAAGACTTCAAATATATCGAATTTCTAAGTTACATTCACTCATTTTGTTGGACAGAAAAACAATAGAAAAATGGTAGGATACCGTTTGTAGTTTTATTTTTTTTAATGTCAATTTATACTATCAAAATTAGCCAGAGACAAACAGCACAACCAAAGAGATTTTACTTCCAAGTAAAATACAAAAAAACCTTTTCGCCGACCTAATACATTGTGAATTTCAAAGACCTAATGTAACAATTATTCCAGTATGGCTTTATTGCTTCATTAAAGTTAAATATGTTTTGTACAATTGAAGGTGTTCGTATAGTGAATGGCTAAAATTAGGTTGGCCCTTTTGCTGGGTTACCCCAATGAAAAGGCGTCCGCCTCCGACATCGTAAAGTTTAAGCCTGCTTGTGCCTGCCTTTTGATGTGAACATAGTCGCGAGGAGTTGTTATAGCAATGCCGAATGGGGGGTCATATGGTTTTCTAGAGCATTGATTTATTAGTACTCAAATTTGTGTTCATATAGAAATAGATTTCTATTTTACGGTAGTAATCATATCAGCATCGCATCCCACTATGTATGAGAATTCCTTGTTAGACTTTTTAGAAATCTTCAAAATTGTTCTATTGAATGGTTAAAATCACGTACTTTATTATATTTGAAATATAAGTTATAAAAAAAATGGTAGAGACATCAAGAAAGCAAATATAACTCTAACTTGCATATTTTTCGTGTTACTGTACATTAAACAAGCGCGTGTTCAATGTTTATATCCTTTATCTGTCTGTCCGTGTTTCAATCGCGATATTATTGCTAAATGCTTATTGACTTCATGTCCTTAGTCAGTTTACTATCTTTCCCAATTGTCAGGCCAGTTTAGAGAATGTTTAGGTCGGGGCAAAAAACAACAATTTTTATAACGAATAGGACAAGAAATATCTTGTTCTATTATTCGCTACGTGCACGACATTAGTGCCGTCTAACGTCCGTAAAATTTTGGGACTTAATATTTGTACGTCCATGTAAATATAAAAACATTGATGAGAGAGCTGTTTATTATTATTGTTTATTAATATTTCTTTTCCTACAACGCAATTATTACCAAACAGCAACACGATCTTCGTGTTTCGTTGCACTTTTCATAATGAAAATAATTATGCGTCGTCGCTGCATTCACGACAGCCACGGCAGTTTAATTTTTCGCATTTCGTTCTACAAACTTTTTAATTTCGTAGAAAAATAATTATCTGTCTACATCTCAGGCAATTAAATAATCGACTAATTCACTTTATACAGTCAATCTTGAAAAAAAAATACGACAATTTTGGAAGCGGATCTTTTTTTAAAAATGTTGCTGAATCAAAAAAAAAACCAACAATAATACTGACAAATTACTGATATATTTAATATTTCTTCTTAGACTGATCCAAAAGCTTAGGCTTGTGTTTTGTTTGTGGCTTGCTTATTATGGCTTGTATAATATATAAGTTTGCCCACAAAAACTATATTTGTTTTGGCATAGGCTAAAGTTTTATAAAATTCATCAAAATATCATTTGAATCTATGGTTATGTAAAGACCCAACTGTCCCTGTGTATCCAATGTGCTTGATGTATGTCTTTCTAAAGATATCTCGAATAATTTATCTTTTATTTAGCAATTTATTTGTATGTGCATCGTTTTACAATATTCAATAAAAAATAATGTGCCTTATTCCTGTAATATTGATAGTTACACTGAAGATTCACAAATTATTCATCCAAAATGTACTGCATGTGACAAGAAGCGTCCGGATAATTTTCCATTTCTCCCTATAGCGTGCGCTGCGGTCGATTTTATTTCTCCCGCCATATACTTCGCAATAAGAATAGATTGACCGATCCTTTTCTCAATAACTTTATGTATAATATATGATTCTGTTTGATAATATACACGATTGCTAGTAGAGCGAAATATAGTTTTTTTTTAATTCTCGATTAGAAAATTAAAACGTAATATCTAATAATAATCCAATGATGCTGCAGATATTAAGTAGTAAATTAGTCAATAGATGCAGTATTTACAGGAAGTGTGATTTTCGTCTTTATTTTAATCACTGCGCATGCGCTTACATCAGCTAGTACTCAAACGCGTTTGCGTTTCACTGTGGCTTCACTGGCGCCGGCGCCACTCGACTTCCGGTACCTAGCAAAAAGAAGCAGAACTTGTAATATAATATTATTTACAGAACGTCTTTTAATATTTTGAGAAAATAAAATAATATTGTAAACGTTATTGTGAGTTATTTTGTAATAGGTAAAATAAACCAACTGATATATTTCCATGCATAAGCGAAATCCCAAAATTATTAGACTAAAAAGTAAAAAAAATAAATTAAAATTTAAGTTCACTAAAATCACGCTTTCTTTTAATGAAGCACTGAAAAGTACACAAATGTAGCTTATAGACCGGGAGATGGTGACACAAAATTCTAGGTCATTTGTACCAATATGGCGACTCTTCAGGGTCTAATTACCTAGTGACGAAAAGGATCGCGAGGGCGTTAATCGAACGTGTCGGATAAATTACGAATGTCGAACGATTTGTTCCACAAATATTCTTGTTTTTTCCGATAGTCGATTAAAAAAAGAAGTAGGAGGTAGCGTAATGCCATACTTCTCCGATGTGACTTATAGCCCGCCGTGCCGACGAGAATACATTAATTATAAAAAAAAAAACAATTCGACCATTTGTACCAGGTTAATTTTTGCACAGCTAATCATCATTGAGTAGTCACTCACGAAAATCACCATGAAATACTTTTCTGACGGTTCCAAATAACCGCCATACTGCCGCAAAGAACTGTTTTTTTTTTTTTTTGCAACACAGTTTGTACCAGTATGGCATTTGGTTTTTGCAAAGTATATGATACAATGTGACCGTGTTATTTTATTTGTCATACCTCTAATACGGGGAAGAAGTGATGCCATACTTACTTATTTATTCGACACGTTTTCAAAATATGACCGTAAAATACGTAAAATCATTTGTTACACTATTGCAACATTGTATTAAGTTTGTTTGGATAAAATTATACCTAAAAAAAAATATCCCATACCATGGGGCGGAAGACTGTCACACTCGGACCAAGCTATAAAAGAAAAATTGAAACGGATTGTTATAGTATGGCATTTCGAGTTTTTGAAACTTGAAAAAATCTATGCTTTGGGAAAATTATACGATACTTATGGTGACTGCCAAAGAAGTGCTATACTAGAAAAAATATTTTTTGAAAGGTTTTTTTTTTGGTGTTAAAAAAATAGCTTGTACCGTGACCACGGGGCTGGAGCTGCCACACTCGCTCTGATATGACCGCAACCAACACAATCTTGAAACCATTTTTCGAAATAGTGCACCTGTAACATCGTGAAAGGTGCATGTGAAAAAAATTATGTGCAATATCAATATTAATGCAATTTATTCCGAAAGATGTACAAAAGATTAGGTAATTAGATCCCTGAAGAGTCGCCATACTGGTACAAATGGCTTGGAATTTTGTGTCACTATCTCCCGGTCTATTACTCAAAATAAATATTCAAACCAATATAATTACATGTACTTCTATTTTTGATAATAAACAAAACGTAAACGAACGAAATAATATGAATTTCTGGTCAATACCCTATCTATCAGTGATAAAATTGTCACTTCTTAAATGTTCTGTGACTATACCATAGAGTTGGGCCGTCCGGTTTTCCCAGGACGTTTCTAGTGTTAATAGTGTCCTCGGATGTCCTAGACAGTATTATGCAGCGTCCTGGGTTTCTAAAGCTTCCTGATAAGCTCGTCACTTTCGCAAACCTTGCGCTACCAGCGGCCCCACGCTGCGAGTGGGCCCGTGCTGTTTTAAAACAAAGACGCAACATGCCACTTTGATGTCTGTCTATTCGAATAAATAATATGATTGTTATTACTTGAATTTTATTTAACCTATTTTCACTTCTACTTGAATTTCACTTAACATATTAATTTAAATATTGCTACTCTATTGCTGCGTCCTGTTTTTAAATTGGATTGTTCTGGTTTTTCCGACATCAAATCCTAGTTTTTTAAAATATTTGAAAAAAAAAATAATTTTACTCTACCGAAAAGCGTGGGGCGCTTTTTCCGAATTAATTAAAAGTATTAATAGCTTCTTAAAGAAATGTAATCAAAAAGTTCTCCACATTTTTTCGCATAATCATTAAATATTTAATGAATTAAGTTTATAATAGTACGTAAGATATTTATTTATTTAAGTACAATTTTACTTTTAATGTGCAAGGATAAAATAATATCAGATTAAATATATTGTAACAAAATATTTTAAGTAATTAGTTGTTTTCAGCGAATTTTTGACTAGAGCGTGTTTATTACCTTTTTAGGGTTCCTATCCAAAATGGAAAAAATGGATCCCTTATAGTTACGTCATGTCCGTCCGTCCGTCTGTCCATATATCACAGGCATTTTATTCAAAGACTACTAGATATATATTATTGAAATTCGGAGTAAAGGTCTCTTGTATAAGCCGCTACTCAGTTTCGTAGTTAAATAACAAAAATAAATATTTCTAGCGGGCACTTCATACACGTAACAAAAGCTGAAATAATTTTTTTTCACCAAACATCTAATATTTGTGTGGCAAATATTTCCTCAGTTTTTTTAAAAATACTTTAATGTTTCTAAGCAATTTTTTGATTAAGTGAATATTTTAAGAAATAATTGCTCCAAAGTAGCAGAAATTGTGTCCCCCCTTCTCTTTTTTCAACCGTACCTTAAAAAAATTTGAAAAAAATTACAATATTAACACGTAATAAATTCTTTCTACGAAAATCATTTTGAAGATCGTCATATATACCGTTTTTGAGTTATTCCCAAAAAACTGCGCTTCTCAACAAAAGGACGTAAGTGCCATGGAGATACGCTTTTTTTTCTGGTGTACTTTAATTTACACTGGTGTTTCAAAATTATAGTCAGCATTCCTGATTGTTTCTCTAGTTATAGGCGATTAAAATGTTTATACCTATTCTGTGCAGGAAACACGGAAAAAAGTGTAACAATGTTTTTTTTGTTTATAGTGCATTTCTTTGTAGTAACGACTTTGAAACCCTACACCGAGCATGGTCCTACATGCTCTTGACCGGTTTTTTATATATGATTTTTATTATCATAAAATATTTGAGACTGACACGGCAGTGCTATAGTTGAACTCCTAACGAAAATTGTAACCGACTTAATACCAATCTTAAAAATCTTGATGTTCACTAATACATAACTATTGTGTTTTAACTTTATTCGGCCCTGCTATCACTAACGTAATGACTAACGCGTACGTTCCTAAAGATAAATCATCATCAGAGTTCCATTCTAGCCGTCCGTAACTAACTTCGGCATATCGGCGTCCACTTCGTTATTCGCTTATTACTCAACAGTTATTCCGCTTCTTACGTAGAAATAAACACGCGACTCGTGTTTTACGCGCGAACACGCATTATAATTTAATCCATTCACTAAAATTACCCACGCTCATATCCCATCGGTTTCGGCGCGAACTATGTACACGCTCGTGTTTCCGCAGCTCGCCCGTTCGCATTGATTAAACCTTTGACGGTGTAGCGTCCAAAGAGCTAATCAGTGTTACGTCACCTCTCGCTGTGGCGATTTGTCCTTGAGCCGACTGCGGTCGTACGATAACCGCGTATCGTATAATAAGTAAGCCTTTATGTACTGGGAAAGTGTTGTTGTTTTTTTTTTCTCTTGCAATCACTCAACACACCTAATATGATTTGATCGAGCTTCATTATGTAAATTGGATAATTACGCCATGACACGGCATTTCTTGCTGTGCAGTTCAAACTCAAAAAACTGCGCGCACATATAATTATAAGCGGTGATCGATTCGATGTATATTTCAGTCGTTTGGCATTTTTCTTAGAAATCGTCCCACGTAAAAAAAACTGATATGTATTAGAAATAATACGTATATATTTATAAACGATCTACCACGGATTGACTGATTGACTGACTCATCACGAGATTTCCGAAACTATAGGTCCGATTGGCTTGAACTTTGGCATAGTTACACTTTTCGAGACGTAGACACACAATATGTAAAAATGGAGTCTACTAAAACTCTAGCAAAAAAAAAAAATGCTCATTTTATGTCCACGCGGAGCGGAGCCGCGGCAAAAAGCTGGTTATAAATAAACGGCATCGTCGTGTCGAATGGAAAATGCTAATATCCGTGTATACATTGAAACCACCAAAAAAACAAATGTTTTTTTAAAAACAATTTAGTTTTTGAGTGTCGGCGGCTCAGTGCGCGGCGTTCGAAGCAAAAGCCACTCGGTTCGATCCTGACCGAGGGTGAATCGACCAATGAGTTTTTCACACCGAATTAACCTCCTCGCTCCCTGTCTCTGAGCTCGGGTTGAACCGTCGGCCGGACGCCGTCACCACGTCGGCGGCGGCGGTCTTCTGCACCCTCCGGGCTGGCGTGGAGCGGTCGTGCGTCGAGGCGCCCTCGATTCGAGACAGGAAGATTGTGGGAGGGGACGCCTCTGCGGTGGATTGATTAAAACCCGAGACGATGGATCGGTCTTGTTATATATACATCGAAATGAAAGTGATGATGAAATCTGATTCGGGTCTTAGTGTATTATTTGAAATAGAATAGTGTAATTGCATTAGATTATTATACATGAATTAATCACTTAATGGATTTTATGTCATCCTGACTTATATTCGGTAATAAAAATACGAAATATTTAAGTAGTTCGAATTAATGGAGTTACTAATTCCGTTAATTGGAATTTGTATTGTATCTCATTCGTTTAGAAGTGAAAGAATTGTTAGATTCGACCGCCTTTTTATTCCCTTTTTAATCGACGTCAAAAAAAAAAAAATTATGAACTACATGTACATCGCGTACGTATGTTAGAGTTTCGTGTACCCCATGAAAAAACAGAATCCTTATAAGATCATGTTTGGTCTTTGTGTTTACCTTTACACCATCTGTCGCAGCCCATGTTCTTCGATTGGTGGTGCGATTTGGTACATAGGTAGACACGAGTTGGTGAACCGAGCTCGATCACGTGGCGAAAACTATCGAATTCTAATTTTGAGTATTGGGTCCAATTACAAAATAAAGAAAAAAAAATTTTGGCAAGTGCATCATGTGATATATCAAATGAACAGCTTTATTATATGCAAAAAAAGCATATTTATTTTATAATTCTGCAATAGGTGGTATAGTATAGTAGGATACTTAAGAAAATATATGGAAATTCACCGTTGCCCTTTTATCTCCAAAACGTTGCCCCTAAAACTAAGAAAAAAAAATACAGACCATAAGGCTTTCATTAGTACTTTATAGAAAAATCTAAACGAAATTTAATATTACTTACGCAAATTAGTCGTGAAGAGAAAATGTGTTACTTAATTTCAATTTATAGACAAAACCATTACAGAATTCTTTTTATGCCTGTCTGACTCGCACTTGGTCAGATTTGGTCAAGAAAAACTCTTATGTATGTTCAACGATTTTTGGGAAACAATTTAAAACCTATTTGGATAGTTTAAACTGCTTTCTAAAGTAGGTCCCGAGGCGGTACCATATGTTTTTCTAAGACATGAAACGTATTATTAAAAAAATAAGTTTGTTTATTTAAAATTATCATAATGTTATTTTCACGGATCTTGTTTATCAAACACATGACAGTCGGTTTAGATTATTAATATTGCGTTAGATTTGGATAGAATCTAAGTTTTTTTATCGTAATCAGTTCATTAGCTTCTTAATACCGCGGTAATATAGTTTATATTATCCCTCACATATTTTCTTACACGTTACGATGGATTGGGGAAAAGTATTAAAATCTGACGAGCCCGGACAATGGTCGGCAGCGAAACTTGACTCCGAGGGTGGTTGAGTTTCAATCAAAAATGTAGAAACCTTGGAATAATGACAGTACCATCAGAAAACTTCAGATCGGAACTGGTATTCCACTTTATGCGTACAAAAGTAAAGGTGACGACCTGTCCCAATCATACGTACCACACACACGCACGCACACATAACCCATACTCCTCACATCCCTTTGCACCATTTACATCCTCATACACACCCACACACACTCACACATATCGAACACAACCATACACACTTACGCATGCATGAAACTAGTTAAATAGAAGGAACTAGTTATAAAAAAATTAGATATTAAAAGACGAACTTAAACTTTATCGAAAACTAGATGATGTGCACTTTCTTGTAGGTGACTTGCCTCTATAGTTAATGCTTTCGGTTCCACCAGCATAGACATAAAATGATTTTTTTCTTTTGTATCGATCGTTATCGATTTCGATCCTGGTCTCGTTTTCGATTCCGATCCCAGTCACACTTTTGATCACATACTCGATTTTTACCCTACTCCCGGTCGGTTTAGCTCTCGCTTACGATTCTGATTCTGGCCGCGTTCTCGATTCTGCTTTCCGCTCCGCTTTCGATTCCGTTTCCGCTCACGATTCCGATCTCGCTCCTTGTCCTCGATTTCGTCTCGATCTAATCCAGATTTTGATTTTTTTTCCAATTCCGATTGTGGTTCCACATCTCAATTCCAATTAATCATTCAATTTTTAAGATTTTTTTCACGCAAGAACTAGAAAAATATCGCGATAAAAAGTACCCTAAATGTAGCTTAGTAAACTCTTTTACCTTCCAGTAAAAGTCGCATAGTGATTTGTTCAGTCGTTCCGAAGATGAAGATACACCGGACATACAGACAGACTGACAGATACAAAGGGTCGTCTCGATCTAAACTCGATTCCGGTTTTGCTCCTGATCTCGATTCAGGTTCCATTTTTGCTTCAATTCTAATATATTTCTAAGGGTTTATTTTCACGCAGGAACCCTAAAAATGTCGCGATAAAAAGTACCCTAAATGCAGCTTAGTAAACTCCTCTACCTGCCAATGAAAGTTGTATTGTGATCTGCTCAGCTATTCCGAAGATACTCTAGACAAATAAACAGACAGCAGATACAAACGGTTATTTTCTTTCATACAAACCCCGTTTCTGACAATAACCAATACAAAAAAAATAAGAATTATCCAATTCGGTAAATTCGTTCTCAAGTTATGGCGTGACCAAGGGAAATAGAGATTCATTTTTATATGTATACATATAAGAATATCAAATTTCACCAAAGGAAAATAATGCATAGGTAGTTGCGCTTTGATCGGAATCGAAAGGTGAGAAAGAAAGTGTAAAAAATATGAAACTCCTGTGTCTGAGGTCAACTTGCACTTGTTCTAAAGTTGGTAAAATGAATTACCATTGATCGACTTCATTGGATGCATTGATGAATATAATTATTTTTAACTCATTGGGGTTGATATAAAATTTTACCACAAACTTATGTTACCAATTAATATGCTAATATACAAAAATCAAAATTTTAATATGATATTGAAACGCTAATCGGCGAATTCTACTACACCTGTCTGTCTTATGGCTCATCGCAAGTTCAATAAATGTAATGTTAATCCAGAGGCTGCCGGCCGCTGCTTTCTATTTTAGCTTTATCGCCAGTTGAAACAATGAGTGTCCGGGATTCATAGAGAATGCGCATTGTTTAGAGTTCTACAAAACTTATGTCAATGCTATACTTTGTCATGTCTGTTGGCAATGATGCTGTTACAAAGTGTCTTCATCTAGATTCAATATCGTAATGTAATATCTATTGTTATACAGAAGGTTTTTAAATTGTGATTATTGTTTTTAAAGTTTTAAGTATGTAATGTATTTATAAATTGCAATAATTTCTTCCTTGAAGTTAACACATATACAATTGTTACAGCAACAAAAATTCGGCTGCGGTGATTACGAACCCCCGGCGAAACTGCAATGCGGCGGCGGCGGCGAGGCGCTGACCAAGTTCTCGGTGGAGATCGTACAGCAGCTCGAGTTCACTACGTCGGCGGCCGACTCCCAGCCCCAGCAGATATCCACCAACGTGACGGTGAAGGCGCTCGCCAACGCCGTCAAGACGTCGAGTTCGCCGCCGCCGGCCGGCGCGCCCCAGCCGCCGCCGGCGCGGGCGAACACGCCGCTCGACTGCGAGCGGGAGTGCAAAGCGGAATGTAAATCCGAAATTGCCGACGACGAGTTCGTCGGACTGGATGAATGCGCAGCGGCATTGGAGCGCGACGCCGCCGCCGCGTTCCCCGGCCTCGCCGACCTCATCGGGGAGGACGACGGTGACGAGATCACTTCTTTCGAGGACCTCATCACCGAGATCTCGGAGTACCCCGAATTCATGAAAGATTTCGACTTGGATTCCGCAAAATTGAACGGTAGCCTCGGACCGGAACCACCTGAGGGTGAGCCGGCGCCGCGACCTTACACCGGTGAAATGTCACCCGCGGCACAGACTCTCAAACATATGGCAGAACAACACCAGCAGGCGGGTGGCGAATGGGCGCGTTATCGCAGCGGGCCGGGTGGGCCGGGCGCGTTCGGTGCGAGCGCAGGCGGCGCGAACGCAGGACCTGGCGCGTATAGACCGCGGCCAACACTTGACCACCTCCATCTTAGCCAAGCGCAACAGCTTCACATCTCGCAACCCCATCACAGCCTACAGGTAAGTTGGCCAATATAGACATGCACTAAATTCATTATAAAAGTGTTTAATGTTGTAACAATTAAGATTTTAAATATTCTTAAGATAAGGAATTAAGTTGCGAAACCTGGGGATCATTTAATAATACTGAGGAAAGTGTCGCAAAAGACGTTAGCCCCACGTGAAAATATCGAATGAAACTGAACAAAATAAAAGGAAGTATATAAATATGATATAATACAGGTAAAGCCTAAAAACGATATCCTTAGATGGATTTACTACAATACCAAACTATACATTCAGAAAAAGAACTATAAATATTAAAACAACGAGACTTAGTTATTATAATAAGCATCATTAAGTAGTCGATATATTTGGTAATTATTCTGTAGCAACAAAGTTATATTACTTTTTACAAAAGCAAATTATAATGAATGAAATAATTTCTGTATCTGTAAATGCACTGCCAAGTAATGATTGCACAGAACTTCGCAAAAATCACACAAATGCATTTTATAGGTATCAGATTTTTCAGCTTAAGTATAATAACATTTATTTTTTCAACCGTAATATAGCTACTGCAGGCGGCAGAGACATTAGAAAGTATCTGAAACTTGCATTTTCGAATGAGGTACCTTTGACGGTAAATTTCGTATTCCCGCCAAATAAAATACTGATCAACGGCACGGCTTTGTACTGACGTAACAAATTGTTTCGTCGGTATCCCGGATCAATACTTTTAATTGGTCGAATCGTTCGGCGAGGGCGTCCGCTTTCAGCTTAGTCTTTAAATTGAATGCTTTAATTGGCAGTGTGCGGTTATAGGAGATCGGTAAGTTGAGAGGACATAAAAAACATGGGAGTCTGGCGTGGAAGTGCTATCGACCGGGGCGGGGTGCGCGCGCCGCGGCGACCCGACGCCGCCCGTCCCCGCCCCCGCTCGCGGCCTCGCCCTCGCCCTCGCCCTCGCCCTCACCTATCATTCGTTGTCCCCCGCCCGACACGTCGAGGTTATACGCCCCGCGAACTTTATGACGTCGCAATCTGACTACGACCACATTTAAAAATTATGAATGTCCTATTTCATTTTACCCCTCCTCGCTCGTAGACACGTAACAAAATGACTTAGAATCTTTTGTAAGTGGGGTGGTACCCACATAGCTTTGAAGTTGAAAATGTGACCCACATTCATTGTTATCGTCGTGAAAGTTTGCCGCCACAAAAGTTAACTTCGGTTTGAGTGGCACTACGATAGCTGTAATACAAGTTGAAAAATCTCTAACTCTATTAATTTAGTTTATTTCTACATTGTACACTCGGAATGGATCTCTATATACATAGAGAGAACATTTAATTTTGTTTCATTTTGTCACGGGGCACCACATCTAGTCCGCTTATCGTGTCGGATCATGATCCGCTTGTATTGGATTAAAGATGAACGTAACTGCATAAAGGCGAGTTCTACGCGTATATTAGACTTCTCGAGCGGCCATAAATACGAGTGTTAAATAGATCCGAAAATAAAATATTTGCAATTAATTCGAAGTGTCAAATAAGCGAGAATATTCATTTTGCGCAATTTTTATGCACGGCTTTCGACTTTGAATATAAGTTTTCGTCTCTTCTGAACTATCCACAGAAACCGTCTATTAAAAAAGCTTTATTGAAACGCTTTGTAACGAAGCCTTTATTACAAATCGATTACAGTATTTACAATGATCTGTTTAATTATTATTATTAATACGGTACGATACGACATTGATTTTATATAATATGTATATGTGGCATACTCTTTAAGCAACAGAATGAGCTATGAACGTAAAATACATTGTAAACAATGATCTACAGCCTATTGAATTATTTGTTTTGTTTCGACGAGTCTCATGCTTAAACCTTGTAAGAGTAGCGAATTGTAGCAAGGGTCTGATGACGAAACGAAGAGTTGGATAATTGAGTACTCTAGTAGTTACTAGTAAAGCTCTAGAGTTTCGATTGAAATGTTTAGTTACGACGACTTTTCTGCTTTAAACATTGTAACGTGCAGTGGGTTGCAATAAGGGTCTGATTACGAAATCAAAAGATGGATAATGGCATAGTACAGTAGTTACTAGTAAAGCTGTCGAGTTCGGGCTTATTTGTGTTGTTTAAACAGAAATAATAGACTGCGTCAATTTAGAAAGGATGTGTTTTTTTTCATGTGAAAATTATAACTAATATGAGTGTAGGAGTGAATTTCGAATCATTCGTTTCATTGTATTAGATGGTAAAATCAAAAGTTGAGGGAAAAGAACTAGATAAAATAAAGATTAAATAAATTGTATTCTAAGGAAACTTCTACGGTAAAAGTATGCCCTACGTAAGTAACTACGTACCTTAGAAGTCGGATCGAACTATATATGGACTATTTTTTGGCGGATATTTTTCACCGGTCTCTATTTTATCATCATTATGTACTGAATATCCATTAAAAATTAAAGTTTGTCATTTTTACAATGAAAATTTTCTTCTTATAGAGACAAACACGAAATTTACTAAGAATGATTTATGGTACGTTATTGTCACGATACAATATTACGGTCTTTCTTATCCTAGGAGATAAGACGGCCTCCTTGCTTCGAGAACTCTGTTTTACCACTGAAGCTTGTACGGCGTCTCCTACCTGTTGTACGATACTTGGATGAGCTGTATAGGGAGATCCAGAAACTCAAGATTGGGGCGATATGTCCATTGAGACTAGCATCACGACCCGAACGGTGACTTTGTAAGTGACGATTCATATATGTAGTCATGTTTCGAGCATACGCCGCTTACGTGGCGATTTGAATTAAAAATTCATTAATCAACACTTGATTGAGCTCAAAACCGGCGGAAACCTTTGAAATCAATGCTCCCACCACTGCGACCCACTACTGCCTCAATAGAGTATTTATTCGAGGTGCGTCGCCTCGGAGTGCTCTGTGGTCCTTTCGGCGTAAAAGCATATTATGTCCTGTTTATCCCGCCTATACTTAGCTAGACGTTAACAGCGGAATATTAAAAATGTTCGCCTGGGCCGTTAGTACCCAATAAATTTAACCGACACCTCGTGCACCAGTATATGTACGTAGACGAAACGAAATAAATATTTAAATATGTACTATTTGAATGTATCACATTGACGATTCGAGTGAGCTTTATATGTATTTGTTTTTATTATCGTTTGGTAAAGAAACAACGGTATATAATGTACATAAAAACCGTAAAAAAACTAACAAGCGGATTTTATAAAAGGAGTAGAATTTATCGTCATATAGAGTGTATTTATCGCCTATTATTTTATAAAACTGCACTATTATATTATGAAAATTATGCATTATGTTCATTGTCTACATTTAGATATGGTTATATAAAAGCGAAAATGCGAAATACTAAAAAAAATGAGTTTTCTGAAAGTTTTATATTTAATATTTACAGATAGTATATTATACTAAGACGTGTACAAGTATAATTGGATATTTAGTTTCTAGATCAAAATATTAGAACCGTTTCGTGCAAAAAAATAAGACGATGCAGATGTTCGAGAGACCCACGTGGACGACCCCATTACGGGCCCTCGGAGCGCGTGTACGGAGCACCGATATCGGGCCGGCTCGGTGCAGCCGCGGCGGCGACGTCCTCGGGACCGAATCGAGCACGCGGCCCGGGCCGATGACACCGCAAGTGGCGCGCCCGAAAACGTACAAAAAGAGAGGCTCGCTCCCGGTCCGATTGCTTCCTGTACAGCCGGCGCCGCCACGTGTAGGTACCACCCTCCACGCCTCACGCCGCACTCCTCCGGGAATGCTTTTGTTTATTCATTATCTATTACCGGTTGATTCGTTCTACATTGTCCACGACAGTCTGAACGATGTCTCAAACGATCGTGAAGCGTTGCGAGAAATCGTCTTACGGGCCGATGCGATAGGCATTTATTCCATTTGTGAAACTTTTTGAACTCTTAAAGCCTCTTTCACCGTCTCCTTTTAAATTAACTAAATAAAAATCATATTTAAACTAAAATTTGCGTTACACGTCCTCCTTTTAACGCTCGTTCGGGTTAAAAATCGTTGAAAAGAAGACATGGAACGCAAAAATTTTATTTTAAAATTTACTTTGTATTAAATATCAGTTTAAAGGGACACGGTGTACGAGGCTCTTAATCGAATATTTGATAGCCAATACGTAGATTTTAATTATGAAACCTCTGTTCAATTTATCTTTATTTTCAATACGGCTAAGATTATCTGTTTTGGTGCTGCACGATTTAATATGTATAAATAAATCTGGGCAACTGTTGACCTCATAGGCCAGACCCAAAATTTACCGTATTCTTCGAAGGAACCGATTTAAACGAGGCGATTGAAACTGTGTTCGAAGCACTTTTATTTCTTCGGTCCAAATAAAAATAGCTTTTCATAAGGGTCTCCAATATATGTATAAATTAATATAATTAAAATAAATAGATTTATTTGCGAAAATAAATCAAAATGGACCATTCACCCGCTTATCTTCGAAATTAGTGAACCAAAAATTTTAAATAATACATAGAAAATAGTTCTCTACTTATATATTACAGCAAAAACTACTGTTTTAATTTTCTACGAAACTACTTTGAAAAATATACAGAAACTAGTTTTTTATTTATAGGTTACAGAGAAACCTGTGGTTTTAAAATAACATGACGAATTTCTCAATATTGCAGTTATTTTAATTACCATTGGATCAGATTTAAAAAACATTGTAATTAACATATTCATCGTACAAAACCCTCTCCATGCAAGTTTAACTCACATTTGTTCGGTTTTTGAACTTTTAAAATATTTAATTTTTTTAAATCAATCGGTCAAGAAACCTAAAAAGGTGTATTGAAAAAAAGTTAGATTTCACTCCTTCGCAATCGATTTTCATATAGAGCTCGCGGTGTGCAAATTAGATGAGAGGCGAAATCGAGTGTTAATAAAAAGTGATTATATTGCTCTTCCGCACATGTTTGCGCATGTTATACTGAGCGCTTATATTTTTCTTCTATTGGTAATTTATAGATGTTTAATTTTTAATGAAGATAAGTTAAGCCTCCAATGTACATAGTGTTAAACGCTATTGTTATTGGACTACTAATCTTTGAATTTGCAGTCGTAAATAATTTTGAAAAAGAAATGCAATTCAAAAAATATATAGTATAATTTATATTACTATGTATATTTTTTTGTGTTGATGTCTTTTAGGACAGATATGCTCTCTTTAGATCAGCGGAGTAAACTCGTTTAATTGAACATCGGCGCTGACGTGCACCATTTTCTTTCACTTTTCGTCAACTAAAGTCTTAACTAATTTAATCGATTTCTTACACAATACGCGCGACCTAATTCTTAAGCACAAAAACAAATTTTATCATAGAAATAAGTATTTTTAAAAATCTAAAAATTAATACTAAAAATACGTTATTGAAATTTTTGTATTCACGATATCTCTTGAAGAATGGAGCGACTTCGACTAAGTTTACTGCATTCAACACAGTTTTATTGAAATTAATGTCGGTTAGATTTATGAAATCGGTTGATGTAATAGATTAGAAACTAATTTGAAAACACATTTTTCAAAAATTTTTTATAATATTCTCAAAATCCCCGTAATCCGGTCAATATCGAATATCACGGAACCTAAGTTCACTCAAGTCCTTTATAACACCAGAAGCCCGATTCTAATCAATCCATTTGTTCAATAAAATATAGACGACATACACACGCATGCATGCACGCCCGCACACATAGATAAACGCATACGGACATCCCTCTGAAAATGTGAGAAAATCGTAGAGGTAACATGCGCCGTTGTAGCCTCAAACACGCCGGCATCGTGACACAAACTCCACACGTAGAAAAGCTTTCTAGGACTTGAAAACGTCGACATCTGATGGAATCTCTATTTTCGCAAATCGAACTGAAACCGATAACTTTTTTAATTTTATGAAAATTTTTCAATATTCTCAGCACTACGTCAATAGACAGTACGTCAATAGGCAGCAATGAGGTTATCGCCAGCGCTATAAATACGCACGCTCGTGAAGGCAGTAGCGTCGGCGGCGGCGCCTCGTGCAGGGCGAATCTGACTTTTGGCATTTAGTATTTTGTGTTGCGAATCAATGATCAATGGGCGGCCGGCGGCGGGCGGCGCGGGCGGCTTCGCCGGCGTGGGCAGAAGGCGGCCGGAGTTCTATTTCTGCCGCTAGCCCCTGACGTCACGCCAGGAGTCCCGCCCACGGCCCGATCCTGACGCGATCGGTGCCCCGGCCCACATAAGTTTGTCTCATAAGGCAATTCTCTGTGAATGATATATTTGGTATTAACTTTATTACAAATTCTTATGAAAGCCAGTTCTAATATTACATTTTTCTATTTTGCTAATTATTAAATTTACGCATAGGTTTTTAATGTCAATTTTTATATTTAAGTAAAGCGTATCATACGTTATTAGTATTCTGTTTTAATGTAGGTACGTGTGTACATATAAAATAGCAATACGAAATGTCCATGCACGTAGGTGCATTAAATTAAACCTTCAAATAATCATATCTACATGTGAATTGCAATAGTCGTGCGGGACACCGCCGTTTACCTAATATTTGTATTTGAGATTGTATCTTAGGTTGTGCTGGAGTATCCGAGGAGATTATTTGATAAGGCGAACGTTAGACTGAGCGCAAATGAAACACGGCTCGACGGCTGTCGCTCGGAGCGCAGTTTGAAATGGAACACCTTCAGATGTGTCAAACGCGGACGCGGCCGAGCGACGGCCCGTTGTGCAATATTCGTGTGAAATACAATTTCCTATTAGGTTGCCGATGCCAAAGGACCAAATATATTTAGCATTTTTAATCTTTATAATAACTCATATTAATCGTGATTTCACTTTTCTAGATGGACATTTTGAAATAACTCAAATAGAACGGGCGTAGTGAAGCAGTCATTAAGATGGAAACATTAACATGGAAAATTGCAATTAAAACTGTACCGAAATTGATGGTGTTCAGTTCAATGCGCTCCGAGGAACTTACTAAGTTACTGTATAACAGAAGGGCGTTCTCGAAATCCGTTTTTCGCCCTATCTGACATGTAAGTGTATGCCAATGAGCCTTCATCTCGGATGATTCAAAATGGAACTACCAGAGAAAGCACTAGTGGGGGATACAAATGTTTGTTACTCCCACTCAAGGTAGTGTTAAATCTACAATTTGTTTACTATAAAAATTGTCATTATGTCATTATTGTTATATTATTGACAATACACATTGTCAATAATAAAATTAGGAAAATTAATTTAATGTGCTAACTAAACATTGTACGTTTGCGAATTGTACATGTAATACAATCAATACAAGCAAGATGGCGTAAAATTTGTGCCTTTCAAAAATCGCAATTCAATAAGCAGTATTGGTGTTTAGAGTGAATTTATTTAAAACAGAAAAAACAGACTTATCAGCAGAATAAAATAAAGAAACTTACAAATCAATTAAAATCCAAGTCCGTTATCAATAACCGAATCAAAACTAATTTTTCTTTGAGATTATATTCGATGTTAGTAAGTTTATTAAAATAAATCGACATTCAGTTTTTTTTTTAATTGTAAATGAAGCATGAAATATAATTGTTAATTTACAAGTGAATTGTTTTTTTATCAAAAACATCATTTACATATTGTCTTTTTTTCATTATTAATATAAACAATTGATATCTTCTGATGTCTACGTTTCATAGGATAACTAGCTATTTAATGTTAACATACATGTAAGGACTTCATAACCGAAACGTACATTATAGTCTTCAAGTCAATGAGAACTTAAGTACAATGTGAGAACAGTTCTTCGAAGCAGGTAATGGACGATATTGAGAAATTACTAATTTCGTTACTATTATCATCTTCAGCTATTCTTATATCACCTGTCACATTTATTCTAAAGAATTATTAACGCTTATAAGTGATATATCATATCGTTCGGATTATCTTCATATTATAGGCAAAAGCAAAGTGTTTGTGTACACATTTAGTACACAAAAACAAACTATATATTGCCTTTCTCTCTGCAGTTCTTTCGAGTTTTCGCAATTAGAAAGTCGTTAACCGTCAACAGACAGGGAAGATTAAGACTATCGTTAGTAGGACCAGTGGTGATATAAGGACACGTTGCTAACATAACGAATACTACAAAAATAGTCCGGGATGCTAAAATTGGCCACTTTATAGTAGAAGGAAATGTACAGGGTAGAAATTGGACCAAGTGAAGTCACGATATTTACCACTACGCGATTGTTATTATTTCATAAAAAAAAAATCCACTTAACATATTTGAATATTTGTAAAAACATAATGACACATTAGACAAATTATTTGCAATAGCTTATCTCTCTACTACACTTAATACATTTTATGCCATCATTTTAAATCGGGGGCACATGGTCTTCTACTTTTGTACATTTTAATTTACATACATATACATCGTCTTACGTGAATTCCGTTTTAATAGTACTATCTACATTTAACGTCACTTTGAATAGGAAAGTCAAATCATTTGTAATCCAACCCATCAGCTGCAGTGCTATCTCTGCTGGCTTTTAAAAATCCTTCGAGGGGAAGAAAGGCTAATTACTTCTGTATTAAAAATTTTCAAGCTAAAAAAAATATAACGTACGCAGTTACTGTTTTTAAACCTTATGCTTGCATGTATCCTGAAGCTATTAAGATAACTCATTTAAAAATCAATACTAAATAAAAGTGGGTTAGCTCGACCGGTCAAATATCAAACTTTCTATGAGCCCAATTCCCTCCATTATATATCCTATTTCTTGCTAAAAGGCTGGTATCACACTGCGGTGTTGGAAGTGCCCTTGGGCGGCGGTGACCATATACTCTCTGATGGCTCGTCTGTTCAATTGCCCCTCGAATATGCTATTTATAAAAACTTTGAATTTAAATTTTATCGTATAAGTGCGTTTCCATATCTTTGGTTATGCGTGGGTGGTATTCCGTTTGCAATAAAATTGAGTGTGACCGACGGACGGTTCGTATCGGACGCACCTTCTCAAAGTGCTACTATTTTACGAAATAGAGAACAGAAATATAAGTTGAGATTGTTACCTCTAATATTACACGCTCTCAGCGGGTGCAGTCAGGCGTAAGAGTATTAGAAAGTGACTGATGGGCAAAATTCAATTAATTTTTATTTATGTGACAAACAATAGCAACGAGCTATAATTAGAAACGTGTACGTCAAATTCGTAGAATAATTTAAAATTGAATTAGATTTGACTTTATATTTCAATGTGAAACAGATTCTGACGTAGTTTAAGGAGGCGGTAGCGGATCACTTTAATATGGGAAGGCAGTGGTATTCCTTTTGCCGAGACAAATGTAATATTGTGTCGCTTTAGTAAGTCATCCTTGCCGAAGGCGAAAACATTTTTTGGCGATAACTAAAGAATCATTAACCTGACCGATTTTACTGAGGTTATTTAGTGCTGTCGTTATAAAGAATAATTCGGGAAACCTGGAGAGGATAAAATCAAAATGATGTCTGGACTCGGGATCGATGTCTAAAGGATTCAGTATTGAAGCATCTATTGTATACACTTGGTCCAAGCTACGAACAAAAACTGGATCCATTATATGAGCACACGTAAATAGAAAGCCGATAAAGCAGCCTGATGGGTCTATGTAACTACCCAGAAGTGTTAGTAATATTTTTTTACCACAGCTCGCGATTATCTGGGTCGTTTGTTGTACATGTGTTGTTCCGGCCATCGAAATGTCGTGATGCTGTGTTGAATGCGTGCATACAACGTTGACGAATCGACGTGGACTTGTGTTGTTCGTTGATCATCGGGATTATCATCGGTTCAAATTTGGATGCATAGTTATTACTCTCTTTGATTAATAAGTGCAATAATCACTTGTCTAACTTTATGACGCTTACGATATTTTGCTAGCAAAAAATGCTACATAATATTATACTGTACGTTGCTAGCGCGGGCTTTCATGACAAAAAAGTGTTTAATCAATATGTGGAAAGAGTTATCACAAAATAGATATCAGTAATTACATTGTTCATTTCTTAAATTAAACCGTCCAAAATTCAAGAATTGACCGCTGTAGAAAATTGAATGTACGGTCGTAAAGTGTTACAGGTATCTATTTTTAATTTCGTCGTATAACATAGGAGAATTCCAACAGTGCACACGGACATGCGTAGTTTCGAAATCATCTAGCACATCAAGTTTTCTCACGGCGCGACGGGAGCTCTCGAAGTATGACGGCGACTCCTGAGGTAGTTTAGGCGCGATCTGCCAGTAGATAACAGCGCCCCGTTAGCGGCCCGGCCGGGCGGCCGGGTCCCGCTGCGAGGATCCGATGTCGAGTGCGTTCGTTAATTTTGTCGCGTTCGATATGCGCGACTGATCCACTAAATCCTTTCATTACTTCAATGAAAATGTGTGCGTGGACTACTTGTTGTTAAAGAGTTTTTTCTGTTGCGTCAACCAATTCGATGGAGGTAGAGAAACCGCTTCCACTGTCTGCATAGATATCTCGAAGACGTCGGCAGAAAAGTGTAGTTGACTGCCACGACATACGTGTAAAGTCGCTTCCTATTTGGCTTTGAGTTTCAAATATCAAATGCTAAGGACAACAATAATAGTTTGTTGTCATGTTCCTTTGATAAAATTTATGAAATAAACACCAGCCGTCCCTTAATCGAGTGGATGATCTACGGTTATTCGTCCATCAATCATTTTATATTTCGCATCAATCGAGCTTTACTTTTCTTGTTGTTGTAACGCAATACCACAAACTGTTAAAAAATAATATTTTTTTGTACTACAAAAGTTGCAGTTAGAAACTATTCATTGACTTCCGCATGCGCAGTAGATATAAACTGTTATACACCTTTTTCCCGTTCAGACACTGTAACTCCCGGAAAGGCGCAGAAACACTAAATATACCGTGGAGAAAGTGGAAATTTAAGGATGCATTTAAAAAAAAAGGTTGACCCTAAAGGCCATTTGTGCAACTTCCTGCTAATTTTAAATGATCAGACGTAAAATTTCTGAGTAATTAAAAAAAAAATTTTTTTTTGTTAACGATATCTCACGAACAAATCAACCGATTTTAACCGGATTGGCGGCGATCGACGCAGGTTTTTAAGTTCTCTAAAATAATTTAGAACATACATTTGTCCAGATATAAAATTTGAAGTAGTTTAAAAAATCTATTTTTTCAAAATTTTTCGTTAATGATATCTCATAAACGAATTAACCGATTTTGACCGGACCGGCGGCAATCGACGTGATTTTTTGATGTCAAGAGCTGATTAGTTTTTGTAATCGATCGGTAAAGCCGTTCAAAAGTTATTTGAAGAAAACGGTTTTTCAAAATTTTTATTTTTGAGATTTCTCTAAATGTACCGGTCGGAATCGATTCAAATTTATAGGAAATCTAAGTTTGGTGAAACACTTTTGAACGCCACTTAATTGGTTCCAATCGGTCAATCCGTTTAAAAGCTATGAGAGGTTTAGATACGTCCACTCATACACACACATAGAGAGACATACAGACACCATCGAAAAATTGTCAGGGTGGCTTTCTGTGACCTCAAAACGTCGAGATCTGACGAAAATTCGATTTTAGAAAAACGGGGTAAAACCAATAACTTCCCGATTTTTGAAAATTTTCAATTTTCTTGGCGGGAGGTTAATAAATCTAATTTGTATGTACCTAATTGCGTAGTGATATAGTTTTTTAAGGTCCTGTTATATAATTAAATTATAAACAGGATACGGAAAACTAGTCTTTCAAAAATATTCGTGGTTGTAATTTAAGAAAAACGGAACTGAATAGTATGCTATCTTACATGTACATAAAATTGTGACCAAACTATATTATAAAAGGCGGGTTTTTAAAAATTTGACATAAAATGTACTAAAATCTTCTAATCCCAAAAATTATATCGTTACCACTAACGACGAGAATATGGTTTCAGAACTGGTTCCATCGCCGGCGTACGTCATACCTGCCGGGGGCGGCGGGCGGCTGTCACCACGTCACCCCCTCTCTCGCCCCCCACCCGCGCCTGTCGCTGAGGGCTTTTAGTTGTCTAGACTTAAAACACAATCTGTGGGGCATTGAAATAGCTTTCGAATTTGGTTTGTTTTTGTGAAGCTGACGATAGCCCGTTTCGTGTTAGTGTCGAGATAGTATATTTTCAATGTGGGATGGCTGTTATTAATGAAGGACGCAGAGGTGATATATGAAGAAATTCCGGAATATCAAATGTTTCACGTCTAATTAGCTAAGCGAAAGAAGAGAAATTAATATAAAAATTATTTAATTTAATAACAAATTATTTTTCGTTGATACGCCGCCGTGCACTGCGGTTGCCATTTTGTGGTCGGCACTAACATCATCATATGAATTTTCCGTAAAAATTTTTCGATAAACATCAGAATTAAATTCTCGTGAAATCGATTCAAATCTCTATCGGCACTTCGTGGAATGAGCACTAGTGAAAACCTATATGGGCGGTTTAGACTATGTCCGATTTGCATTGAATCATCGAATGATTCCGGCGGGCAATTAATGATGATAAATTATTCATCTGGTTAGCGAACGACTTAACACTTGGTTTAACAAATTGTGTACAACCAGGAAATGCAGCACAACAAAACCAGTACAAACAAAATATTAAACAGCAAGCCGAACGAATGTCGTGTTATATTTTGTGTTTAGATTTTTCCAAGATTCTAGAAAGATCGATAATTTCGTTATTTTCCAATTTGTATTGTGAACCCTCGGCGGTTATAGATTTGCAAATAATAGTTGAAACACGTCCGTCGGTCGTTTTTGGGAATTGCTAGTTCGCAAGAGGAATAGATTGTTTTCTATCAATCGTAAGAAGACAGGTTGTGAGAAAGAAGTAAGATGTCCGTCAATAACGAAGCGATAGGAATACTTGTTTAACAGGTAATGCGTCGTAGATCATGTTTGACCTAATAACAAATCGACTAATTTTAGAGGGCACGTCAGTCTCTGAAATAACCTCGACATTACATTGTTGATGTCTCAAAACTAAATGAGCCGATGCGACACCTGATAATTATAAAAAACTCGTCAAAAGATGGTGCGCGGTCATAGTACGCAGATGGAGTTAATTTTGAAGAATAGGCCATTTTAAAGATTTGTTAAAACATTTCTTTTATTCGGTATAATATTTAAAAAGCATCCGAATACGTAAAAAATCAATATAAGTGCGTTTCAATGTACCAACTAGATCATTTTTGTGTTATTGAACTCTGATGTAAAAGTTAATAGTGCAAGGTATTTTTATTAATTTTAATATGTACAGGTGCAGTTTTGTGCAACTTTAACTTTTGCCCGTTTCGTCCATTCGGCGTCCACAAAACTCTATCACGAATGAATTAATAATATTTGTAAATATCTACTCACAAACAACTTCGATCAATATATCAACATCTTTATCACGACTTATGGTAAATGATAAGTCAATGTGAGCCGGTGACCTTATTTGAGAGCGATGTTAACAGAATTTTCTTTAAGTTTATAGCAAAAACCTTCAGGTTTTTTTAATCTCAATTAATAAATAATTCATCGCAATTCAAAACTTAATAGAGAAAATAATGGAGTATACAGTAGTAAATTTATTCTACAACAAAAATTAAATACATTTATCATAAATTTAAAAATTGGGGCAGTGTTGCCGCAATCGTTTTTAATGGAGAATGTGTTTAATTAAGCTTTTTTTTTGTGCATAATGTGCTAGACTTAAAAACTGAATGAGTGGAATTGAAACAATGCATAAAAATATTTCAGACTAGTTATTACTTTTTAATAAGGCGATACTCCTTAAGTGTACTTACAGTACAACGCACGAGATTCTGCCGCTGTAAAGTTCGTCACGAAACCGTCGCAATGACGTAAAATAAGGAACGCAGGGAAGAAGTAGGAAGGGACAGAAATCGTTGAACCTGCGCATTGTATCGTTCGCAGGCAATTCTGAGCGGCATAGTTTAGTGCGTTGTAAAGTACTGATGAACTTCATACTAAAAATTAAAATAAGGAAATGGTGGAATTCCGATTTTCATATCAAAGTTATTTTTTGAACAAAATATATCGATAATAAAATATATACTAAAATAAATTTTCAGAACTTCCACACATTTAACAGTTTCTTCAAAATTAATTTGTACCCAGATGGATTAACTGACGAGTTTCGTTTAATTATAGATTTGAGGTTCTCTTAGAATATTTTCTATCGATTACAGGAGGGTAGTTAGCTAATATTTAAAATTTTGTGTTTGTTGATGAATTATGTAAACTGACTAACATGATGTTTAAAAGTGAAATCAAAATTGAAATTGAATAAAAGAACAATGGACTATAAATCATCAAAAATTTTATGCCATCTCTTTCTTGCAAAGCGGAATTCAATATTATTCTATATGGCGCTAGTGCTTTATCTATCTGATTAGTGATTTAAAATAGTCATTACTCGGGTGTTTTTATAGTTATCAAAAAAGTCTTACGCTATACTCTTACTCAAACAAAAAGGCTTTAAATGCAATAATATAAATAAATAACAGTAAACTACCCCATTTGCCAAATACGATATGTGAACATGGTTGTGTTTACTAGCATGTGCCCATTTTTTGAAATGCATTATTCAAAAGGCCAAAACAGGAAGCTTGTGGGTGACATAGCGGGTTCTGTCCCTCTATCTGTCCCTCTGTACGTCACAGCCGGTTTTTTTTCGTTGATCACCATTGCTAATTCGTTTCGAATTTTTCAACATAATTGTAGTTGTATGTGCATGCATCGCTATTCGAGATGAAAGAATTCGGGAATTCTTATTAATCTTACGGTATGGAGCATTTTAAGAACTAGAAGTTTTTGAAGTAAATCTTTCTTAGGTGTAATGAGAGTAATAAAAATCAGGTTAGGACAGAAGTGAAGTTTATTAAAATCTATTTGTTTACAAAATTCCTGCATTTATACGTTAATTTGAATTTCTTGTTTATTGCTAAACCAGAAATATTTAAATTCAAAATGGTTAATATCTCATAACGCAATTTTGTATATAAATCCCTACTGTGTTTATTAATAATTGTTTTCTGGCCTAGCTTCTGGCCTAGGGGGCAAGTCAGATCGTGTAAACGGGGCTTAATATATTGTAGAAGTACAATTTCCAAGGGGGGATACCTGCCTTCAACCCTTGAGTATGTCCACATATTTGGACATAAATGATTTCTTTCATTTTTTATCGAAGTATAAATCTTTTAATTATTTTTATTAATAATTATTGCATTAATTACTAGCTGTACCTCGGCTTCGCCCAGGTGGACAGAGAATGATATTATTTTTTATGTCGAACGCTCTCAATCATTCTTCCGATTTCGGCCTACATTATGAAATTCAAATATGACTTCTTGATTTTTTTTTGTTTAAACATCCCAAAAACAAATTGCACTTTAAGATAATATGGTAGGTGTTATAATCTGCAAATCTTTTTTTTTTGTGTAAAAATGCAAAATATGGATATCATGACCGGTCTTTGTTTACTTCATCGGTTTATTTGAAAAAATACTATTATGCGAATAATTTCCATAAATCGCTAAAAGGGGTCGGTCACTTTGCAAACGCGATCACAGTATACAAAATAAAAAAGTTTTAAGCATTCATCACGCCGCTGCGGTCGGTCAGATGACGGCCGATCGCATCGGGATCGACACCCGCGTCGATTTATTTTTCCACGAAGACCGATCAACGTCCGATAAACAAAATAGCGAACGTGTATACGAGTTTCGTGACACACGCGCCCGCGGCCAGGGTCGCGCGGCCATCTGCCGGCGCACCTGTGCAAGGGGCCGTGGTGATTAATATTCTGTAATTAGTATAAACGAGCTGCGAAACGACACCGATTCGTTGTATAGAGTGCGTGCGGTGCGCGAGATGCATAATTTATATAATTTTCGGCATACAATGCTTCATGATAATATGATTGCTTCGGTACCCTAATATACGATTGGGTACGCGTTAAACGGTGCATTGACTGCGGCAGTGAGCAGCATTGGTAGCTTTGAAGTTCAGGTATATTTGATTATCCCATAACTCATTCTGTCCATGGATTTATTGGTTTTGTTACCGATTTCTACTCTACCCGTCGCTATACTCTGTGTATATGTTATATGCTAAGTCGATTTTTGACATTAAAACCTAATCAAAATCCTCTAATTGTATCTCTACATTCATTTCTTGCGACTATTCTCTGTCTATCTCTTTTTTCATCTTCATTTGGAATTTGTTAAAATCACATTTGTAATTTTCCGAGTTTCGATTATCCTCTACACCTATAACTTTATCAAAATAAGTTAGTTTAAGTATGGACAACTTTTTTGCTATTCTTCGAAATTACTTGTTTGATCATGCCGAAGAGCGTGTACAGTATGAACTGTCATACGCTAAGCCACTGGTGGCGGCCGCAAATTGTGAGTCATGCCAAGACGCAGCCATTAGTCGCATGGTTGAATGCAGCTCTCAGTCGTAGCCGCTGGTATCCAAATTTTTGGCTATTTTTTTCCACGGTATTTGACAGGTACCGGACGCGTTTGTGTAAAAGTGGAAAAACTCTTAATCGCGTTGCTGATTTGAATTTTAAGAAGAAAAAAAATATCGCCGAATACCAAATCGATTGAAATCCAAGTCAACGTCGCTACTGGGTCATCCGATTTTAACTAATCGCAAACGCACGTGGATAACTTAAATTGCTTTTTGAAGAATTTAATTTATATCAATGTATAACAATATAGTATCTTGATATAGTATGTATATACCGTAATATATAAAACTGAGAAATAGTATAGAGAGGACACGCGGGCGCGGGCGCGGGCGGAGTGTCGGTCGGATGTACGCGGACGGCGGGCGTCAAAATGCGGCCACAAGTAGCGGGCGTTGCCGATGCTCGAGCTCGTAACTTAAGGCTTAGATGCGGTCGCCCGAAACCCCAGCTTGCGCCTTTACTATGTAAAATGTACGAAAAATGTCGCCCACGACTTACCGCAGCCGACAGTGGCTTTGTCACGGCCGTCACCAACGGCCTAGTGTTCAGCGGCTTTTAGGATAAGACCATTAATTTTTCATTAAATTTTATGAAAGTAAGTACCATCTGAATTACACTACTATATAATAATAACATGGTCCGTGCAGGTGTCTGCGGCGCAGCACATGCAGGTGAGCGCGGCGGGAGCGGGCGCGCACGTGTCGGCGGCTGCGCACCAGGGACTTTACGCCAGCTTCTCGCACGCCTCCGGCGCCCCCTCTCCGCAGCATCACCAAGGTAAATGTAATTTCATACCTTTGACGTCGCTTTTCGTATAAGTATATTTAATATCATCCTATCCACAAAAATTCGTACAATTAAATGTGATGAGCTTATAGACAGCAAGCTTTTATTCTCACAGCAACGGCTATATTCATAACTTATTGTGATATAAACCATTTTCGTATTGTGCTATTTTCATTCACTTGTAATCATGATAAAGGAATAAAGTGTGATCTTGCTTTTGTAAAGATACCACTTTGGTAACATGCATAATATAATCAAAATTCCATAATTATTTTCAAATAATAAAAAATCCGTAAAGAAGTTTCAAAATTTGATATACATCGCAAAAAAAAAATATTTTCAGTACTAGACAATTAGAAGCTAGAATTATTGACGACCAAAAAATAAATTCATAGGTGAAACGTAGTATATCCATCATACGGATAGTTTGACTGTTCAATTCTTGTACTACAACGAACGGGTGATGTTTTAGGCGAGATTTATATTTCGTAAATGTTGAAGTTTTTGTGTTAACTTATAATCAATCATAATAATGATGAGTTCAATTAGATTTGTATACTCTCGCTAAGGCTTCTATAATTTTGGTTGCACCCGTTGTAGAGTAAGTAAAGGAGAAGTGACTACAATATTTTATATAAGTTTTAATCTAGTGTAATCGTTTATGCCGACCAGGTGCGGGCATGTGCGACACGTACAGCATGTCGCAGTCGCAGAGCATGAACTTCTCGCCGCAGATGCGAACGCGGCCGCCCGCGCCCGCGCAGCCCTCCGCGCCGCAAACGGCGCCGCCTCTCGGTTAGCTACATCTTCGAGTACCTTCTAAAAACCTTTAATTAAATATATGCTTATGTAGATACTAATAATATTTTATAAAAATAATAATCAAATATGACCAGATTGAAATTATTTTGTATGTATAGTTTTGTCGCTGAACGTGTTTATTTTAAATCAGACTATTTAAAATAGTTATAAAGTAATGTAACTTGTAATGAATACTCGATTTGCTATACAGATATTGAACTTATGGGTCATTCAGTTGTAATAAGGTTCATTCTATAAACATATTAGGAAACTTTCAAGAGTTTATTATACACACAAATATATGAAAACCTCTCTTTTTTATTAATTACTATTGTTGCATCTAAATGCGTAGTTTATTTTATTTTGTCGGTTTTTCCGCTGGAATAAATATAGTTTTATTTTATAACTTAAATAAATAATAATTGATAAATATCTCCTAGCATACTATAGTTTTGTACAAAAAAAATTGGTTGTGTGTAAAATCGGTTTACGGACGATAATTTTACGTTATTATGTCGTAAGAAAACATTGATGAAAAATTGCATACTTTCATGAATGGAATTGGATTATTATCACTAAATTATCATTACTTTATATGATCTAGTAATGATAATTGTATCATCATGAGAGATACAAAATAATTATCATTATTTTGTATCTTTCTTCCACTCCATCGACCGATAAAGAGGAAGAGAGATAGATGCGTCACAAGCCGAACGCTTAGGACGCCTCTCTATCGCTCGTTCCGCACTCTCGCTCGCACGCTCGGCTCAGACGGAACGTGACAATAATTCTACTTTTTCGTGCATGCAGCCGGCGTTCATCGTTTTATAAGATGTTATCACGTCAAAAAAATCTGTTTTGTAATTCAATAAAATATATTTCAGTGACTTTCATTAATGTGAATATTGTAGAAGGTAAAAAAATATGGGTATATGGGTTTTTTTTTCTTGCAAATGGTTTTTTTCTAGTCTTCGTTTTAAATAGAAAATTTCAAGGTTTGGATATTTACCAGCAATATCTACACATATATAATGAAAATAGGTTGTCTTTGTTCGACAATCATGTAAAAACTACTAAACATACAGACATGGGACGGGGACCATTCGATGCGGGATGATTTGTAGATGGTTTTAGGCTACTCATTTTCGAATTCCGTAAATCCTTCGCCATTTTATTTATAAAAAAAAATTACCCAGCGAAGCGGGCGGGACAGCTAGTGAATGAATAATTTAATATATAAGCTGAATATAGTGTTTGTGTATTTTGAAGTTTGTGTTTCTGAAACAGCTTGTTTGTGACTTTTAATTCCATTAATTGGTGTAATATAGGACTTTATTGTGTTGTGTGATATGTCGCAAGAACACTGGTAACCGATTGGTCAGTGGGTTGTTGCTTTCGAACAGGAAAGTACTAAATTCAAGCGAATTGACCAAATGGTTTTCAACTTGGAATCAAACCATTCGCTCCATATCTCAGATAGCACCGTAAGTAATTGTATTGGCTCGGTCGTTGTCACTGCATAGATGACAGATGACAACGCTCGTTAGTAACTACCGCTCAACCTACATTCGGTCAACGTGGAGGAATCAAGGTTCAAATCTTTCAATTTGAAAATAAAAAGATTCTGTAAGGGTGTGTCTCAGAAAAACAGTAAAAACTTGAGACAACGTCAACAGCATATAGTGTCAGTAAATGACTATAATATTGCTGTTTACAATAATTTCTTTGTACGTATTGAAATTGTCATCTTTATATTATTTTAGTATTGTGAGCGAAGCTTTCTAACTAAACAGTTTTCTCTGATTTAATCAGTCGGCGTGGCAGCTGCGGGCCTGTCAAGAGAGCAACAAGCCAAAATGCTTCAGCAGCAGCAGCAGCACATGTTGCGTGTGCAACAAATGCGACCGCCGCCGCCTGAATATAAGGCGCGATTCGCACCGACCGCTGTGATGGGGGGGTCGCCGGGAGCGGCGCGCAGGCCGCCCACGGCCGCACCCACCGTCGGCAGGGGATTCCCCCACGCACGTGCCTATTCTCCCGAATGGCGGCAGATGCTTATGCAACAACAGAGTGCTACACGACAACCTTTTCAACACCATCATCAAGGTGAGACAGCCTTAAGTGTTTATTTATAATGGTGATATCTACTTGTATTTGTGAGTATATTTATTATTGAAAAGCCTAATTTGTCATCTATTCCTTAGAATTGAAACTCATAAATATTTCAATATTTATATTCGATGGAAGTAAATCGTAAACTTAATGAGAGAACGATAGAATATGTACTAAATTAATCAAATATTATTTAATTACTATTTCGAAGGTGGTTTTATGGGTGGAGCAGGGGGTAATGTACTGACAGCTCAACAGCAGCAGCAGATTCAGCAGGCGCGTCTGCAACACCAACAACAGCTTATGCATCATCAACAGAGGTACATAAAAATATTACAATCTGAAAACTCATGGTTTCGTATGTTACAAAGCTAAAAAAAAATATTATAAAAAAACTTGTCTTATTTCTACATTTTTAATTAACTGTTTTACAGGACGCAAAACCAACAGCAATCGCCCATGTCTCATTTGATAATGCATCAAAATCAAATGCTGAATGTACAAGGCCAGGTGAGTTAATTGATTAACTGTAATTAAATAAAAATGGATTGAATTTATTCAAATTTTATATAAATATGTAATCAAATTTCAAAAATATCATAAACACTCTTATTATTTGCTTGACTAATATGTATGTATGAATGTAATGGGATTTTCTATTCCAGTTTCCACCCCTTTTCGTACATCTAAATAATCTGAAATTTCGCAGAATATTAAGAACCACTATCCATTTTTGTAGTAAGAAAGTTCAAAAATAAAACAGTTTTGTTAAAAATATGCAGTGGGAGTGTAGCTATAGATTCATCCACTTCATATTACTATATCGATTTGAAACTTTGGGTATTTGACATTGTTAGAGGCAATTTCATAAAATGGCTGGTCTGATGTTGTAACATAGATGTGGCCATATAAGAGTGTTTTGATTTATAGCTGAATTTAATGCATTCCCAAATCGTTCCAGATACAAAATATTCACATGAGTCAATCGCAAAGCGTGTCAATGCAGCAAGCTGGAATGGGGGGACATCAGAGCAGCCCCATGTCGAACCCGAATACGATGCCGTCACAGAACAATATGCATCAGACGAGCCCCATGCAGCCACAGACCAACTCGCTCTTAGTTCCGAATGGATCGATGCAAACTCAAAATATTAACAACACCCAGCATCCATCATTTTCATTACACAACACGTCTTCCTTCCCTGCACAAACGGCTGACTTCAACCTGGATTTCCTCGACAACATGCCTTCCACTGATATGAATACCGCACAAGAACTTCTCAATTCCTTAGACAATTCGTTTTTAAATGATATACTTTAATTTTTTTCTTTATTTGGTCAATCGAAAAGCAAACAAAATGAATTTATATGTGTTCAAAGGAGACTGCTCATTCTTTTATGATTTCATGGCGAAAATGCAGCAACAATCTAATTTTGATGTTATGTATAACATTATGTAATGACACTATAACGAAACATATTGAGACATTATTTAATTGTGGATATTTTTTACAAAAAAAAATATATATGTTGATTTTATTAGATCAGAATTTAGCTCATGAAATTTTGTTTAATTTTTATTGCCGTATATATTAATAATGCAAATAAAACCGATTGAGACTCATTTTGTGCCACAGGCAGAATAAGTTGTACTTATAAATATTAGGACTGTACAAGACCTATGTCACAATAGAGCCTCTCAAAATGACACTCCATCTTTTTTGGTAACAAAAAGTTTTGCTACCACCTTAGTTAATGTAACCTACGAAGAAAAGTTGTCATTTGGAAATTACCTCTTAAGATCGTAATAGGTCTAAAGTGATTGATCAAAATAACAGAGTTTTGATTATAATCAAACTTACTTATGAAGTTCTTTACTTTCATATAAAACTAAACTTACATATAAAAATCACCACCAACGGTGGTTAGTTTTAAATTATTGCGCTTGCAGCCGGTCGTCGTTCTTATTTACAATACACCTAGTTTCATAAGGCAAAAACATTTTTTGTTGTGGTTTGCACTCTTTGAATTTTCATATCTATCAATCAAATGCTATAGACATAGTTAGAAAAGATGAAAAAGGATATGCATTGATGATTATTGCATATATAAAGTGTTTCATAAGTGGCTTGCTATTTGATGTACCAAAGAAATATAATCATTTCATAATAAAAGTTGGCTTTATTTAAAAAAAATAAACGATGTGTAATATAATAAAACTCCATAATGACCATATTACAAACAAATGAATATTTTCAGCCTCGTAAATACCATATCTGATACATATTTAATTTTAGTAATCTTCAATTTATAATGCTTATATCCATTTATTTGACGAACTTTGCAAATATGGTTGTATTTTTATTTATTTCTTCATGTGCACTGATAACCGAAAATGAGCATTCTCCTTTATGTGAAATAATACAAATTCCAAATGAGTAATAGTTATAAAGGGAACAGTAGTATTATTTTTTTCTTTTTAGTATGGTGACCATGTTGGCCAATTGTCTGTCAATTTCAATGAATTTATAGTAATAGACTTTTATACAGCATTAGAACAAACTATATTTCAACGACCAATTATTAATTTATAAAGTAAATTTGACCAAGTGAAACGGCGACAAATTACTTAAGTATGTAATGAATAAATAGCATTTTATGATGCAGCATTTACACGGTACCGTGTTGCTTTAAAACGTCACTTGAAATTATAAAAAGATAGTTGCTAAGTTCATAAATGTACGATTTTGATGATTATTTATTGTGAAATTAACCATTGCATTCTATTTCTTAGATAATAAGATGTTAATATTTTTTGTAAATATTATGATCCAAAAAGGTTTTTGTTAAAAAAGTAATATCCAATTGTTTTTTAATTATTTTGAATTTGTCAACATTTGTCAACACTCTTTGTTATTCTTATTGTAAACCAAAGAAAGTTCTTTTCAAAAGTGAAAATGTTTCTTACAGTTTATCAAAATTTTGTACAAATGAACAAATGTATTTCATCTACATATCTTGATTTATCCAACGAAATTGCCATAAGTTTGTTTTTGTGCCAATATTTTATATCTCTCTTGTTTTTCGTATTTTTTTTCATTATTGATTAAAATTAACACAGAAAAAACTTGATTCAAATACATTTTTTTTTATATTATTCCTAAATATTGTAATACAGATAATTCAGATGTTGAAAACAAACATTATCACTTCCACAAATGTACAATAGTATAGTATGTCCCATTGGTTCCGTTCGGCGCCTAATTTTCTATAATATTGAGGACTTGTGAAGTTATTTCGCTCTTTAATATTTAGAACCTGGTCTCCTATTGCCTACCTGATGTTTTGAGAAGATGCATAACTAAAATTGTTTTATAACGCGTGGCTAAGCTCGTGTATGTTGAAAAACTCCAACACAGAAATGTATTTTTTAATAAATTTATCATATTCAATGCAAAAATCAAACCTTAATTTGTTAATAGAGATGGTATTAATGCATTTGAATATTGAGGGCTATAATACTAAATATGTTACCATGGATTGTTTACATCGGCAAATAAATCTCAAAGTTTATGTTACGCACAACATTAAGTTACAGATATGTACCAACTCAAAGGCGAAGTAATAGGTCAGTAAAGTTATCCGGAAATAAGAAGTAGACAGTTTCTTGACCATAATGATGAATTTTATTATAGTGTAAATTGTCTAAATATTTCTTGTGTTAATATTTACTAAGTTTATTTCAGTACCTAAGAATTCAGGTTTTGTAAAGAAAATAACACTTAGAATGTGCAATGATTTTGTTGAAGAGTGGCAGTTTTTGAAAAATGAAATTCAATTACATGTTTGCCAATTTCTTTACAAATACCCAATACATACATAATGTAGATATACTGTGATGTTGGTCTCAACGTTCAATAGATAAATAATATAGATTCAATTATTATAAATTTATTGTTGGTATTAAGTATTGAGATGGATAGAGTTATTGTTAAGGATCTCATATAAAGATAGGGCCCTAAAACATCTGGAATTCAATTCATTCTGTATTAAGACATAATTTACAATGTTTTCTATAATTGGAATGTATATTACGACTCGTAAAGCATATTATAAGTATGATTCTGGTAACAAGGAATGTCTATATCTATTTACATTCAAAAAATGTTGGTAATTTATTTTTTATAAATTAATTGGGAAAAAGAAAACATTGAAATTAAAATATGTTTTGGTAGTGTTATATCGAGTTCTATGATTTATTTATATTTATCAGTGGTCACAGTAAAGCTCTCTGAATTTCATGATGTCAATAATGAATCAGAATAACATTCCAGAGCCATTGTTAATGATGTTTTAAATTTAGGACCAATTTTTAAATGTTCTTTTGGAAATAATAATATTCAATATTAATATGTTGTTTTACTCATAATTTTTTTCTTTTAATTATTTCCCAAGATGAAGTAGATGGAGAGAAGAATCAAGTAAGTCTAATTGAAGCTAGTACAAATTTCGTAACATTTTCAAACAGTTTGGAATGTTCATGGTTGTATAATTAGTCAATTATTTACAAATTTTGCAAAACTTTCGTTAAATGAATAAAACTTAAGTTTTAAATAACTTTATTGCAGTATAATATAAATCATTTAATTCCTAAATTATATTTATTTACAATATAACTTACAACTAATTAGATAATGAACCACTGGTTAAATTGAGCTAGTGAACATTAATAATTTCACGTAGTAAATTTATCCAAGAGCCGATTTCGCTTGCATATTCAAATGTGCATAAGTTAATAAATGCAATTGCCTGGCTACGATATTATCATCAAGCGAACGACTGCACGACGAACGACGGGGGAGCATTGGCGAATAGAGGTCCTACGACAATGCTAATGGCACAAATTCAGTTCTGGCTAATGGAACAATATTTTTGTACGATTTTGCAGAGGATTATAAAAAAGAAAACAAATAAATTAGATTTTAAATGCGCCAGATGCATGGATGTCCATGGTTGCATTAAATACATGTAATTTGCATTGGTAATATATATAATTATGTAATACATAATTGAAATGATTGTGAAAAGGAAAGTTTTTACACAAGGTATTAAACACTTTTCTTCATACTTCCTACTGTGTTCTTTGTATAAATCACGGAGTCCGTCGTAAATAGGTCGTTGCTTATTCAATTCGTGCACTTTTACACTCGCGTTTAAAATATACATAAAATATGGACTCCCAGGAGATGACAAAAGACCGTTTTGGATGAAGCCATCCATATCAGCATGTAGTAGTTGCCGCTGCCGCTCAAGGTACTAGGCACTGGCGGCGTGTACACTTCCGCCTGCGATATCGCACCACATTCTGCTCAGTCAAAGGAGATAGCTTATGTATGTTAAAATTCACCTTGACACTTGAAACTATAAAATAAATTATAATGTTCATTTCCCGCAATGAGTATTTTACATTTTGTATTCACAATTTAAATAGAAGTAATAATTGATTAGCATTAATTGTACTTCCACTTTAAATAATAGTGGCATTCTTGTAGTTAGTATGTTTACAATATTTATTTTAAAGTTAAATCTATAATCTGTAAATAAAGACGGCGTTTTCTGTCAAAATGCGTCGCAATATTGAAACATTATCTATATTTTAAAACTATTTTTCAATAATTGCCCCTTTTTTTCATTCCATTGAAATAAACATAAAAAAGAGATAAAAGTAACACAAGATTGAATTAAAAACCCAATTGTAAAACATATATTTAAATTAATTTATATATGTCGGAATGAAGTTCTTGGATGTACTTTATGCACTATTGGGCTGTTATGACCATAAACAATTTTCAATGGCCATTCGTGAACCAATTAACTATAATTAATTCACTTCGGTTCAAGTTCAATTTCTAGATTATAATGCGTCATTTACTGCGTCCGTCACTATGAAACAGTAAAGACGGATCCAGCTTTTCAGATGGGGTCGCACATACTAGGTTCAGATAAAACGAGCTCAAATTTAATTACAATAGTTAGACAAAGACCCAGCGCAGAGGGGTCATGACCCTCGTATACCGCTGGATCTGCCATCGAAAAGTATAGCATCTAAAATACTTAAATGGTCTCGCATTGGTTGGAATCGGTATTTAGTACATTTACGGCATTGAGAAGTCACGCTTTGTATTGCTTCCGTCACATGTGTTACATTTATCTACATATATATGGCAAATATCACAGGAATTGATGTACTTGCACCAAAATCTGTATAGTTACTTTCCATATAGTGTGTGTTGAATTTAAAATATTTAACATGTTATCTTTCATATTTAAAAAATTACTGTTTATTAAAAATGTCAACTTTTACAAAAACTAAACCTTACAAAATTAAACAGGAGGGTTCCTCTCACGCCATCTATTTGAGAATAGCAACGCTTTAATTAATAATTTTCCTAGAATCGAAATACAAAGCCTTCTACTTACAATTACTTATAATATTTTTAAAATTTCTTTATTTTTTGTGTATAAGTAATGAGTAAAATTTTAATTTATTTTTTTAAATTCCATAGTTTTCTTAAATGGAGCAACTTTTATGGAATAGCAAAAACTTAAGTTGACACAGTGTTATCTCATATTTGAAAAGTAAACATAATAATATCTTTGATTTGTATGAAAAAAATGCTACCTCGGAGCTTCATATAAATAAAATTGTAAACATTTAGAAAACTAGCGTCTTAGTAAAATGTTTTTAAAATTATGACTTGCGAGTTCGTTCTTAACAGATTTCAAGAATTTCAATGTACATCGTTTAGACCATGAATTTTCAGTTTGAATCACAAAAAAGAATAACTTTATAATGTTCATTACTACAATACAACGCACGAAATTCTGCCGCTCTGAATTGCTTTTGAGTGATGTAATGCGCAAGTTTAACACTCCCCGACCCTTCCTTCTTCTCTGCCGCGTACCAATTTTAGGCCATTTTAACGCTTTCGTGGCTACCTTCGCAGCGGCAGTTTCGTGCGTTGTACTGTACAGTCTATCATGAGAGCGCTGCGCCATCATTTTTGCTATTCTACCAAAAAAAAATTGGTAGAATAGCAAAAACGGTTTTATTGACCTCCGAAAACCAATTAATGGATTTAATATGACATAAATAAATAGATTTGAAAAAACTGACGTTGTAAGCAAAAACGTTTCGTACTTTTGTCATTGATAAGGGCCGCGCCGCCCCTGTGTGCGAAGTGTGCGGCGCACACAGGCGCTGTGACAATAGGGGCGCCGCTATCGGAATTATTTTTGTTACCCTTACACAACAACATATTTCTTTGTAGTGGAGTATTAAATGAAGTTTTAAATGCTACTTTGATCCAGTATTTAACAGAAAATCCCATTAAACAAATTAAACAGTATAATTTTCCGCGTGACTTTTCGGGGCGAAAATTTTCCGAGTATTATTATGAAAATCATTTAGGAAACGGTGGAAAGTATCACAAAGAGTGGCTGCTTATTCAGTGTCCAAAAATGCTGTTTATTGCTTCTGTTGCAAGCTATTTAAATCGAAACATAAATATAAATTCTGCGAGGGAGTTAGTGATTGGCAACATCTAGCTTTGTATTGCAGCGGACATGAGAAAAGTTCTGCTCATTTCAATAATTATAAAAAATGGACAGATTTGTTTCACGCTCTTAAAAATATAAACACTATTGATAGTATACAACAAAAACTTTTAGAGGTTGAAAAGCAGCGCTGGTACAATGTAATCAAAAGAATAATATATGTGGTCCAATATCTAAGTACACAAAATATGGCCTTTCGTGGCCAAAGCAAAACATCATCCGATCGTAACGATGGTAATTTTTTAAAATTCATTGAAATGTTAGGAAAATTCGATCTTTCAATGACTGAACATACGACGCGTAACGAATGATTCGGATTTCAAAAATATGCCGACTCGTCTCGGAGATAAGATCTAAAATGATATCATTTACATACTCGGTAACCAAATTCAACAATTTATTTTAAATTTATGTAAAATTAATAAATATTTTTCAAAAATACTATATTGTACTTCTGACGTTCCACACGTAGAGCAAATTAGTATATTAATAAGGTTTGTCAATTTTAACACAGAAGCTATAAAATTAGAAGTAAGAGAGCATTTCCTGGCCTTCTGTCCAATTATCGATACAACTGGCGCTGGCTTAATGTCATTTATAATAGAAAAACTAGACGAAATTAATTTGGACATAAACAACTTAAGGGGACAGGGCTATGATAATGGATCAAATGTGCGCGGTAAGAATAATGGTCTTCAAAAAAGATTGCTGGATCTAAATCCCCGCGCTTTCTGTGTACCGTGAGCTAGCCACAGTTTAAATTTGATAATAAACGACGCTGCCAATCTTAACCATCATACAACTGGATTTTATAGTATTGTGCAATAATTATATAAATATTTTTCGTCCTCTACCAAAAGATGGGACTTATTAAAAAAATATGTCATAAATGTAACCATAAAACCATTGTCTGAAACAAGATGGTCAAGCAGAATAGATGCAATCAAACCGCTGTTTACAAATTTACCAGAAATTTATGGTGCATTACAAGAAATATCAAATGGTGTATCATATGATCAGAAGGCAAAATATGACGCTAAATGTCTAGCAGAAAAAATATGCTCCTTGTTATTCATTTGTTCACTAAATATATGGCATATAATATTGACAAAAATAAATTTTGTGAGCAAACTTCTGCAGTCCATCGATGTGTATATACAAATTGCTTAAGATACTTTAACGGAATTATAAAAGTTTTGATAAAAATTAGACCCGACGCAAATTTTGAAGAAATTGTAAATGATGCCATGAAAATTGCCAAAAATTTAGATGTCGAGGCTGAATTTGAAACTTCAGATCCAGACCCTAAGACGTCGTAAGACTCAAAGAGTTTGATTATGAACACGAACCACACTATAAATGATCCGAAAATCGCTTTTAAAATTAATGTATTTTTATATATTGGATCAAGCTTTATCCTCCGTAGACGAAAGATTTAATTTATTGAATAATCAAAATGACGTGTTTAATTTTTTTTAAACTAAGTGATGACCAAGAACAAAGTCAATTAAAAATTAGCTGTCATTTTTATCAGGAAAAACTTACAGCAAATGATTAATTTGACATTAACACCGATGATTTGTTTGAAGAATTTATGTCACGTCAGTCTTTTTTCCAAAAATTAAATAATGATGTGGCGAAAATTCTCGAATTTATATACATATTTAAACAATTTGACAGCTGTATGCCCTAACATCACAAAAGCATTACGAATTTCGCTAACTATGCCAGTTACCGTAGCAAGCGCGGAAAGGTCCTTTTCTAAATTAAAATTAATAAAAAATTACCTGCGTTCAACAATGAGTCAATAAAGATTAACAAATTTAGCAACAATATCCATAGAGGAAGCCATATTAGACCATACAGACATACACGAAACTATTAAAGATTTCGCAAACAAAAAAGGTACAAGAGTGGAAACAATATAATTTAAATATGTTTGTTTACATTCTTACACATTTTAGACTCTTGTTTAAATAAAGTATGTAAAAATTTAATTCGCGTTTTATTTTTCGCAGTAATTGGCCAGCGGAAACGAACTGGTTTTACCTATTTAGGAAAATATTATCTAATTATATAAAACTAGAGAACATTTATTTTGGTCAAAGTTAACAAATATTATAAAAATTAGTTGAAACATTAAGATTCGTGAAAAAAGAAGCGCTTCACAGGTTTCGCACACAGGCGCTGTGGGGGGTCGGCGCGGCCCTGTCATTGATAACTCTATTGTAGAATGTTCATTGCACCTTTCTAACTTATTATTTAACAGGATTGTTGCAACTCTTTCTACCTTCCTCCTTTCAGATATATTCAGTATTTATCAAAAATAAACATGATAAATACTGAATTCAACAAAAAACATCCATTCATGTTATTCTTCAATGGCTTATTGCAAAGGACTGGATCGTTACACAGATCACTGCGAAGCGTGACTTTTTACTAGTGGTGCAATAGTTTTTTTACTAGTTGTACTAATAACTATGTAAATGTTGTGTATAAATACTAAGACCTTTAATATATAAATAACAAGGTATACAGACACGTTAAGAAAAGTAAATGATAATTAATTTCAGATGTTAAGTGTGTTATAATATAAATTAAAAAGCATATCAGTACGTCACTATGCATTCAACGCTTTATTATATTCTTATTAGCCATGTAGTTGGATTTTATTTGGAGCACAAAGAACAACTACATTTATATACTGGCCGTCGTCTACCCTTTTAGCTGGGCGTAATTTTTTTCCATAATTTAAATTTGCTCACGGCATAGATAAAATTACGCATAAACAGGACTATAATATGAAAAAATCCTTTGTTTCATCAAAGAAATGTTTTTAGATAATATCTATCTCTTGTTTGTTCGTTTGCGACTTTTAGCGAGAAGCAAATGTTTAATAAAGTAGATAACGATATTAAGGACATGACACATACGCCACCTGTATTTTCATTAGACATGTACTTTTATAAAAAAATATAGTAACATACAATTATACAATTTCATTTTAACGGAATATTTTAAGTATATATGTTTATTTATTATTTTAAGTAGAAGGTGAGTATGGTTAACGAAATAATGAGGGATGCTCTTATGTATAGGTAAAAAACTGTTGGCGGTTCGTCGATTCTGTCTATACGTACACTACTATTTACAAGTTTCACACAATTACGCTATGCGGTTTCACTCGTATGAGCATAGATTGTATTCCTTCATGTTTTATATCTGTCGATCTCGCTATCGATCCTTGTTTCGATTGTACCCTACCCTATAATCTAGATTACAATTTTTATTTCACCTCACGCGTTTTTCTCTCGGCTCTGCACTTGTTTTTGATCCTGGTCTCGCTCACGTTTGCTCTCCCGGTCCCAATTCCAATTGCCCGATCTAGATTCCTCAATAGACATTACTGTTAGTATTTTTTTTTTTTTATGTATAAAGAGTTTCTTTTATGTCAATACTGCATCCCATTCCAGGACATAATCTGCTTGTATTTGATATATAAAGTTGATTGCAGTCCGTCGAAAAAAACTAATATGATTAAAAGACATTTTCACATTTATATTAAATTAATTACATAAATGTAGTTATATTAAATATGTAAAAAGTATAAAGTTGATTTCTAAAAGCTTAGTGTAAATCAAGAATTGATGAAAAATTTGTGATTGTGAAAATTTTCCATTTAGAAAATATTTTTGGTCTATTAGCTAATTTAAAGCCTATGTTGTCTACCTCTAAAGTTCTGCCCGAAATTATCTCTATTATATAGATGGAGCATAAGTAAAATATAAATCTACACCCTAGACAGACAGGGCCGCCCGGCCGGTCCTGTATGCCAAGCATGATGTACTAGACAAAAGTCTCTCTCTATAGTACTATCCCTTCATGCATTATGGAAAATCTTATAAAAATATTTATCTCTAGATCTACCAGCGGGCTTAGCACGACATTCTAGAGTTCAGAGCGTTGTACTAGGTCCGCGGGTAGGATGGAAAAAGCGGCCGCTCTAAGCGTCAGAACGAAAAGAAGGAACGATATACGTTATGCCGCTAAGCAATATTATTCTAAATTTCAATTAATAAATTTCAAAAAACATGATGGATATCAGTGAAGCAAGAGGGATATGCAAATACCATACCGTGTGGAAATCTATAGTCTATGTCTCCCTTTCTGGGAAATAGGCGCGAGTTTGTTTATAAATTTAAGACATTTAAGCTTTCAATATTTTATCGTTCTTCTCTACCATTTTGCATATAGTGCAGGACATAAGACTAAAAATAGGTTAAGAGTTTGTGAGTGGTTTAAAATAAAATTGAATTCAAGAAGAAACTTAAAACATTCCAAAGTACATATAAAAGAGGTGTGATAAATATGAGTTGCGTTTTCACATGTAGGTGTAATATTTTTGTGAGATTTATATTTTTTGAGATTAGCAACGAAACTTTATACTCTAGGAGATCGCAACAAATATGGTAACGATAACGTAAGTGGCTGAATCTGATTTCACAGGATGCAGAGCAACTCCCTGATGCTACATATGTAGGTTTGTTTGCGTGAAGTAGTTGCGTTATGAAAATATGGCGTCTTAAAAACTTGTTATCGTGACCGAAATCAATGATAAAGTAAATAGCTGAAAATAGTAAAGTAAGTCAGTGCCAGTTGTTTTCACGTGAATTGCGTAAAAACTGAACAAAAATTCGGTTGCCTTGTGGAGCAACGCCTACTCAAAGTTGCTTTATTGTGATAAAAAAAAAATTGTAAGATAAATGGCTGAAAATGATGAAACATGAAAGTTGCATTATGCACTAGCTTAGTACTAAAAAAATTGAACAATTCTTAGGTTGCGTTTCGTATTTATAGAAGATTTAGTTTACAGTAATTCAAAAACTTATTTCTAATATAACCATTGAAACATACTTATGTACGTACTGATATACTTCGTCGTCCACAATTTTAATGTTAATCCACATGAAAGAGAATTTTATAAAATATCATTAGAACATTTTAAATAATTTCATTCCTCACCATATAATTTTATAGATCTCGCTCTATCGTAACACTAGACGTTGATATATATCTACTATTAAACGACTCAATCATTATTCTAAGACGGAGTAAACACTTTAGAATAGTCTACCAATTTATTACAACAAATTAAATGGCATCAATATGGCAGATAATTCTCGAATAGGGTAATAACATATCATGCTTATGGCACTTTTTTATCGAAACTTGCTGAAACATGAATAATGGAAATATGACGGAACGTCTCCATATCCATGTAGATGAGCTCCATTTTTATATAACACATACATCTTCGTTTGTGTACTTTTCTTTCTATGTATTCACCACATTATTGAATCAGCTTGATGTTTGTGCAGATAGTCTGAAAATGTTTCTAGTTTCTTCTCTAAAGCGTTTATCTCCACAGCCAAATCTCATACGATTTCATTGGGTTTATTAGTGAAAATGCGTGGATTTCGCACACGCGGACTGTAAAAATTGTTCGGTTGTATATATTTAGCTGTAATCGGTTCATCGTGTGATGAATGCATTTTGCTCTGATAGATATTTTCACTAGTCTTGTTTAAAGATTTCATTATAAATGAATCGATTTCATGCCTTCTTTTCTTTATTCTTACACACGAAAATACAGTTAACACCAATAAGCCTAACTTTGATAAAGCTACAGCGAACAGCCCTATAAGAAATATTACATATTGCTGATGATACCAATCTTCTATTTTTTCAAGACACCCCTGAAAAAAAAATACAATTTTTATCTTAATACCAGTAACAAAATACTAAGCAAATATATAAATACTAAATAATACACAGAAGCACAGCTCAGTAACCATTTTATAAACGCGGCTTTATCGTATATCAGTTTTTGCCCATGGTTTTCCCTGCTTGAACTTGCTTATGTGCATATAGTACTGTCTTTACCATAAGAGACACGAGCCCAAGGTCTCCAGTTCGATAAGGGTATCAATATATAGTCGATATCCTTTAATTTGCATTTTAAAATGTATTGTGATATATCTATTCATCTTTTAATTTTTGGCTTTTTAAAAGAGCCTCAAATTATGTGTGCCTATGGGCTCCTGCACAGATTAAAATGGAACTGTGTGCATATTTTAATCTTGTTTCCCTTTAGGTAACGATTCCAGTTTCGCTTTCAGTTTTCATCCCGTTTCTACTCTGGGTCATAAAACTGGTTCAACTTTAGGTTCTATTGGATGTTGGATGAGTAATTTATTTCAGCTATTGGACGCCCACCCATTACGTTCCCACGGCATGTGGTTCTAAACCACCTGCAGCTAATAATGGCCTGTCGCCCTGACCGGATCGTTAGTCCACTTAGTAGGAGGCCATCCCATGCCATGACGTGTAGTTAGTGGTTGCTATTTGGGAACCTTTAGAATAATTAGCCATTCAATTTTCAGTTTCAGTTCGATTAGCCCGACCAGTTTAGTGATATGTATCTCAATCATCTTTGTGTTATGAGCAATTGGATTAAGTTGGAGTCGGCGTGTAGGGTCTTTAAGGCGATTTCATAATATCTGATGGCAGGGTCGAATCACTTACCCTACAAACAACTTTCCATTATACGCACTATACTTCTTTCCCTATAGCATGGTGCAGATTATGTATATAATATTTGGTATAAAAGAGATTCATTATATGGAATTTGTCACGCAAGATGTAATCTAGAATTAGATTATAAATCTTAAGACTTCAATGTACCCCATTAATGCATAATATATATAAATTTGGATAAATATACTAAAGAAAGGACAGAGAAGGAAATTCTGTCTACGTAGCTTTATTACTTTTTGGATGTAGTAAGGTGAAACCTTCCTGTCCCTAGATGGCCTCCTAAAACTCCTTTTCTAGCCACTGCTTTACCTTTTTTTTATCTTTTTTGATTCATGCATGTACTTATAAATTCACCAAATAATTAAGTAGGGTATATGGGGTACGAAAGTGATAGGGTACGGTTGTGACAGAGCTCGTATTAGCAAAATTATCAACGGGTGGCGAAAGATACAGAGGGAGAGAGGCGCCCGAATGCGTCTCACAGCATTGTCAGTCGTCCCGCGCAAAGATCGCTCGCGAAGACCCATAATGTACTTTGGTGACCAAAAGTAAGTTTTTTATTGTTTTTCTTTGTTAATTGTGTTTTTATTTACAGATTGACTACTGAGTGTTGTTAGTTTTAGTAGTTATCCTTTTAAACAATTAGTTTGTATTGTCTTAATAATAGGTCACATTTCTAAAGATAGTGTGGGGACAGTTGTGACAGCTTTTGAGGATATGGTTTTGACAAAGGTCACAGCTTGTTTTTATACTTTCAGGTGTTTAGAAAATGCGTGAGGAAGACTCAGATAAGTCAGAGACTTATCAAACTATGCAGCTGCTTAAGATGTTAAACAGGGTACTTCTTTACGTGTAGCTTCGGAAAGACATGGAGTGAATCGCATGTCTCTATTGCGATACTTACAGAAACGAGATAAAGCCAATGAAGATGAAGGTACAAGTTTTACTATTACAATGGGGTACGCCGTCCACAACAAAGTGAATATCATCAGATGATGAAGAGGAATACTTCTGTCTGGTTTGTGTAAGAAAGTATTCTGATAGTAGACCTGGAGAAATATAGGTGCAATGCCAAGGAAAATGTCAGGTGTCACTTAGACTGCACAGATGGAGGTCACAATTATATTTGCCACAACTGTGATTCTGATTAGGGGCTAAGCTAAGAACTAGGATCTCATTAAAGTTTTTCATAATTTTAAATACTTTATTAAGGTTGTGTTTGATCTCAAGCACAACCTTAAGATACGAGTATATGATTTTGTTTCCATTTGTTAATAATTAGGTACTTAAAGATAATTTGTAACGTTGATTTCATTTAAATAAAGATGTAAAACTGTTTGAAATCATATTAAAGTATTATTTATGTATATAAATGACACCAACCAACTAATGACCTCAATAACTGTCACAACTGCCCCTGGTATAGGGTCGGATGTGACAGAATAGGCACTTTTTCTAAAACTACTCTGTGAAATAACTATAATACCTAGCGACAAAATTTTAGTATTTATATGAAGGCAAATATGGACGCTAATATAATCAGTATCTTTCGTCTGTCTAACCAGCGTATAGGCAAAACTATGGATGATCGAAACAAAATTGTCGCAACCGTACTCAGTCTACCCTACACTCGGATTGTATCTTGCATAATAATATAAGAGGACTTCTCTGTAACTCTATACAACAGTGGTAGTAATCTCATCCGTTGTTGGTCTCCCAGGTCTGTGTCGCTCTGGTTCTACTAACCTCTCTTTATTCCAAATATAATTTAAATAATATTTAGGCGTTTCGCGATAGAATTGTTTTTGTAAACAAACGACGCTTACAAAAAAATAAGTCATTATTTTAATACCATGACTATTTTTGTGGAAAATAGTGAACCTACATATGTCAGGTAGATTCCAGTGACTGTCACCCCCCTCCCAGCTATTTTTAAATAACTATAACAGGGCTCTTGCGAAGGATCTTTGACACTTCTTCATAATTAAAGTGTGAACTGTACCTTGCTTAGGGGCTAAATGTAATGGTTTATTTAATATAAGCCGTTTAGGCGCCAGGCGACCCAAAAGGGTTTTTTGCCCAATTCGATTCACCGTTATCGTCACTACTTAGTTCGTGTGTTACTGTATATAACAATATATATACTACAGCTATCATATGTTATAGCGGTATTTGACATGCCAGATATAGTTATGAATTAAAAAAAATGAATTGGATAAATGATTTTCGCGTGAAAAGGACCTACATGGAGAGACAAAAAAATGGCATTGAGTTTTTGTAATATGTAAGGATGTTTAACATCAGACTGAAAAAGTGACTACATATAACTATAGTGATACCGGTATATGTCTGAACACCTCACTGGGTTGTATTTCTTGACAGCGAGACTCGTTCACGGGACGTGGGTTGAGATAGGACTCGCGTTCTGGTTCCTGAGTGCAGCAGCTCAGGGGCACGGCCAATCCGCGTGGGCCCAAACGCCGCAATTGCCATATCGACATATCGTAGTTTCGTGCGTTTGTCATGCCACAGCATTCCAACTGAAATATACGAATTGAAGGTTATAAACAAACATAGATGATATACACCATTAATGTAAAATTTTATCTTCAACATGGCCCTTTAGAACCTTCCTTTATAACTAACGTTTCAACATATCATTTATATCTTATTTCAACATTTTAAATTATTTGTTTAATTTCAAACCCATACACCATATTTTGCTACATATACCTACCCAAATATAATTTTCAATTATCACCTTACAAATATTAGGACGGGGGAAAAGGAGTTTCATATTTCATAAATGATAAGTTGCAGTAACATCTCTTTGGTTGCGCTGTTTGTATCTGGCTAGTTTAATGGATGGACGAGAAAAGAAAAATAAAAAAAAAGAAATAAAAAGTATAAATGGTGTCTTGACATTTTTCTATTATTTTCCTGTCCACCAAAATGAGTAAATATAATATAGGAGTTCGATACATTTTGAAGTTTTATTGCAATAAAGGAACTAATGCGACACAAGCCGTGAAAAAATTTTTTGACGTTTATGGACATAATGCAGGTGTCAGTAAGAGTAGCACAAAACTGGTTCGAGCGTTTTCAGTCCGATAATTTTGATGTCAAAGATGTACTTCGTTCTGATCGACCTGTTATTGATAAAGTCTAAGGCATTTTGTAAAAAAGTAGAGCGAGATCGGCATATTAGCTTTTATGATGTAGTTGACAAGGTGGGGATTGACCATAAAACAGTTTTGACTCATTTGAAAAAAGTTAGATATACAAAAAAGCTCAATACATGGGTCCCACATGAGCTCACTGAAAGAAATCTAAAAAAATGTGTACTGTCAGTTTCATTAGCTTTCAATGCAGAATCACAAATAAGCTTATTTGTGATTCTGCATTGAAAGCTAATGAAACTGAACCGATTTAAAAATAATTGATCACTGGTGATGAAAAATAGATTACCTACGGCAAGAATGTGCAAAAAAATTATGATCAAAAGGCAAACAAACTCCAGAATATAGCGAAACCCGGATTAACTCGCAATAAGTTGATGATGTCTATGATGGGATGGGAAGGGCATTATTCATTATGATCTTTTACCACCAGGCAAAACCATCAATTTGGATCTCAACTGCCAACAGCTGATGAGACTCAAGCAAGAAGTAGAGAAAAAACGGGCGTAATTTATCAATAGAATGGGTGTGGTTTTTTCATCATGATAATGCCAGACCACATACATATTTAGTTACTCAGTAAATATTAAGAGAGTTTGGTTGGAAACTGTTAGTGCATTCATCATATAGCCCTGGCCTTGCACTCTCAGATTTTCACCTATTTCAGTCTCTTCAGAATTCTTTAATTAGTGTTAGGTTAATATCAAGAGAGGACTGTCAAAACTACTTGTTGCAGTTTTTTGATCAGATCTTCTAAAGTTTCTATATCCAAGGGGATTACGTCACTGCCTACAAAAAGGCAACAAGTTGTTGAAAAAAATGCTTTATATATATTGCAATTAAATGTAAATAAAATATAAAAATTATCATTAATTTGTATGCAATATATGAAAAAAACTCTTTCCCCGACCTAATAATAAGATAAGCACTGAACTGACCTCAGTTTGAGCTAAATCCACTGCTGCTGTAAAGTGTTCGTAATCCGGCAATGCGTAATACGCCTGTAGGGCTCCAACGGCGCCGCCGCGTGCACTAGCCAGCCCCGCGCACCGTGGCCATGCTGCCGCCAGTGCACCGCACGCGACTTCACCCCCCGTTAGGCACAGCACCACTATGAAGTACTGAGTAATAAAATCTTGTATTAATATACTCTGTATCAAGAATCAACTTTTAATTTTTCATGGATTAATTCATGACTCTATTTGAACTTATATTCATTCAAAATACATATCCTATCAACTCTGCCTCTTGCATTTAATAAAGAAGAAATCTCCCCTCTTTCAGATATCTTGCTCCAACCCCAGAAGTCGGCAACACACTGGTGACTCCCCTGGGGTTGCGAGTGTTTATATGGGACGGTGATTACCTGCTTTCGGGTGGCTTGCATGCTTGTTTGTCCTTCGATTTGTTATATATATTTAGCAAATCGATTTTTTTAAGAAAATATTTTTATAAAATCATTTTTTCCCATAAAAACAAAACTGTATAAAGTTTTTTTCAAAATATGCAACCACTCTATTTGTTTATAAACAATTTATTAACAAATGCCGTAAAAAAACTTCTTTTCCCTGTTTGATAATGCTTTTATGAAGTGCAAACTAGCCATCACTCAACATTTGATTAAAAAAAAAATTTAACAACAATTTTAAGGATTTTAAATTTTAGTTAACTTAAAAAAATTATAATAAACAAAATAAACAAATTTAAGATGCTTTTATAACGTGGTCTTGTTAAATATATATAAGAAGAGCTTCAAGAAGCCAAAAATTTATAGCCCAATTATTTAAACTTTTATACGGTCTTTTGTAAAAATTAAAGCCCACAGAAAACTATTTTGTTAACAATTGTATAACTTTTTGAAAAATTAACAAAAATTCTTTTTTCCGACGGGACTTTATTCTTTAACGTATTCTAATAATACCACTTTTTTTTTAATTTTAATATTGATATTTAATCTTATAAAAAAATTATTTTATGTAATACACTCTGTTGAGCGGTAGCGCGGCCATGCCTATCGGCCGCGCGGGGCCCTATTTTCAGTACTAAATTAAAATTATAAAAAATGGAGGTAGAGTTCCGGGAGATAGGACTTTTTTCTTGGAAATTTTCTCCTCTTTGTGAGTGTCTTTTTTAAATTTCTTAAATATTAATAGTTTTTAAGTAATAGTCAAAAAATGAAATGCCTTTTTTTTTCAACTTAATTTGATAATAACTTTTGCAATTTTTATCGTGCAGTAAAATCCTTCAAATAAATTTTTCTAGACGTCATTCCGAATCGAATGAGCTATCGCACATATTTTTAAGACTTTTATCAAGAATTAACACGATTTTGAACTTGTCGACTAGAGTAATAATGAGTTATCAAGTTCTTACCCAACAGCTCCATCGTTCACAAACAAAAGTAAGAAGCCAGACTTGTCTAATAACATCCTAAAAGATAATTTTTTAACTTATCCCTAGGTCTCTAAAAGCCCGTCGTTAAACAGTTAAAATCTGCTAAATGCTCCTGTGCTACTTTAAATCGAAATTTTTATATATACATAAATATTTGAGTATTCTGATTCGGTATATGCTTCGTTTTCACTCAAAAGTATTTAAGTATGTTGAAATTTTTGTGCCCCCGAAAGTTCACTCAAAAAATATTTACTTATGACTTTTAAATTTCTTTTCATAGTCTGTTTACGGATACTGAAGTCGGTTGGAAAACGGTTGTAAATTTTAATTTGTTCTTTTTTTTTGGTTGGTTACAGGAACTGCTGCCGATGCTTTTTCAATTTTTTATATGTTTATATTATTTCTAGCTTTTGCGACTTGGCCCGCGTGGCATTCGATCTTATCGCTCCTAACCTCCTTCCTCGTTTATCAGTTCACTTCCCTCTAATCCCTCCCCAATACTTGTTGTTTTTCAATAAGTCGAGCACGTCGTGATCCAGTAGGTATGGCTTTTTTTTTTTGAACATTATTTTTCGTTTGTATTGTAACTTCATTTGAGGCTAGATCTCTAAAGAGGATAATTTTTTTCCTAACATCCAATTTGAATTATGTAAAGCTTATATACTACTCTAAGCCAAGCTTTATCTACCTATGAAAACCGCATCAAAATCCGTTCAGTGATATGCATTAACAGACGAACAAAAAATTTGAAAACTTCTTTTTCTCTTATACTAATTTAGATATTACAATTACATTTTTCTCATCGTCTCTTCTCCATTTTCCATGCATACCTTCAATGTATAGACACTCCGGGTTCTAGTTTTATTATTGGTATTTTTATTATATTTCAATAGTATAGAAATATCTTTAAAAGCTTATTAAAAAGTTAAAATTAACACTTACGAAACTGAGTATAATATAACCCGGAAGATAAGTGGCCCAACATCCGAGAGCAGCCACGGCGCACGCGCCGAGTCCCGCCACTAGCAGTGCCAAAGCCACGTAATAGAACGGGGCGTGAGTCAGACTGGAGTCGGGCGCCGCGAGCAACCGAGAGAGCAGTACCCGTCTGGTGTCGCATAGCAGTATGAATCCACAAATCACTTCCAGTACGCCGCACGCCTAGTTAGCATACCATAATATAGTCTATCTGAGGGTTAACTATTGAATATGAACAGATAATTTGGCCTGGTTTTAAAATTTCTTACTTAAAAAATGTCCTAATAAATTGTGAGTTCATATATAATAATAGATTTATTTAACAGAGACTAACATATAGATAAGTATAACAAAAGTGTAGTTACTATAAAGTTAGTATTTCATAAATATTCAATTTTGCATTACTCATTAATAAAATTTATATAATAAACTGTAAATGCTAACATTTCTCGATTGTTTATTAAAATGAAAAAAAATATACATAATTATGGAAACTTACAAAGAAAATAGTATTGAAGCAACCAAAGAGAACTTTAATATGAATCAATTTCCTCCACATCTTCAATGGACACAAGTAAACCGTAAAGAATGCACTTTTGGAAGAAATATACCTTGCAAGTTAACCGATTATTCTAATTAACATTAGATGAATGAACACTACAAACACGAAATGTGTAGAGTATTAACAAAAGTTTAACTGCAGAGTGAGCACTGAATGTGCGGTGCGCTGAATAGGCACACCGGTTTGGGGAGACACGCTCTGTTGAACAGTGGGGTGACTAATAATTAAGCCATGTGTTGTTTAATAGCGGTACACAAAATACCATTACACCTACATACAAATAATAAACGCATAGAATAGCATGTTTAAATATACTGAAGGATATGTGTGATGTAATAAATATAACCAATTAAATAAAACACATTTAATAGGTCTGTATTATGTATATTGATTTAGTATTTGCAAAGGCCATAGTAATCATTTTAAAAATCTATATCTTTTTTCTTAAAACCACCACAAGCTTTGGGTACTGCTGTTATATCATCTTGTTCACGCTCACTTGTTTCTTGTAATTCTGCAAAGATATCAGAAATATTACTTACATAGTAGTTAAAGTAATCTATATATGTAATTAGAGAATACGGAATATTTTATGTCCAACATGTATTCATATGTACATACACATGTATATATATTGATGAAGAACTGCTTATATATATGCAGTTGTTCATTTTTTAAATTTCATCTGTAATTAAAATTCATTACTTAATCATTTTTTTGATCAAGTACCTTTACTCGATTATTTCTTTGATTTTTATGTGTAGTTATAGGTAAAATTATATGTTAGTGTTGATATCTAATTAATTGATTAGATACGAATACCTATCTACTTTGTCCTAGTTGTACCTATTTAAGCTTCTTTTTCAATTGTTCATTTGCCAAATTTTTTTCTTTTATGAATAATTTAAAGTGAACTTATAAGTTAGTCTTGATACCTAATGTAATTATTAGGTATAAGTATCTACTTCAAAAAAGAATTTTTGCAATTAATTTATAATATAACACTAACAATATAATATAAACTTATGTCTATTTCCCAGAAGGGTAGACAGAGACTAAATTTCCACATGGTATGATTTTTGCGAATCTCTCTTGCTTCACTTACATACATCAATCTTTCATCTTTTGGTTTTGGCTGCTTAAATTTGGCCCTTTTATTATGCTATAAATATCTGCATAGGATTTTCTAGGGCTACCCCCTTGACTTTTTCCAGAGATCAAACCACTGCAACATGCCTCTTTCTATTCTAATCACTATTCTTAATTCACATCGCTCTCTCATTAGTTCTACATCTATCTTTCGAGACACTCCACACATATTCCAGCAATAGCATCTCCACTGCATTGATTTTACACTCTTTCATTCTGCCTTACCCAGCTTTCACATAAATAGCATCAGGGATATCCCCACTATGGATAGCCAAGCACTTGTTTTAGATGCTTTTATTATATATAATAGTGAGCAGTCATTCACTTTATTTCCCATTCCTCTCCTCGATCTCTCATGTTTACCTTCATTTGTAAATAGACTACCCAAGTATACAAACTCTTTCGCTTGTTCGACTTTCTCACCTTCTATAAGTAAATTGCACTCAGATCTGCTTTCGCCCATTTTAAACTCCATCATCTTAGTCTTATTGACATTTACTTTTATATCTCTTTTTTAACAGAATCATTCATTTTATTTATCATCTCCTACAGCTTGCACGCTGACGGCGCAAGGATTACTTGGTCGTCGAACTACAGGTGGCGTTTGACAGACAACTCATCCATCCTTGGTCCACACTCATACTCTTGTTTTTGAGATATGCACAGACAAACGTACAATCCTTTCATACAATTATGACATTGGGTACACAGGTTTAGAAGCTGGTATAGGCTAACATATACAAAAACTGCAATTCTGACAATATGACATACATAGGGATCGAATAAATAACCTCCTTTTTTGAAGTCGGTTAAAAATAATAACTATGGTTTTGTCTTTTCATGGATCTGCAGTGGGTTTTGTCTATTATAAATAGACATATAATATCAAAATAAATGTTAAACTTTTACATAAATTTATTTTGGCCATATTACTATGGATTAGTGTTTAAATAGGAAATGTACTTGAATGTTTTAAATTTATTTGAAAATGATGAAGAAACATTTTCTTTATAATATTGTAGTGTTGTTTTTATATATTTGGGCAACCACTGGCCCACTGTAAAATTTGATCTGGCCCGCGAGACATTTTTAAAATTTTGTGTCTGATATCTATCACTAAAAATTATGAACACTAGTTTAAAACACTACTTTAAAATGCACTACTTTTTTGAACGAGGCCCGCGAATATATTTGCACACTAAAGTTTGGTCTACAATATGCCAAAGGTTGCCCATACCTGGATTAGATAAACAATCCTCAAAATAACACAACTCAACAACAAAATTACAACTCAGATTACACTAAATATTAGTTTATGTGTTTGTAAAGATATGTTTGGAAGTGTAGTCTATTTATGAATTTCCAAAAACTATGTTTTTGATTTATTTCAAATGAGAACTGCTTATTATTTCCAATGAAATAAAACATAGTTTTACATTTGTTACTAAAATTCATATCAATCTTTAATTTCAATTAAAAATTTCTATATTTCACAGGTTATAAAATAGCATTTGAAATAAATCATGGAATTTTAAAATTTCATATTTTAAAAATGTACTACTAGTTCATTAGACAGTTTTAACCATAAACCATTAATATAATATAGCAAAGAAGTAACCCTAAGCATTTATATTTTATTATTGAATTATAGCTTCTAAGAAACTAAACATATAATAAAATTTTGTGTATTATATAAAATAAATTAAAATGTTCTAGTTCATTGTATATTATAGATATACTTTATTATTACCAGTAAATTAACCCTATGATTTGATGCCTACTTGTAAGAAACCTTGTTACTTAAAATAAACTTATTGTAAAATATGGAGTAAAACAGTATTGAATAATATCAATTATATTAAAATGATCGTTTACCTGGAGGCAAATGTAGTTTTTCAATAACAAACTTCTTTCTTCTCAATTTGAAAGCCAAATCTAAACTTGGTGGTAGGAAAGGCACAAGTGTATTTATTGCAGATAACTTTGTTATATGGAATAGACCATGATAATCTTTGAACACTGGATTTGTTTCTCGACTAGAGCCAGCAAAGGATTCCAATTTAATGGCATTATCTACTGAATAAAGTAGTCTCTTTATTATTACTTCATCCTGGAAAAATGAGAAAAATCTCTAGATACAGTGAACATCTTCTTTTTTATGCTATAACATCAATTAAATTCTATATAAAAATATTTATGGGCAGTTTTAGATTTTTCTTTTGAAATTACAGCATTGGCTTCATATTGATTAAAGCGTTTAATCTCCAATAAATTGATAAATAATTAAACAATAAATATGACAATGCAATATTAAAGTTTCTAATTCTATAAATAATCACCATATTATCTTAGTAAAATTATACTTAACCTCAAACAAATGTGATGGTACAGTGATGAATGCTACACCTGCAGAGTCTTTCAGAATTATTCTCAGGCAGTAAGTAAACTTCAAAAGATCCTGGGCATATGAATTCCGACTTATGGAACTATCACAGTCCATTGCCATCCAAATGGGTGAACCCATAGAAGAAATACTAATCCTTAGTATATTTGTAGGCCCATTGTTCTCATTAGAGAATTCTTCTTTTTGAACCAATTCCTTAATTTGCCTCAAAAGGTTTTGATACATGCAATTATGGAAACCTAAAATTATAGTTAAAATACGTGCATTATTTCAGTATTAAATACAAAATAAAAGTGTTAAACATAATTATATGGTGACTATTGATGGTTAAAGGCAAGTCAGTATCATTAGTGAAAACGTTCATTACATAAAAGCTTCTAAAGCTTTAAATTCAGTTTCGCCTGCTATAATGAATGTTGTACAATATTTTGTATTACTTTGACTTGAAGTACCAAAGTTAAACAAAAATAATTTAAAATATCTAAAGTTAAACAAAAATTACGATTTTTACAATTTTACAATATTTACAAATAAGAACAGTGTACAAAAGGCGACCCTTGCTTAATCTATACATATAATAAAATTGTAACAGGTCGATGTCCACACACTATAGATTTTAAAGAAAAATTAATATGGAGGTCTTAATGGGATCAACAGAAACCAAAACAACAATTTTTAAATTTTTTTTTGTCTGTCTGTATGTTTGTACATGCATCACACAAAACTACTTTCATGGAATTGAATGTAGTTTTCCCCATGTATTGCTAGAGATCTAACTTAAAATATAGGGTTTATTTTACTACAATAAAATATCTTCTTCCTACTGTTTTATATTTAATATTGCTTGGATCTCACATTCTGTAGAAACTACTACTGGGATTGCCAAAAAATACCAAACAGAATTTTCCTATTGTTAAACTTTGCCTGAAGGAATAAATAAACTCTATTTTCTTACAATTGGATGTTGAAAAGAATAGTTATCGTCTCTGATTGAGCATTGATAAGTTAAGTAAAAGTCTGGAACATGAATTCAGATAGACCTGACTAATTAGTTGTTTTTACAGACTGTTAAAAAAATTGCTTAAATAGGATTTTGAAGGCGGTTTTCATTTTAATGAGCTGCCTACAATTCAGATATCTCTGAACAAATCTTGATATTTCAAATTACATGAATATTTCCACATTTGAATGGATGATAAAAATTGAGGTTTAGACACTACTAAGAAATGCAATGATGTAAAGATCTTTTGATTGATCATTGGTAACAACAATGCTCAAGAAAGGTTCAAGATCAACATCGGTTTGGTGTCAGAATTATGAGCATGATCAAGATCAAGAGTGTGAGATTGTTTCATAATAAAAAAATAGCGGCAATAAGTGTGTTTTATTGTAAGAATATTGGTGCTTGTCATGGAATCGAAATCGGGACTGATATTGGGATCATGAATGGTAATTAGCTGATATAAAAGATGAAAAAAATTGTTGTATGTCCACACAGTTCGAGTCGCGGGGGATCATGCATCGGAACAGATTCCGATTCTGGTCCTGCAGAATTGGAATCGAAAATGGAGGCAAGACACAAATTAAAAAAAGAAACGACATTGGAATCACGGTTAATATTGTAGTCGGTCGATATAAAAAACTATATTATTTATTGAATATCCACGGAGACAGGGCTGCGGTCAAAAGTTTGTACAAAAAAAATTAAATAACATGTTTTAAAATCACAAACAAAATGCTAGAAATAAATTTTTACATAGTGATTTTATTACAATTATTTTTCGTTTACATTTAAACTTGCATATATTACCAAATAGTTGTTGACACATCTATCTTATTATTTTTTGGCTTGGCATTGACTTTATATACATCAGTAGGTACCCAGCAGGTATATTAATACTTTATTTACATTAATAGTTGAGATTCAGACAAAAATTGTCACTGTAATTTTATAAATACATCATCACAATTTGTAAATAATAAATACTACTTAATTGAGAAGTAAAATAATATTGTAATAAGTACTTCTCAAACATTTTAAATAGGTAGGAGGGCAGTTCACAGAGGTAAAGTTTTTGGTTTATTAAGATTTTGTAATAATTTAGTATTTACATAAGTTATTTTAAATGAAATTGGAAATCTGTAAAAGAGAATTGTTACACATTTGTATTCTTTGAATTAAATATTTCACTAAGATATTTTTCACTTTTAGTACTGTTTTTTTTTTGAAATCCATTATACTTTTTTCTTTAAAAGCTTATTTTTAAATTTTAGTTATTAGTTAATTTATAGCATCATAGGTAGACCAACTAAAGGTGCCACCCGCATGAGGGAAAAGAGAGATAAGGAATCGTTTAAAGCAAATAAAGAACGTTGATTCAAAAATTGCAAAAGGAATGCCATATCTTGTTCCCAAGAATCACCATTGACCCGTCATGCTAGATTATTTCAAATGAGAAATTACATGCGTTCTCAATTGTTACAGGAATGGCACTAAGTCAATGTTCCCGCTATTCGAGAAAATCATTGGTCTTGAATGACATTTAAATGATATTCATGCTTCTTGGGAGTCTCGTTAGCCAGTCAGTTTCATATAATACTTAGACGATGCTCGTGCTATTCAGATGACCCGTCACTCAAACAATTGTATTTGATCTTAATTTCAACTTGAGATCTTCGTGCATTTCTGAGACAAAGGATCTTGATAGGTGGACAGATCAACAACAAATGATTCTATGAAGGTTATTTTTTCTCTAGTGCAAAACACTAAAAAGAACGAGAAACAAGCTTTTTCATTTATACCATAAATAGCATTCAATCATGTAAATATTTGTACAAAATGTTAGTTCAAAAATAGATTCTTAACATTAAAATACTATAATTAGTGGTGCCGCTGACTTTGTACATGCGGAATTTAATTTTTTAAAATCAATTACTTTCACGTGAAGGAATTTTGATGAAATAAAGCATATATGAGCTACGTTCAAATTATTTGTTAAAATCTCATGTAAATTTGTTTTGTACTTAGAAGATTAAATTAAACAATCATAGAAAAAATTAAAAAAATAGTCATATTATTCAGTTGCGATGCTATGGGTATAGAATGTTGTCACACAAAGAAAATATGCTCCATTTAGTGGAGATCCCAATGCTGTTGCAAATGCAATACATATGACAAAATATGAAATATTATCTTACACTCTCTACATCAACCATCAGTTTTAAGCAAATATTTTCAATGTACAGAGATGATTGTTCTATATTCTTATTGACAAGACACAAATTCCTTTCATTTTTATACCAATTTAATTAAAATATTTCTCTTAGCATCTCTGAATTCTGATAGCTATTCACTTTTCAGTTCTGATTAATTTTAATCTATATCAATTCTGGCTCTGATTCTTGGATCTGACTCTTGACCTTGTTTTAGTTCCAATTTAGGGCTACTTTTTAATCCATTCCCAATCCTGGTCTCGGTTTAAATAAGCTCTAAAATTAAGTTGAATGCTACTCTATCTTACACAAAAAAACCAAAATATACAGTATCATACAAGCTTTTCTATAACAATCTATACCCATGTGTTTTACTCTAACTGGACAGGTGTCCAGGCGGTGGATGAAAGAGATCAATGAAAGGGAACCACAAATTTATTTTTGCACTTGTCATATAAATTACCTTTTGTATTTTCTGGATTGTGTTCATAATTCCAATATGTAATGTCACTATTATTTATAATTTCGGAGCTAATATGTTTACTTAAATCAAAATTATGTCCAAAATTTGTTTTAGCACCAAATGATGATTCCACTGGACCAAGATCTTCATATCTCCAGGCAATTTTCATTTCATCTTTTTTCTGCATTTCTGATATTTCACTTTCATCTTGAATCGTGGGAATGGGGATTTCTTTGACCTAAGAATTATCATTATTAATTAATACAAAATTTTTTTTCATAACAGATTTTAGTAAATTTTATAATTAACTTTACAATTTGCTCAGGATCTTCATCAGCAGACGCAACAAACAAAACATGATTGCAAGCTATCCCTTCGGCCAAAAAGTATTTATTCATTACTCGGCTATAGTTCCCCAACACATCTTCTTCTGAAAACGTTAACAAACCACTGTTTAATTTGAATTCATTGACATTATCTTATCATTTCTATCTTCTACTTATGTTGCAATAGGTGATATACTCATATTTTACTAATTTAGTTGCTTTTTATTTTTTTGAAAACATTTATTTTTAATTTTATAGATGTGTCAGTATTCTGAAAAATAAGGAGTTATAAAGGAAATGACCTAAAATGTCATGATTTTACATTTCTAACAAACTAAAATGCAATAATTAATATGTATCAGTCATCATCTTCATCAGATTCTGCTGTAAGTAATCTGAAATCTGCATTCACTATTTGTAAGCTTATTTGGAAGAACCAAATGTTTGTTATGGTTTCAATTCATGACAAGGTGGATTTTCAGTCACAATTGTAATATTATAGTTATTGTTTTAAAACTTAAAAACTATAGACGTGTACATCAGAATTCTTGTAATTTTCTCATTAACACTATCTTGTAATGTGATGTTTTTAGTTTATAAACTTGCATATTTAAAAGATTTATTATTTATAAATATTTGAAGAATAACATTAATTCCATATTCCTCAAAATGTACATTAGAATATGCCCTTTTTGATGTTTAATTTTTTGATAAATTATAATGACAAAATATTGACTTAATTTTTAAAATGTACATCTATCTTTAGTTATAATCAATTTTAATACATACGCAACAAATTTTAAGTTTAAAATAATTTAGAGAAAAAGGGAGTCTAACCAAAGATATATTAAATACTTCTTTGTTATTGATATTCTTTTTATTGCAAAACTAATGCAAATAAACTTACCAACCATAAAAATGGTTCCTGTAGAGATTCCTCCACCTGTAAGATATTATTCTTCAAAGTAAAATAATAATACATTTAAATAATAATAAAGTAATCTGAAAAATCCAAGTGAGTAATAGAAGATACTAAAAAAAATAGTTATAAGCGAATTATAAGATCATTAATTACAAACGGGGGATGTTTGACATGATTAATATTCTATGGCTAAACCTTTTGAATACTAAAATATTAAAATAAATCTATTATATGCACACTTACATTTCAAAAAATTTGAACCAGTGCGGACTGAAGTAATGATACTAAAATTAATGATTTTTCATTAAGACATTAGTACATAAGTATTTCTTGATATAATGTCAGTATATATTTTAAATTTAGATATTTACCCTAAAACTACAACCCATAATAAAATTTGTAAAGAAAATAAACAATAATAAAACCTCATGAATAGCGTTAAATTAACATTTTTTTTCATCCTGTTTGGAACTATTTACACCAAATTAAAACCCTAATTTAATTACAGGTTATTGACTATGATTACCTATTAAATGATCTAATGACGGTATTCCAGATGATGTGTAAAGTGAATTATTTTTCAACTTAGATCCCCGAATGGCACTAGAACTCATAGTTACTTTGTGGAAACTGGTCATTTTTGGGAATAAAATAAACGTAATGTAATTTTAGTAAACGTAGAAACCCGCCACTTCCATGTGTTGTATGTTACATTTGTCACGTACAATCACAAAGCAAAACGTCGTTTAATATGCGCTTATAGTGCATCTGTCAAATGCACATGGTCAAGTGTTGCGATTGAAATAATAATAATGACATGCGCTATAATGTGGCTATTCGTTTATTCAATTTAATGTAATGAACCACTAATGGACTTGCTTTTTTCAAATCCTGCAGTCGAGTATAATTCCAGAAAGCGAGCCCTCCAACACCGAATCAGGGTTCGCATTCAGGTAGTCCGAAATGAAAACTGCAGCGATTACATTGAGGAAATCACGCTAAGTACCAAGTGTTTTGGAAGGTGGTAACCTCAAATAAGAAGAGTACATCCATTTACCTCCTCTCAAAAGATCAGACAATTCTATGGCCTAGGGGCGGCAGATTTCAGAAAACTATTATTTTAGAAATGTACATGGGGCGGCGGAAATAAAATGGCTGACACTCATAAAAAATATAAATGCGCAACTGCTTGGTATGACATTTTACACATACACTGCATTGAGGAAGAATTCCGGCACAAAGCCTCCCTTGAATCCAAAGACGATCTGCTTCCCGTCCCTCTCAGGGAAGTTCAAACGCTGATTAAATCTCTCGAAACCAAAAAGTCACCGCGCCTCGATGGTATCAGCAATAAAGCCATAAAATGCTTTTTCCTGTTTGTATTGGGCTTACTAGTAGCTCAAAAATTGCTACTTCCCTCCCATCTGGAAAAAGACAGAGGTAAAAAATATTCATAAAACACGGAAACCTCGCAACCTCCCTGCCGGTCACAGACCGATCAACTTCCTGAGCGGTCTAGGTAAACTCTTCGAGAAAGTTCCCAAAACTTGCTCAAGCCATTATCTTCTTGGAAAAGGTCTTATCATAGATGCATAGTTCGGTTTCCGTCTTATACATTTATATCCCCAGCAATCCCTCCGTCTAGTCGAATACATTACGGAGGGCTTTAAATCTAAGCAAAAAACCGTAGCTGTTTTTTTTCGATACAGCTAAGGTATTCGATAGGCTATGGCACGCGGGTCTTATTTATAAGCTTCAAACTTCTGAAGTAGCAGATCGTCTCATTCACATTATGTATAGTTACATCAGTAACAAGTATTTTGTTTTTAGACATGAGTACACACACTCGACTAGACGACTAACCAGAGCAGGAGTTCCTCAAGGCTCCACCCTCTCTCTCCTTCTGTATTCCACATAAACAAACTACATACTGCGTCTTACATCAGGTGTCCAACTCGCGTTTTTCGCGGACGATACTGCGTTAAATTTTCATGCCAGACGCCAAAAACCAATTCTCCTCCACCACTTGAGGGCCTTTGATGAGCAGATAACTGCTACTTGTATTTTTTGGGGTGACACTACGATATTCGCCCTAGGTGCCACCCATGCTAGCTACGCTTCTGGGTCGAGTTTAACCCTGATAAGTCAGCCGCTACACAATTCAAATACAGGAAGCATAGGAATAAAAAAAATGTCGACTTAGATACTCCCCACCTCCGAATGTTGAAAGCGAACATTCCGTGTCAATTTAATTGAAAATAACCAAATGTCACGCTCGATAGAAATCTTCACTTTAAAGATTATATCGAGCGCGTTAGGAAAATTGCAATTTTCTACCGAGAGCACCTCGGCACCATGCTTGGTAGAAAAAGCAAATTATCACTGCGCAATAAGTGCATTACTTACGAGATGTGTATACGGGCGGCGTCTCCCGTATTCGTTTACGCCGCCCCAAAGACACTCGATAGACTCAAAGTCATTCAAAATAAATTCAGTAGAGATGCCACGAACGCCCATCTATGTGTTCGAAATTCAATACTTCACAGGGATCTAGAATTCCCAACCATAGCCAAATTTATGAAGGACGTATCTAAGCGTTTCTTCGAAATAATGGAATTGCATCCCGATGCGCTCCTTTGTTCGGCTGCCTCCTGTGAGCCAACCTAACCCTAGCATTTTATCCGTACGCCACACAATGTACTTACTGATCCATTTAAAGCTCTTATAGTAGCAGACAATAGTTTCATGGAAGTCAACGACACTAATGACTCACTTAGCTTAGGTATCCCTTAGTCAGTAAGGTCTAACTTTTTGAGTGGGTTTTAGGCCCACGCTACCCATGCACACGGGAGCGCTGGTGTATGTTATGTATTTTTTACCTTCTCCTCGTGGCAAGAGGGGGAAAAAAAAAGAAAAGCGCGGGTAACTGCCGCTAATAAAATATTATTTAGCTAGCACATATTAATGCAGACGTTCGATTTCGGCTGATACAATAATTAATTGCTATGTATGTCAACATACCACTGACAACTGTAAGAGAATGCGGCGTAGCGAGTTAGCTCAGAACACACTTTGAGAATTATACCTCATTGTAATGCTGAAAGTGAGTTATTTTTGAAGATGCCTAAACCAGAAGTGCTGCTACCGCCCTGAAGTCAACTATATTAATTTAAAACGATCGAGTCTGTATCGCCATATGTCGTCAAAAGTACGTTAGTTGAGAGTGTGCAGCAGCAAAGCTTTTCACCCTGACGTAATTGTGATGCTGATACTCGATTATGTTAAGTTAATATAATTGTCTTGCTGCTGTCAAATCAAAGTCGTGCGTGCTCGGCTTATATCTGTTGATGTTTTCTTACCATCGTCTCAAGACCTGGTATAAAGTAGATACGTCTAGTCTCACAACGCTCCTGTTATGTTTTGTGTTTTTCAATTCCTTAACCTGCTTTTAAGTTAGTATAACTATATAATCCTTAATATTGATATTCTTACATTGTTATTTGTGGATTATTTTACTTTTCAAAATCCTAACTCTACGGACGAGTTACCTAGAATGTGATCGTAGTAAGTCGAATCAAAAAGAATCATGAAAAACCCTTGACTACTATTTTTTTTTGATAACTCACATAATGGTGTTGAACTTTTGCTGGGAATGTGCGAACATTATAAATTTTCTCTTTTATTATTGTTCTCTTAACTTCGAAATTGACTATACCTTAAACTAAATATATGAAACTTACTATGTGTCGAATTTTTCAGTATACTCTAAATATTTTTAATGTTGAGAATTTTGTGTTAAAAAAAAAGATAATAAATTTATTTAAAGACACGGATGGTTAAAGGGAATGTCTTATTTTGAGAACTATAAGTCAGTTACTAATAATTTTGGTTTGTCGCAAGAACACATCCATTCATATTAAACGACTAAGACTAACTAATAGGCAGTACAGTCATAATTCGCACAGGACTATATTATTATTTAACTGAAATGAAAACCCATAGTTTTAAAGCAAGAAATATTTTAATTAAGTTTAATTATTGTTTGTTATTGATAACATGTGTGTTGAATTGTAGTTCCAAACACATTTTTGACGCAGAGTTCCCAACCTAGGGATTTTCCCCCGAATTTAGGGGGGAAAATGCGGACTGGGATTTCTTTAAGGGTATCTTTAGGGATTTTTATAACTTCAAATATATACTTTTCTTATTTAAAATTAAGCAAAATAAAGGTGTAATAATATAGGCAAAAATTTTCTGTGCTGTTAAGTAGAAAATAATTTCTTACTTACATCCAAGAGTCGCTACATCGCAGGTTAAACCGGACCTAAAACTGATATTAAACCATACACAAAGAACTCACATCTATGATCTCGAGTCGGAATGGAATCAATTAAGTGACAAACAGTGAACAAATATCTCTAGTTCGGCGGATTTTTATTGGGAGGTTTGCAATGATGTTGAGGCAACTGGCTGTAGAAGGTTTGAAAACATCGCAAAATTTGGACTGGCGTTTGTCACGGTACCGATTTCAAATGCAAGTGTTGAACGGTGTTCTCGGTATATAATATTATATACATCGAGTTTATTATGTAACAGAATATCGATTGAAATATTACAAAATATGATTATGGTTTGATTCGCACTGCAACGGAATGGTGGATCATGCACAAGATTTCAAGCATCCCTGAAAATGTTGAAATTATTTAATGTCCATATGTATGATTTGGAAAAGTTAGAATATGAAGAAAATGATTTGTTACTTGAAGTTTTCGAAAATTTATGAATAAAGAATATAAAAAAAATGATGTCGCTGAATGAAATTATTTATCGATTGTTTGAAATTTATTATTTGTTCAATGATATTTTATTATATATTAATTATTTTAAATTTATTATTTATTTAAAAACATTGAACTATTTATTTCATAAATAATTCATTTTTTAGAGGGAATATCTGGTAATTGTGGGGATTTTAGGGGTTTCTGATTGTGGTTTTAGTGAGATAAATTTCTGAGAGTTGCGAACTCTGTTTTGACGTTTAAGTGGTCAATCAATCAAGTAATGTTGACGCGTGTCTTGGTAAAAGTCTGTCTTTGATAGTTTGAGTACAGTTTGATTTAAAATTTCATTTAAATTGTGAATATTATTGATTGTGTTTTCACAATATTTTAAAATGCAAGGTCCGGCGGTATTTATGGAACTTTCCCTCGATGAACAGGTTTGTGATACATATAACCTCAAATTTCTTGTGGTATTACTAATAATTTGTGATGTCTAGTTTAAATATGTCGTAAAAAATGAAAATAGCATATAATAATTTAGTTTGACATATTAGCGATATAGCATCAGATAAACAGTTATGAGAATTGGTCGACACGGATCTTTAATCTGATTCTTTTATAAATATATGGACAATTTTATTGTTATACATTTTTCTAAACTACATTTTGTCACAGTTACAATCCTTATATTCTTTACACACACAGAATTTTTGGGTTGGCATTACGAGAAGATACTATTTTATATTCTATATGGTAGTTGTATTGTGTTTTTGGGTACATGGATGTAATGGAGTAAAATCAATATAATACATTACATGTATTTTACTTCTCTTCTTTAATATACATGTAAAATGTCATGTGTCATTACAGAATGGTTGTTTGGGTTTTAACTCATATTCTTTTAATTAGCATTAGAAGGTTATAAAGTTACATGATAGACGATAGTTTGAAATCTATTGCCTATCATGTACTGAAAGGCAACACAATAAGTGAATTTCTTCATTAGCATTATAGCATGTTGTTATATATAATTAGCACACAACATTGGCTTTTACATGGTCTGTTTATCTCAACTCATTTTAAAATTACCTGATTATATAATATTTAATTCTATATATTAAATTGATAATTGTTACACATGACAAATAGTATTCACCTATTTGATGCCAATCTCTTTCTGTCATACTGTTGATAATTAATTTAAAAATTCATCATTTTTATCTCAAAACTTTCATATACAATCCCGATGTTGAAATATTTTAAAGATGAAGTTTTTGTAGGTTGTAATGCTGGGGTTAACAAGTAGTTTTTAAAATGTTTTACTATTTTTTTTCATTCCTTTGTCTCTTGTTTACATTGTCCGCAGGAATCTTTGTTTTTGTTTTCATAAAACTTTATTCTTTTATTTCTAATGGAGTAGACCCGCAGTAATCCAGCCTCTGTGTGATCCGTCACCTCCTGTGTCGCGACATGGCTATTATAGTAGATACAAAGCATATGTATTATAGTCAACCTTCGATAATGTATGCTTAAACTTGCAGTGACTTGTTTACGGCACAGTGCCTTTTTTTCAACATTTATGGCTTAAGTTTGTGAATATAATTACGGGTGTTCATTTAATGTTTTGCATCATATAACACATATCAATATGCATTGCAATTACTTTACAAACCCTGAAGCGGAAACAAAAAATATTAACAATTTATGTAAAAAAGTGATATTCTGGATTGTTTAAATTGGAATGATTGTTTTACATGGAGCTCATTATAAGTTTGTGGAATTGATCACTTACATAAACAATATTTAGAAAGTAATTACTACTTTGAAAATGGAACTTTTTGGCTGTACGATACAGTTCCTTTCATCTAATTGTCAATTGTTTTTACATTATGGCTTAGGCCGCATTATGGCTAAACGTCTGCAGATTTTAACCGCCTGATTTTGTAAGTAAAGGAAACTAATGGAAGTGGCCGCAACAACGGTTTTTTCCCATGACTTGTTACAGAATGGCTAGCGGAAAAAAACCGCTCCAAAATTTATAGTCCATAGAATTTATATTGGTGTCCATAGTCCATAGAACACATTTGGCACATTCATTATTCGGCACACCGTCGTGAAGAGTTGTTGTGTTGTTGTTGTGTCTTCACTATGTCGTTGACTGTATTGGGAGTCTGTTTCAAATGAACCAGATTATGAAAGTTTATCCCAAAAATCATAGTGGAGGTAAAGAAAAGACGAGCATTATATGACATTACAATGCGCCAGTATAGTGACAGAAATATGAAAAACAATCTTTGGGAAGAAGTTTACCTACACACAGTAAATAATTGGATGTCAGAAGCTGGGAAGAAAAAAAAAGGTAAGTTATAAAAAAGATTTATTCACTACAACATACTCAAATATTTTAACGCATATTGTAATTTCAAATGGTTTTCACTGTCGGGTACCGACAGTTATTTTTAGCTTAGTTCAATGTTTTATTAAATATTTTCATACTGCCAACTCAATGCACAGTAGGAGACATAAAATAATTAACACATATTTTCCTTATATCTATAACGTTATTGTTAGAATGCGTACAGATTGAAGAAATGTGTTGTAGCTCTGAGACTTGAGACGATTCATTCGGCTGTTTGCCATTATGTTCTCTCACAAAGTTGTGCAATATGCAACAAGCTTCAATAATGTGGTCACAGAAGTTCAATTTCACATCGAATGGTCTATGCATAATATGCCATTTGTTTGCCATTATTCCAAATGGACAGTCCGACAGGCATGTTATAATGTATAATTATAAACTATTTGTTTTATGGATAAATTTCTGTTTGGATATGGTCTCATTAATTGTTCTGTAAGTGGGAAAGCTTCATCACCTATGAAAATAAACGGCGGTGGACTGACGTCTTCATATTCAGTAAATATAAAAGATTCTGATAAATGCATTTGGTTGTGTAAAAACCTTTTGCCAAAATTTGAGTTTTTAAGTATGCTAGAGTCACTGTTTGATCTATATGCTCCAACGCTATAGCAGTGAAGCAATAGTTTGCATTAGCTATCGCTAATAATATTAACAAATAGAACTTTTTGTAATTATAGGCTTCAAAACCAGTACTTTCTGGCGTTTCTATTGTTATATGTTTACCATCTATGAAACCAATGCATTTAGGAAAATAATTCTTTCAGAATAATGTTTCGCAATGTTTATTCAGTCTTCTGTTTTTTCAGGCATATATGTAGGCTGCAAACATATCCACTAACACTTGCATGTGTGTTCAATTATTTCAGTTAGAGTTCCCATGCCAATCAAATATTCAAAATACAAAGACTTCATACTGTTTCCACAGGCAAGATACCTGAAAAAAAAATTATTAAGGAAGTATATTTTTATTTTTGTTACAGGTAGTACAATACAAAAGAAATGGAACAATATGTTGCACAGTTTTGCTAAAGAATTAACAATGCAACGTGGTAAATCTGGTCAAAGTGCTCTAAAAAAGAAAAAATATGTTCATTTTGACTTTTTGCTGTTTTTGGTACCATCATTACAAAAAAGGGAGACTAGCAGCAATATCAAATTTACTTCAGAAAATTGTCTTGATGTTGTTATATCTGAAAACACTTTACCAATATATAAGTACTAAAATTCAAACCCCATCCAGTAAAAAGAAGGCTCAAAAAAGCCAAAGTAACAATGATGATTATGAACAAAAATTCTTATATTTTTTGACTTCAACTACGACTCAAAATACATGTGAATACAATGAAGACATAAATTTTTCACAAATGATTGTACCTATGTTACAAAAATTGAATGATGATCAGAAGCATTTTACAAAGATAGAAGCCAAATATTTATATCCATCATTCGAATCACAAATTCATGATCAAAGATCTAGATCTCATATGGCATTCACACCAATGCCGTCTCCACAATGATAATATATATATTCTCCAACCCTATCACCAAATATGCACATGTCGCTCCAGTCATCAGTTTCAGCACCAGTGCCCGTTATGCCATCAATACCTAAGAAGCTAAAGATGATTTGTGAACAGATAATACCGACTGGGCAACAAAATGAAGGACAGTTTGTTACGGGGGCTTGCAAAACAAATATCTGTTTACTGCTTAGGACTTTTGCTCCATCCACATCACAATTACCCATGAATTCCAATTGAGACCTTGATTATCCAGAACTGTTGCAATATGTAGACATTAATGAAAAGAACTCTCAGCTGCCAACTATCTCATAATTTCAGGAACAATAAATATGTTTGTATCTGTTAAATAATAAAAATTGCTATAATTTTGATTGGGTCGATCTCAATGACGAATTTTATGATGGTACCCATCCACCACTATGAACAACAAAAATATTGATGCTGTGCTCCGTATGATCAAAACAAATACGCATGTGACCTACCATGAGATTCAAGCATCCTTAGGTATAGGCATGAGTTAAATACAATCAATCCTTCACAGACATTTGGGTATGAAAAAGCTGTGCTTGCGATGGATCCCATACAATTTGACTGAGGCTCAAAAAACGCACCACACCATTTGGTGCAATGCCAAACTTTGCTGATTCAAGGAAGGGGTGTCAACTTTGGTGTGGGACATACTAACTGGTGATGAAACTTGTATTTATTGCTCTGACCTCAAAACAAAGCAGCAATCAACTGTATAGAGATGAGCCAAAACCAACCAAAGTGGCGCACAAGGGAAGTGGCTCTAAGCGAATGATTGCTTCTTTTTTTTATAAAATTGGACACATGACTACTGTTGCTTTGGACAATTGTTGTACCATGAATAGTGATTGGTACACGACCATTTGTTTGCAGGAAGTTATTGACAAATAACTATAAGCGTTTTATAATTTTGCACCATGACAATGCCAGTTCTCATACGGTCAAAGAAACAAATAAATTTTTGAAATAGAAAAACGTAGAACTTACGAGCAATCCTGCATACAGTTCCAACCTGGTACCTTGTAACTTATTCTGTTCACAATAATCAAAAACCAATTACCGGGTCAACAATTTTTATCACCAGAAGAGGCTATTGAAGAGTATGAAAAACATGTTTCCGAGGTCACCTGGGAGAAGTGACATAAATGTTTTCAAAATTGGTTTATTTGTATGAAAAAGTGCATTTATGCTAATGGAGAATATTTTGAAAAACAATAAATTCGTTTTTCACCATTCATAGTGATTTTTTCTTATTCATTCCAGAAATTTTCAGTGTGCGCTATCTAGTAATATGGCAAGTGAATATATTATAGTTAAAGACTTTAATTTTATAATAAACCCTATGTTATATTTATTACTTTGTTGATTTTATTAAGTTTTGTGTTTGAATTTATTGAGATCAAATTAAATGTTAATATTGAATCTATATAAATTTGGTTTCAACATTTTTATATATATAATTTGTCAACTAACAAAATACTTATTTTCAAATTCGATCATCCAACACCACCTTACATATTGTTTGTTGGATTACTGCAGGTCTACTCTATTAGAAAAATAATTATTGTTGCTCCTTACCGTCTGTTTATGTCTTAGTTCTTTATAATTACCTTTATTTTGAACAGGCTCAAGAGCTGAGAAGATATTTCAAAAGTTTAGGAGCAGAAATTTCTGAAGATAAATCACCAAAAGGAATAGAAGATGATTTGCACAAAATAGTAGGAGTCTGTGATGTTTGTTTTAAGGAGCCAAATGAAGCAGACGTCGAAGCTATTCTCAACAGTATTGTTTCTATTATGGTTTCGGTAAGTGCCTTCAATAAGGATCGGTTTAGCACATTTTGAAAACCAATGTACACAAATATAATATATATACATATGACAGTTTAATGATAGACACCTTCAATTTATTTGATTGTAGATCCCATTAGAGAGAGGAGAAAATTTGATACTTGCTTTTAGTCAGAGGCTCACAAAAGCACCCGGACCAAAGCTTAGTATGGTGGCATTACAATCGTAAGTATTGTTTGTAACATTATTATATCTTTTGAATCAATCTATATCTAATAAACATTTTGTATTTGTAGACTGTGGCGTTTGTACAACAATCTGGAGAGTAACTCACCTCTTCGTTATCATGTTTACTATCATGTGGTGGAATTAGCTGCTCGTGTGGGTGCTGTACGTGAAGTATTTACAGGGGTAGATCAGTTAAAAAGAGAATTCGCTAATTGCCCCCCTTCAAATGAACAGATGCAAAAGCTGTATCGTGTTCTACACCAAGTATTAAAAGATCAAAACAGGTAAATCATTCATTCTAGGATGAATATTAATTTTATTTGGCTAACTGAATAAAACACTTTCATAAATATATGCTGTATTATAACACCTTGAAGGGAAAAAAAACAGCAGTTAGTATTTTATATCAAATAAGTGTAAATACCTATTGCCATATATCTAAAATTGTATTCGCGAAACTTATTAACAACACTTAAGCTGTTTAAATATGATGTTAAATGTGTATTTTCGTGTTAAACTAGAAAATCCCTAAGATGAATCTACTATAAATTAGTAGACAATATTTTCTTGAACAAATATGTGTAAATCCTTTGAAATCCAGTAAATACATCACTTTCACTACCATTTTTATACTAGGCAACATTTTAAGGACATTCATGTTAAAGTAGAAGTACTTCAATCTAAAATAAAAAGATTATAGGTGTGTATGCCCCAGCAACAGGCTGATTAAAACCCGTTATATCCTTATGGTTATAAAGTATAATCTATATTAAATTTTCTGTATGCAATGTAAAAATAGAGTGTTGAGATAGAGATAGGAGTTCTTTATTGTAATGTAATTCCAATATAAATTTGCAAATTAATCAGATAGTAAAATTAGTTTTAGCATAAAAGTGACAAGCCACATGCTGTCATATATATTTTGTAACGTATGACATAACATGGATATTATTTATTAATTTGGATATCTTTATGGAAGTTGTTCAACAACAATGAAAATATTGTGAAATATTTTAAGTGAAAAACATCCTGTTTTGTAAAAATACAATATGATAATATGATGCTAATTCAAAAATCAGAATCATATCATTTCTTTAACGATGAAGGCAAGCATTGTTATGAAATTTGTATTTTGGAGTCAATCATCAGATTTTAATGTATGATGTTCAACCATGATTGGGCTAGTATGGGAACTATGGTCTAATACTCTGTTAGAGGAGAATTATATATTATTATTAAGTTTAACTATAAGTTTAATTCACAATCTTGCTTCTCCTCTCCTTTTCACTACTTATTTCTCTTTCTTCCTATTTTTCTTACTCTACCTTCTTTCTCTCTACTTCTGCCTTTCTATGTGTTGGTTTTTATTTTTTGTTTACTAAATTCAGTTTCTATGCTTCACCAGCTATGAGTATTCGAAATTTAAGTATTCTGTATAAATAGTTTTTAAGTGAAAGGTTTATGATAGATTGACAGATATAATAAAAATCCTACAAGTTATGAATGATTTTATTTCAGTTTTGGCACACATTATTAAAAGAAATTGTCTTATGTATAAAGTAGCATTCATTATTAGTATTTCTGGTATTTCATTCATTTTGTTTTTCTTTTGTATACTTTGATTATTATTGTAATGTAAAGGATGCACAATATTTGTTTCATTTCAGTGAATTAGCAGCAAAAGTGATGATAGAACTTCTAAGTACTTATACTGATGAGAATGCATCACACGCTCGAGAAGATGCCATTAAATGTATTGTAACTGCACTGGCAGACCCTAATACATTCCTGCTTGACCCCTTGTTATCTTTGAAGCCTGTTAGGTTCTTGGAAGGGGAATTGATTCATGACTTGCTTTCAATATTTGTATCAGAAAAGTTATCTAGTTATCAAAACTTTTATAAAAATCACAAAGAGTTTGTTCATTCACAAGGTAAGTTTCAATTGTGTATTATTATGTTCCTTTTAAATATTTGATTTCGTTGAGGTGTAATAAAATCCTATAATTTTTTGGCCTTTGGAATTTTTCCATAAAGTGTGATGACTAGCAAAATTTCTCCCAGAGAAGAAATACATAAATTGTACATATAATTTGTATGGATTTTCCAGCGTCAGATTTATTTAAAGTTAGAAAAGCCAAACTATTCAATCATCATAAATCATTGATCATAAGTCATAAAAACTGTTCAAACTTTAATGTTCATTAAATGCCAAAAAATAAAATTTGGTACTCTAAAAGTTAAATAAAAAATTAAGTATTAATAATTTAGCATTCAATGTAAGAAATAAAAATTAACAAAATAATTTTTTTTTTTATTATTCCTACTAAACACTGCTACTATAACACCAATAGCAAATTATGGGTCAGAAGATGGTAATCTTCTTGGATAATTGCTCAGAGACAGAGGATGCTTATTTGATGCTCAATTAGTGCTGGCCATATACAAAATAAAATTATCAAATAATTATTTAGTGTAATAAAAACAACTAATTACTTAAATAGATTTTTGGAATCAATTTTACTTTTATAAGTTTTTTTTTTTTAATAAATTTGTTAATCCAGAACTACAATCTTATTCATGATTTTTTTAACAGGCTTAAACCATGAACAAAATTTGAAGAAGATGAGATTGTTATCTTTTATGCAAATGGCTGAAACAAATCCTGAAATCAGTTTTGATGAAATCACATCTGAATTACAAATTGAAGAGCAAGATGTGGAGGCTTTCATAATCGAAGGTATTGTATTTTATTACTGATAAATAATATACTTACAAGTAAAACTGGTTTAATTTTTGTTATCTATTTAAATTATAAAACATAAATATGAATGATAACTGTAATTTTTTAAATGAATGAAAAAGAAAAATATTTATATAAATGATGCAGAATTGGTTTATGTAATGAAGAATCTATTAACCATTAAAACGTTGGAGATATTTAGACATAAATATGGATGATTAGATGTGTATTTATAGACAGTAGCTGTTGTGTTATATATTTAGTCACCAGATGTAATTCTATTTATATAACTACACACACTTTTAAATCTGGGTTCATAGAAAAATATGTCATCAGCCGTTTCCATCTATTGTTGAGAAAACTAGAATTGGGATTGCATTTATAAGTTGAATTTCATATTGTAAATAATAGTGTCGTTATTGGTAATTAGTCAATATGAAATATTGTTTTATTCTAAACTATGAAGCATTGTAATGAACATCATGCTTATCATGTCTTCTAAAGCAAACAATTTAAATACTAAAACAAATGAGACTAATGGCATAGTCATCGACTTAACATTATTTACTGTCACAATCGCTATTTATTTGCCATATACATATTGTACAATGTTGTTGCATCTGAGTAGCACTTTTACTTTTATTTTTTTTTATGACATCCATTTAAGGATATCAGAACTAGCCAAATACAAACAATACAACCAAAGAGATTTTACTGCAACTTTTTACTTATAAAATACAAAAAAGTTTTCCCTGACCTATTATGTTTCATGCCAATACATCATATAATTAGGAATCTTACAGAAAGCAGATGTGACGTAACACCATCTGCTGTCGTGTATCATCTAGTGAGGAGTGACATTTCCGATGCCTCATTCTTTCCATCGCCTCACTTTCTCTCCAACATATATTCTCTTCTCATTTAAGAGACCGACAACTCCCCTAGTACCTACTTTGTGATTGCAAATGTCTATCGGCAATTATAACTACCTACTCTTTGGTGGCTTACAACTTCATTTGTCATTCGAAAATGCTATAAAAAGTATAAAAGTTCAATCACATATATTAGTATGCCAATACAGCACATTTTCAGGAAAGGTCAGATAATCGTATCCAACATACCAGGAGCATTAAAATCATTAACAGATACTCCTCCAATCTCCATATGAACATGCAATGTGTAGTGTGAAAGAGTGATGGAAGCCCATTAGCAGCCATAGACAGCCTACTAATATACATGTTTGTTAATTGTCACAGAATAAATAACACCAAAATATTACCTAAATTGTCACAGACACCCATCCAATAATGTCCGTTTTAAAATGTTTTTTTTTACTTAAAAACATTCATATATACATATGATGGTTGGAAGTATATCTCTTTGTATTTTTATGTTCGTGGCACACTGCTGGATGATTGTCTGACCTTTCCTAAGGATATGCTTTATTGACACGAAACATACATAGATATTATATATGTACTAATCAATTGTTAAAAACGTTTTAATACGTGCTGAGGAACACCTCATTGACAGATATCAAACATGATCTCTGTCAATCCTCTTAATCAATATTCAGTTTGTTGATGAGGATTTGAGGTGAAAGTGTTCTTTCACCACAAACCCATTTTTGACCCTCGAATCTGTTGATTCGAGGGTCAAAAATGGGTGCATGTTACTTCATGTTGTAGAAAAGTGTCAACGCTGATGTAATTTACTATTGACATGGAAAATTTAACAATGGAACATAGATTGATATTTAAGTAAAACAATGTATTAATAAAATTTATTATGTTTTTACTAATGTGACAAAACAATTATATATTTAAGTGTGGCTGTCAGAACCATTAGGATTTTTTTTTATATCTAGGAAATACAATAATATTATAAGAAATCAATGGTGACTAAGATCAGGTTTTGGTTCAGATTGAAATTTATATAAAAGATGTAGGAATTTATTCTATATTTATGTGAGTGTAGTATCATGCAAAACTAGACGATAATAATGTTATTTACTACATTATATAGTAATTATGTATATGTGAAAGTAGTTTTTTATTTATTTTACAGTTCTTAAGACGCGCTTAGTACGCGCTCGAATGGACCAGGCAGCTCGAGTGGTCCGCGTCTCGAGTACAATGCATCGTACTTTTGGTTTACCCCAATGGCAACAACTACGTACTGTTCTGCTTGCCTGGCGCGCTAATGTCCACTCTGCACATGAAGCTATGAATGCAGTTGCAGCTACGCAGCTCGAGTATGCACAACAACAAAAAGTTTAGACCATAGAGTCACAAAAATTGCTAATTTTTATATGTCAAAATTGTTCAACTAAAATACAATACTGTTAAAAGAGTAAAAAATGTTTTTCTACATTCAGTACAAATGTTAGTTGATTCAATCCATAATTTTCATTGTTTTTGGAATTCAATGGGACTTCTTTTTTTGTCAATAATTTTCAGAACAGCAAGGCTGAAAATAGGTATCCGATTTAATTTTACATCTATTTAATGTAACATTTTCAATAAAATTTTACAAAAACTAGATATTGATTTTCACTCAAGTTAAGATGGTTTGGTGAAAACAAACTTCATTATCTCAGTTTAATGCCATGCAGTCTTTTATTTATATTCATTCTTATAAAATAGTAATTTTTAGTTTTTCTTCTTGTGATAACCTTTCTTTATTTGCAAGAATAGTATGGAAACACATTGATGTGATTTTAATACACATGTAAAAACAGTTCTGTCTTTAAACGATTAATGCTCATGTAAATAAATTTGTGAATACTATCCACCCATAAAAAAGCAACAATTTTATTGTGATGTCAAATATAAAGGTTATGTTTTAAGGATGAATGTGGTAGAGCCATGCTGTGTTCAATTAGTACGCAGCACGAAAGTAGGCTGGCTCGACTGGTGAGATATTACTGTTATAGAATATAGATGCAAAGTAACAGTTTCCAGTGTTGCATTATCTCCAGTGACTGAGAATTCCAGTGGTTTACTCCTCCCTCCATCAGCTCACTTTTGCCACCATTAGTCTACTCTCCTTCTATTACGTATTATATTCCTACCCAAAACGCTGACAACACCCTGGTGATGATTCTGGGGTTAGGAGTGTCTATGGGCAGCAATAACCACTTAGGAGGTCAAATGTCATTGTGATTCACATCTAGCGGCATGCTTGTTTACCCCTTCAAAAACATATCGCGCAAACTAACGGCAAACTTGATAGTAGGTAATTTTTTATGATTAATGAAAAAAACGTAAATTAAAAATCCCCTGGCACAAACAGAATCTCGTGAAAAGTAAAAAATATATCAGTTCTTTAAGTTTAATATTAGGTCGGGAAAACGTTTTTCATATTTAATATGTAAAAAGTTGCAGTAAAATCTCTGGTTGTGCTGTTTGTATTTGGCTAATTTTGATACCATTAAATAGATGACATTAAAAAAAAAAAAAAAAGTAAAAATAATCTGCTATTTTTCTATTGTTTTTCTGTCCTTCAAAATGAGTGAATCTAATATAGAAATTCGATATATGTTGAAATTTTATTTTTAAAAAGGCAAAAATGCGACATAACCCACGAAAAAATTTGTGATATTTATGGACCTAATGTAGTGTTGGTAAGAGTAGCATAAAACTGGTTCAGGCGTTTTCAGTTTGGTAATTTTGATGTCAAAGATGAACCTCGCTCTGTTCAATCTGTTACGGATAAAGTCAATGCCATTTTATAAAAAGTAGAGCAAGATCCACATATTAGTACTTATGATATAGCTGAATAGCTGGGGATTCACCATAAAACAGTTGACCCATTTGAAAAAATCTGGATACTTGGGTCCCACAAAAGCTCACTGAAAGAAACCTAATGTATCATCTATTCATATGCAATTCTTTATTTAAATGTAAGAAACCAAACCGTTTTTTGAAAAGATTGAACACTGGTGATGAAAAATGGATTATCTAAGACAAGAATGTGCTAAAAAGATTATGGTCAAAAGACAAACAAGTTCCACAGACTAGCGAAACTCTGATTAATATGCATAAATTGATGCTGCATAAGTTGGCGGGATTGAAGGTCATCATTCATTATGATAATAACGCACGGCGATTTCTAGAAGTTCAGGATAAGATATTGTTCTTTTACACCAAAATGACTCGAGTGAATTTGATTCAAAAACATCCTAGCAGTTTCTGTCATTCTGGAATTCAATAAGTTTTTTCTGGATTCCTTCAGTAACTTCACCAGCGTCCATGCTAAAAGGGTTATGAATCAGTTTTTGATCAAGTTTAGGTTCTTCAGTATATTCTGGGAAGTAACAATTTAATTTATCAATTAACATTTGTAAATGTTTTCTTGTATATTTGCTTCACTAGCGTCATACTTTTTGTCTTCCACAAGTGCTTTTAATGTCGCAAATGCAGAATAATTATTTTCTTCAACTTACGTAACCACAACTGAAGTTTGGCGCCTTTTTGATTCTTGAAACAAGTCACTCTACATCATTTGATATAAGTTCAATTCGAGCTCTGATTGTGTTATTGGACAGAGGTATATCTTGTATTTTTTTCTTGGCTTCTAATCCCAAAACTTCTTTGATGGCTTTGATCAAATATGGTTTCTCAAGTTTTTTTTCCGACTGAGTGAGGTTTTTACATTGTTATTAATTGAGAAATCTCAAACGATACTACTAATGATTTTTCCGATGTTGTAAATCTCGTACCACTAGATCAGAGATTCATTTTTTAGATTCTCTAATTTTCCTTCAAAGAATTCTAGCAGATGGTCAGTTAAATTTGGAAGTACCGTCTCTAAGTGGTTTTTTAATTTCGCTGGTTGCAACGGGTCATTTGCGAGAACGGTTGCATATATAACTCACTGTGGTTTTATTTCTCCGTTACTTTCTATCAAGGTGAATCTAAATTTTATATAACTATTGTTGTATTTTTTTAGGCACCATGTTCTGAAAATAAGATACAAAAAATGAAACAAAATACAAACCAAGAAAATAAAAATGTAAGTTTAGGTATTATAATATGATCGCGTAAGCTAGCTTAAATAAAAATATTTATTTTTGTAATAATATCCAAAGTAGTTTGAGTTTATAAACAATATACTACTTCGCCATAGGTGTGATCTCACCAAAAGACATAAGCACAAATAGACGCATTGAAAATGTTCAATTAATGACACCCCGAAAATGAACATTTTTAATACCTATGGAAAGGGTTTATCAAAACAAAATGTTCACTTACCTATATTATTTATGAAAAAATTCAAGAAATAAAGTTAAGAACAACGGTCAGTAATGAATGATTCACTTCCTTGCACAGTTAAGTAATAATAAATACCATTACTGACGCTGAAATATAACAAACGACAGTGCAAAGCGTAGGTAATTCCTAGCACCACGATACACGTTCAATTGTGGGCCGATCGCAGACGTTGTTTCGTCATCGCCGAGCCGGCGGCCCCGCGCGCCGCCCCCTAAATGGCTCGCCGTCCGCTAAATTTAAAATCATTCGCAGACCATATTTTGGCTTCTGCGGACCACTGGTTGGACCAATTGACCAAAACCAAACCAATTGTATTAGACAAACAAAAACAGAATTTAAACTTAATTCACAATTATTACAATAAAAAACACATTTTTTAATTGATATATTAAAAAGTGAAACCTTCAGAAAATCAAACCGCGAGAAAATGAGATGATACAATATCAGGACTAGATTGATTATAGAGTATATTTATTATAATGTTGGTACCAAATGCAAAAGTTATTTCACATTTTGTTATTCAAGTTCGATGTTTTCAATTTGAACAGATACAATAAGCTGGTACACATAAGCACCCATACCTCTTTCTCTCGCATTCTATCTCATGTCATATTTTATCTCATTCTCTCGCAGACATTCTATTTCATTTCACATTCTATCTCATACTCTCGCACGCTAGATCCTATAGATGTATATGGTTGTCGCTGTCGATTCGTTTCATCGAATTTGAAATCACAAGGGTGCTAAAGAAGTTTTCACTTCACAAATAAGGTACCTATTAGACAAACACAAAAATTAAACAAGTTGAAAATTACAATTAAAAGCATTTTAATTTTTTTTTATTTAATACATACATGTAATTATTTAAGTTTTTAATTTTAACAGTTCCTAAGTTCTGAACGAGTGTTGCGATAAACAATAATAAATGTATTTTTGGATTAAATTGTGTTACAATACATACTAACCTAACAAAAACCTAGTATATATATTTATAGTATTTTTATCTCTACATGATTTCTATTGAGTTTTCGCCTCTTTAACAATACGAGATGCCGGTGCCGTAATATGCATTTAATCCATCTCGTTCAGAATACAATATGTATTTCGAAGTCGTAAAGGAATAAATGGTAATTTTGTGAAGATTGAGAGGAAGGTACCGATTGAAGTAATCGTCAACGGTCCCCTTATCGTAATACAAATGACGCAACCTATATTTGCCAGTTTTGCACTAACTCACCCTACGGCACAGTTGGAAGACTGAAACTTTTCTAAAGTTCATCGGCACTTTTCTGAGGCATCTGCAAAAATGAAACATTCAACTTGATAGTTCTCTATAAACCACTATTACGTTAAAGATTATTGCAATAGCTTCAAATTTACATTGCGATGCGTTTTTCTGTGAAGCATAAATATTTGTTTTTTGTGTTTATTCTCTATTGATATAGTTTTCAGTTACAATAATTTTTCATTGTATAAATTTAAAAGTTTTACAAAATAGTAATTAGGAGAACATTTTACCTTAATATAAAAATTAAATACTAAAATAAATTCAATTACTAAAATAAATTCAATTACATTTTTCTTATTTTTATGATTATTTTCATTTAAATTTAATATAAAGTAAATAAACGCTATGTAGATAATAAAACAGAATTTTACTTAACATTACTAGATGGCGCTACACTATGAGAAACTTGTTTTTGTTTAACAAAAATGTAAGGAATCATCAAAGTGTAAGTGATTTGTTTAATCTATGATAATGAAATAATGAAAATAATGGTTATTGAATTTTTTTAAGGTAGATTCAATTAATAGATTCAATCGTAGATCAATGAATATTTTTTTACGATACTAAACAGTATCCGCATCTTCTTACTCGACTACGGCGAAGCCCAAAAGGAGAATTATGTATTCGACCCGTATGTATGTACGATTCTATGTTGCCTCGTAACAACTAAACTCGTAAACCAGTTTCGAAAAGTTATACGTCCTTAGATTTGTCTTGGTGAAAGACCATAGGTAATAAGTTTATTTTTAAATACAAATATTACAAGAAACTATCATTTTGTTACTGTAACATAATAAAACAATATTTACAATTTGCACGTGCCGTTCTAATTCCTTATTATTATTATTATTTTAAATTTTGAATAGTATCATAGGATAATTTTCTGCAGAGTAAAATTTAATGTGGTAATAACATAAGATTATAGTTAACAAAACAATTTAATTTTATAATGTCGATTAAAATATACCTACATTAAAAAACTTGACAATTTTAAGCTTTGTTAAGTAATGCAATACAAATGTTCGTTATTATTTATATCATAAAATAAGGTGACGATTAATTAAAAATTAAAATATTTTTTGATCAACATTAATATATTGTGTATTGTACATAGATTGTTGAAAACAAATCGAAATATAAGTCATATCAATTTTGCTTGGAATAAGTTTAATTTATTGTACAATTGTCTACAAGATGTAATTTTAAGTTTGCGTAAACAATAAAAAAAAAATAAAGGCAATTCTATTGAGAACAGTCTCTATTGGAAAGCGAACGAATATTATGACAACATAGATAGTACGAGACCGGTGTTGTTTAGGCATATAACTGTAAATTCGGTTTATATCACAGCTTTTGATGGTGCTTTAAAAAATATATGCAATATATTATTAAACTCTCATAAAATATACGGCACGTATTATGCATAAACTAAATTTTGCTCATCGAAAATAAGAACTTCCATTCTTTTTCAAAGCTTTTAACGTGTTACTTATTCGTTTTGCGACAGAACATTTTTAACATCGTTTCTTGCATTATTGGTATTTGCAAATTAACCTTTTCCTTATGATCTGTCGATTGAAATGTCAGATGATAATTAATGTTTCTTAACTTGTTTTTTTTTTGATACTGTAAAATGGTATCGTAAAATGTGAATCAGAGATATCATGCACGCTTTGAGCCGCTTTTCGATTTGAAAATAATATATAACTTGTGCGTATCGTTCTCTGTTGCATTCATTTTGTTCAATAGAACAAAATAAATAAATATTAAACATGGTTTAAATATCATTATAGTTTCTAAATTTTTTATTTCTAGATGTGATAACTGCTGTTCATTAATAACAAGAAAAAATATCAAAAAAAGATACTAATGTTTACGTAAATATAAGTTGGGGTGAAGAGATATAATAGTTTTGCTGAAAAGTATCTATTTGTATGGCTAAAAATTACACAAATTCTGCTTACGTAATACTTGAGTGGTCCCCCAATGGTATGCAATTTTTGCTATTTTTGGCGTACTAACGTGATTCCAGCCATAGAAATATTTGCTGACAAGAAGAGCATAAATTTTTCGGTTGTAAAGCACTCTAAAATACTTCACGTTATGAGTCGTGTAAAAGAATAGAATAAAAAAGAGGTCAAAGAAGACGTAATATTAACGTCTGTATGTGATTGGCTGATGTACTCATGACGCCTTTTGCAAAGCTTCTACGTCATAAACAAATATACGAGCTCATACTTATGAGAGAATGTTAAGCTGCAATACACTACTGACATTAAGGAATATAAAAAATATTAACTTTGCACTTTATAGGTATAAATGAATCGATTTGTTTAATAAATGCTTGAAAGTAATATGCTTAAAGTGTCCTTATTATACAAATAATATTTTTTTGATAACTATTTATTAAACACGAGATAGCGTTACGTCGTTTTATATTACTGCTATTCCACAATTCTCATTAGAAAGTTTTTCCGGATTTCATAAACGACAAATTAATCGAAAAATCCATAATTCATAAGTATTAAATTTTCAAAACGACACTAATAAACAGACTACCAAAATCATATCATAAGCAAATGCATCATGCTTCTGCCTTAATTTATTCTAACAGCATAACATTAATTAGAGGATTGCCATTTTTGAGCAAATGGCATCTATTTAATAAGTAGTATAATTTTGAAGAAAAGATTTTAGCATTTGTGTTAAAATAAGAAATAGTTCTATAAATATCAAAAATAATATGAGAAGCATTCTGAATTCAACAAATGCTCACGTAAAGAAAGTAGCTCTATCAATTTTACGCCACTTACTCATTCAATTTTTGAATATACAAGTGCGCAGGTAGACATCGTCATACTTCCAAACGTCTGATTACTCGGAACGCAGCCTCAAATTAGCTCAAGTTTTATCAATTAAACAAACAGAATATTGCAGACATTGTCTGTCTAGAAAATTAGAAAGTAGGTGCACTATAATAAGCGAGCTGCATGTAATGCGATGCCACTAGGTCGTCTTTTGAGTGCTTGCATTTTTAATCCGTGTAAGCTTGTGATTTATTTGAATTATACACTACATATTATATTGAAACACGTTGGTTTTTAGTTATATCATTCTTTGAATTACTGTGATAACGAACAAAGTGCTACTAAAAAAAAAACTGGCCAAGAGCATGTCGGTACATTATAAGGTTTCGAAGCCATTATTACAAAGAAATGCACGACAGATGAAAAAAGTGTCTTTTCACACTTTTTCCATGTTTCCTAAAATAGTTATACCTAAGCACTTTAGTCGCCTATAACTAGAAAAATAAGTATGTCGACTATTATTATTAAATTATTTTAGGCAAAAAAGCATATCTTTATGGTACTTACGTCCTTTTGCTGAGAAACGCAATTTTTCGGCAATCACTCAAAAACAGTATATCAGATCATGTTCAAAATAATTTTCGTGGAAAGTATTTATTAAGCGTTACTACCTTATTTTTTTTAATATTTTTGGATATTTGATTTAGTAAATAGAAGAGGAATACAATTTCTGCTAATTTTAGAGCAATTATTTCCGAAATTGTTAACGTAATTAGAAAAATTGCTTGGAAACCTTATTTTTTTTTAAAATAACTGTCGAAATATGTATTATTCGTTTTATTTTCTGAAAAAAAAATCAATTCATATTACATGTATGGTGTACCTCCTCTAGAATGTTTATTTTTGTTATTTAACTACTAAACTAAATAGTGGCTTATACAAGACACCTACTTTACAAATTTCATCAATATACGTCTTGTAGTTTTTGAATAAAATGTCTATGACATACGGACGGACATGATAAAGCTATAAGGGTTCCGTTTTTGTCATTTTGGCTCAAAGCCCTTAAAAAGGTGTACAGCCCCGGATCTAGGGGAACACAAGCCGGGGCACCCGGCCCGGGCGGCAGTTTCAGGTGCCAAAATCATAATATAATATCGTTGAGAAAATTTGCTTCAAAAAGCGCCTAGTGTCTATCAATTATTCTGTCAAATATTGCACGTTGTTCTATCAATTATTAATTTGATTTTAAAGCGCCCATTTGGTTTTTGAACACGCCTTAGGGTTAATTCCGAAAGGCGCTGCGAGCAGCATTTTTTTTTTGTAGTTCTCCCCGTGCGAAAGGGGTGGGGAAAGAGGAGAAAAACCCATTATGGGCCGTCCATGCGCCCGGGCCGTCCATGCGCCCGGGCACACGGGTGTGTCCGACTCTCACAGACTAAAAACCTCCTGAACAACTTGAGTCTGCAATGACGCGAGCAAAACGCTATTACGCCTTCATTTTAAACGCGGCCTTACGGCATGGAGATGCCGTCGGCGCGTGACTGCCCTATGGGTGCCTTTCGAGTGGCACCACGGCATAGGATGTCAAGTGAAATTTACAGTACGGACTGTAAACTTCGGATGGGACTCCGGGGGGCGCGGGGAGCGCACCGGATTGATGACCTTTAACGGTCGTAATTATTGGGTTAGTCCCTACTCGTAGTCAGTAACCATCTTATTTAATTCTAGTAGTTTTTCCACCGCGACGGTGAGATCGTCGGGTGGATCTATCAGGACATTCCGTGGTTTTCTACCGAAATGATTTGGAGGAGGTGGCTCGTATGTAACGGCCTCAACTAATAAGGGATCTACATCGAAGAAACGCTCTGATGCGTCTTTCATATATTTAGAAATAGTTGGGAGTTCAAAATCCCGGTGAAGTGTAGAGTTTTTGACGTATCATGGTGCGTCAGATGCTCTTCTACAGAATTTATTCTGCACTATTTGCAGATCATATAGTATATCAGGTCGTGCATGAGCAAAAACTGGACTCGCGTATGTCATGACCGGCCTGATATACATAGTATATATCGTACGTTTATTACGTAACGACATTTTACTCTTTCAACCTATCATTCCGTATAAGCGGGATAAGTAAAATATGGCTAGTTTCTTAACACGAGCGATATGATCTCTAAAGTGGAGATGCCTATCGAACGTGATACCTAGATATTTATAGTGTTTTTGCCACGGAATTGGTTGATTTAGTATACGTAAATGCGAGGTATCTAGTGGAACTGTAATAGTCGACTTTCGCGGGCTATAGTCGAAGTAAATAGATGCTGACTTCTCGGGATTGACTTCTATTCTCCAGAGTCGGAGCCATTGCGTCAGCTCATCAATGGCCCTTTGTAAATGCGGTAGAATGTTCCGGAGGCGCTGCGAGCAGCTGCAGCGCAGCGTATTGTTGGCAACATCATAGTGACATTTTTAATTTCACAAATTTATTAATTTTATAAATTTATAATTAAGATTAAAATAAATAATTATGAATATCCATTAAATAAAAAATATTTAATGGATATTCTTAATCGTTTTTCCTTCCAAGAGATATTAGGATTTTTTTCTACAAAAATAAATCAATTGTAATATTTTTTTGGAAAATATGTAAATAGAAAGGATGTACGTATTATAAAAAAAAAATGGTAGTTATATAGCATTGGAACTTCGCCTATTAACTTTGAAAAGCCCAAAAATTAAAAATGACTGGTCAAAAGAGTATATTTAGAAAACATCATATCATAACATGCATTTTAAGATATGTTTCCTGTATACAATTTTATGAAAATAAAAAAGAATGCAAATTTTTAAAAGTATTTTTATTATTCTGATAATAAAAAATACTAAGTTGTTAGTTTTTTTTTTAACAATTTATCTCAAACACTGGAGAGAGGGGGCGCCACTATCGAGTTCTGCCCCGGTTCGAAAAAATCGTAGATCCGAGGCTGAAGGTTTGATACAAAGTGTGAGGTAAGAAGCAATGTTAGACAACCTCAATGCGATAAAAAAGAAATGTAGAACATCGAAGAAAAAATTGTAGCTATCACTATGACGAACATTATTTTGTTTGCTAATTATTGGTCACGTGAGTACTTAAATTCACTTAAAAATAACATTACGTATATTTAATAAACATCACAATTAGCATTTATATTTACCATAGACTTCGCAATGAACAGAGAGGCCGAAGACGACGAAGACTGTTGTGCGCAGTACGTGTTCAGGGGATTCGTTTGCGCCGCGCTCACGGCCCTAATAGGGCTCCACGCTTATTCTCACATTGTAGGGTTGCCCGCGAACGCGAGCGGGGATCTCTCCGAAGTCAAGTACCTCATTACGCAGCTACATAGAGGACTCGGTGAGGTTTGTGCGTTCAGACTTTTTAAAATAGGTGATGGTGAGATTGAAATGCAGACCATTATTTCTCTTCGGATGTAAGATTATAAGCTAAACGAGTAACAGTACTCCAAATCAATCGAAATGAACACAGCAAAGGATCGAGTGTGAGTTTTCAACTACTATAGGTTTTATTTCTTTCGCTTTTATTGTAACTTGTACGGCAAACTAGGTTACTTAAGATGATAAATACACATGAACAAATTTTCGAGGCTTCAATAATTGCCAAAAACCTAACAGTCGACTCTTAGTTAATAAAAAGTAAGCTTTCTGAAATGATGATAGATTACACCAAGAAGTCTGGCCATATCTTAAGTTACACAATCTCATTGCGAATTCAGGTCGTTTAAGAAATACAAACTAAACATAAATAGAACAGTGTCATGTTTCTTAGGCAACGCGATCGGACTTCGTAAAGGGGCCACTGAGGTGAAGAGTTCGAGTGGGAGAAACGAAAATGATGGCGACGCTCGATGCGGACAAAAGTGGTAACTAGAACGGCTGTGTTTGTGTCGAACGCCTGTTATTTTATTGCTTTCTACTTTATTTTGCTGTTTAATTGAAATAAAAAAAAAATGGGTTACGACAGTTGTTGTGCGGTAAACTGGAACCATACTAGACGGAACAGTATATACAAAAATTATGGATTTCCAACAGCGAGTTGGAAATGAAATCAAAGAATTAATAGGATAGCCGCTGCAAAAAAAAAAAATTAAATATCTGCGTTTATTTTTAATCAATCATAATTTTCAATAATTATAACACATTAGCATTTGGAATGGGTGGTAATTTTAATGTCGAAAACAGTGGTTTATGACGCATTTTAAGTGTAATTTCTATTACCTACGAAATAAAGGTATTTTTGATTTGACAAAATAAAATTATTCTAAAATGCCATTTTTATAATAATTTCAGAATTATCGAAAGATAAATTCGTATAAAATATGAATAGTTTATTTGATGGTTTCAATCATAATTTGTAATACTGGGGATTTGGTCAGTAAGAAAAAATAGGGATGTATATTTAAATGTCTTGTAAGGGAGTCAATGTGTCAGAAGTTTATCTAATAGTGATTGTACCTATTAAATAATCCGGACTATTGTACTGTAATTCTTCCATATTCGGAATCCCTTACTTGATGTGCAGAAAGTAACGGCTCGCCTTTGACTATGGTTTGAAGTTAGCTTTTAATAGAGTGCATGATGTTTTGAAAATCCGTTTTATTAATGTAGTACACATATTATTGCGATAGAAAACAATGTTTGGAAGCAAACGTAATTAATTATTATTATCCCATAATGAAAACATAAATTACACTTTTCTCAATTTGCAACGAAACAACAATGAAGGAAACTAGCATAACAATATTAAAAACATAGATAACACTTACTTTTATTCGATAAAGTGAAGAATCCTATTTTCTTAACAATAAAAATGAACAGATATTTGCACTTATTAATTGGAGCGCTGTGTTGATGGAAATCATCTAAAAACACTATCAACAGGTGAACCAACTTACTGACCTAGCGATCCACAGAAGTTGCCTGACTTTTTAAACTTCTTTATTACCAAGAGCATAGGCTATCCACGCACTGGTATCGAATCAATTCTTGACGAGTCTTAAGACCATGCTCCGTTTATTCTAACATTAGGCACAAATCCATACGTGTGAAAGAAACCATCCGGAAAAAAGATTGGGAAGATTTTCAAAGTTATCACGATGAAAACATTAATTTCTTGATCCCCTTGAAGAACCCAGATGAAGTTGATGAGGCTTGTTGAGATACATTAAAAGTCTAATACAAGTAGCAGTCAGGAGAAATATGCCGGTTCAAAATGAAACTAGTGCCCCCCTCACTAAACCGCCATATATAAAACAAAAGATTCTGGATAAGCACCGTCTAAGAAGGATAGGATGTAGCATCGATCGTGCTATCCAGTAGATAAAACACTAGATGAGGCTAAACAGAGCAACGAAAGAATTTAAGGCTATCCTAAAAGAATCGGCAAATAATCATTGAAATATAATATAACTCAATGCCGCTAATATGGTAAAGAAAAACTTGCCGTTGTCTCCGTCTGGGATTGGCGGGCATTTACTTTGGAAAATAAACAAAACCTTAAGCAAACTACAACAATCTTATCCTTCGATTAGACGGGACAAATTCAAAAGACAACAGAGGTTTTCACCGTATATTTAGTAGCAGTCTTTACACCAAATGATAGTTTTGCCGATGAGTCTGACATCGACGCAATTCTTGAGCAAAATCTAGCTACCTGTTTGGATCTACAGAACTTAGTTATGGAATGTTTTATGTGAAGATAAAATACTCTGTCTACAACAAGTACAGAATTATAATCCTGAGAACAATAATCCATGTTTCTTGGTTTACAAGAAATAATGAAGTTCATCAATATCTCAACGTGCAGCTACATTCGAAATCGAGCGGTACCAAAATCTATTCGTAGCGAATTTGCTGAAAAAAAACTTGTAAGAAAAGCCATATTACCTCACAACAAGTTCGCTTAACGACCGATTGCCAATACACCAAGGTACAGGACCCTATGTCCTTAACAATAAAAATAAACAAACATTTGTACTTATAAATTGCTACAGTCAATATTTTAAACTATTTTTTTATATTTCTTTACTATTTTTATTTGACAGAGGCGTCTTAAGTTGCGGAGGCTAAGCCATGCTGATATCATACATCCAGTGGATGACTTTATTCTTTGTATAGTTCCGTCCCGCTTTGCCTAAGTCCGATTGAATGAAGTTCTTGACTTGATATATATATTTTAAGAAGGATATAGTTACGAAAATTTAACTGTGCTAAAATTTTGTAAGAGAGTGCTTGAAATTGTCAGTTCCATACGCTGTTTTAGCGTATGGAACTGACAATGGGCATTAGCAGACCTCAACTGGCATTGGATCACAGAGGAAGGCTCGAGGTTCAAGATTCCCTACTCGTAGTGGGAAGATTATGTGAGGGTGATCAGCATTAGGGCCATTAAAATCTGACACAAGAACAATAAACGTGAAAAATGTATATTTAAAAATTGAATTTTAACAATTATAATCAGAGACTGTTATCGGTTTTTCAAAGGTCAGAGAGAAGCACGACGAGCTGCAGGCAGAGATGGAGCGCATCACGGCGACGCTGCCGGCCGTGCGCCAGGCCGCCGCGTCAGAGCACGCGGAGAGACTAGACGGCAGCTGGCTATCAGGTATGACTATGGAAGTTATGCTTATGGACCGCTAATATCTACAGTAAAGTAGGCGATGTCGTTACTATGAATCAGATGAAAAAATATATTTGGGATTGTTTTTCTATTAATACATTTTTTTCTATAAAGGTTGTGGGTAAACAATCAGTCAAACTAGTTTTGCGTATTTTGTTTTAGAGCATTTTATCATCAGTAGTTCTTTGAATAAAAGATTTAATGAATTTAAAAAAAGACGTAGTAAACTATCAGATGTCAATTATAATATGTAGTACAACGAGTAATAGAGGTATTTACCAACTTTTGATATTACACATACTTGAAAGTCGGTGATAGATAGATTTGCCAAACTTTTTTTTGCAGTACCGTCTATATTATTAAATCTCTATCTCTCTCCACAATATTTGTTCACGCCATTTGCGATCTCGAGTCAGTGTATTGATTGAGTATGAATTTGATCACGACTGTAACTCATCTAAAACTATATATAACAACTACAAATGAACCGGTTATCGTAATTGACAACCTAATATTTTACGATCTATTTATACGGTGTCTCATCGCGTTCTTTGTGGTGGCAAGAAAACCGCTGCCAGTAGCTATACATGCTTAACGATTGTGGGACAAATTATCATCTTTATGGTCTGATAATTGTCAAACTTATCAACACTGAAAGGTAAAAAACTTGATTTGTCTTTATGAGTAATGATGACAGCGATACTACCAGCGCCCGGATTTTGCCCTGGAGACGGCGGGTGGTCGGATAGTGGACACGGACTTTACGGAGGTGTACCCATATCACGAGACGGCGTCGACTTGGCTGCTGAGCGGGTTGGTGACGTGGATGTGTCCCGGCTGCGACAGCGCGCGCCAGATGCTGCGGCCCGGCTCGCTGCCCGGCGAATGCTGGGCGCTCCGCGGCGACCGCGGCGAGGCCACCATCCTTCTCGTCGGCCTCGTCCACGTCACGGGGCTCAGCGTACAGCACATCCCCGCACATTTATCACCTTATAAGTATGTTGTATTGAAAAATATATAGATATTATATCGGATTCTAACTACCTCGGTGCTGAGGCATACGCTCCCACAATCTTTATATTTCAGTTTGTAGATCTTGGGACGCTCGTCATAGTTACAATATAACGCATGAAACGTTGCCGCTTTAAATTGCCTGCGAATGATGTGATGCGCTGGTTCAATGATCCTCGACCCCTCCTTATTTTCCTCTACGTACCTATTCCACTCCATTGCGATGCATTCGTGACTAACTTCACAGCGGTAGAGTTTCGTGCGTTGTATTGCACGATGACAACGTCCGGAACCGCTGACTTAATATGCTCCCCATGGCGAGGTGGGTGTGATTTGAGTTGACTTAAGTTTAAAAAAAAACTTGGTCGATTGCCATTGTCAGGATTACATTCAGTGCCTCCTGATATGACTATCGGTCGAAAAAAATACAGTATAGAACTATAATAATGCAGCGTTTTGGAATTTCGTTTTAGAAACATCTAATTGACAAATACTAATATGTTATGCCATTTTGTTCTTCTGTTCTTATGTCGGAGGTGATAAAAGGATAATTCACTTGTGATTCATAAATGGGAAAATAAAGAGAATAGATAAGGATTAAACATAAACAGAAAAGTCTGTTATTAATTTTGATTTCGTTCTGAAGTGATGAAACTGGAGGAAATCTGCGCGGACAAAACCATAGGTTAGACCTATAGGAAAAAGAAATATTATCAGTATCATATCAGTATCATGGTGTGAAACGGTCGTTGTGGCACTTAGTTTTCTTCCAAGGCGCGTCATTTAACCAAACTATGGGCACTGTTAGAAATGAGTATGGGGATCAAGACCACCGCAGGAATTGCGATATAAATCTGGAGGGAGGATATTGACAGCAAGGCTATCATTAACTAATTTCTGATATAGATGAAGGTTATGATCTGTATCAGAAATTAGTTAATGATAGGTAATGGTAACGGACGGATGATCTCGAGAAGTATTTTAACGAATGGAGAATGAAAAGTTCTGGAGAAGAATTTATTGGATCATGTAATACGATAAGATTTAATACAAATCAAACTGTCTTATTATTTAAATTCAGCAGTTGTTTAATTCAATAACTGTGATATCTATACTAATATATAGATCTACAGGGTTTTTTTGGTTGTTCCGTTATAACTATTGACCTATACATCCGAACAAAATGAAATTTTGTAAACATGAAAGGATACATCGACTTTGTCGATAGGCTAAGTTTTACTTAAGTGTTGGACTTGCAAAATGCATTGTGGGGGCGTTAATGATTCAAAAATAACTAAATTTTCTATTATAACTCTTATCGACTTAATGGTTTTAAGCTATTTAAATTCCAAATATCGTTTAAATTTATTTTTATATACCTTCATAACTCATAACACCCAACGAAGTGGGCGGTTATGATTAGAATGTGTATATGTGTGCATGTGTGTGTGAGTGCGTGTGTGCATTTGATTATACATATTTAGAAATAATTGTTTAATTTTTACTTATAATTTATTCATAGTTATTTCGGCAAAGGTTTGAACAATTTCAGTAGCAATTTGTATTTTAATAAAGTTTTGCTTTTAAAGCTTATTTACATAGGTGTCTTCCCTGAAAAAATGAAATAAAATAAAGCCAAAATGCTACGAAATGGCGCTAAATAAAACGTTGTTCTATTTAGCGCCATTTTGTAGCATTTTGAGGTAGTACATTGTTATGTTATTGGGTCTCAACCAACATAATATATGACACTGAACGTAAACTAGAGATGACACCATTTACATAAAATGCTTTTGTATATTTAGTAATGTAAATGTTTGTTGTTGGAAACGAACTCAATATGCACCTTTTCTCGTGGCAAGTTATCATATCCCATGACGAACTCGAAACACGTTGAGAACACACCTCGATGGCGCAATATAATGTAATATGACAAATCATTTCATAGGGAGATTTCATCTGCGCCGCGACTATTCGAACTTGAAGGGTTGGAGCAGCCGGGAGACTCGGATCCCCACGTGTTCGGCAAGTTCGAATACGACCGCGGGGGCGACCCGATCCAATACTTCCCCGTGGCTCATCCGGCATCCAGACCCTATCAGTTCGTGCGGTTCCGCGTGTTGTCCAACTGGGGCAACCCCTCGTTCACATGCGTGTACCGCGTGCGCGTGCACGGCGACCCGGTGCCGGATGGAGCCGTTACGCTGCCGGCGAAAACCCCGTCGCGGACTTCGCTCTCCTACGCCGATGTATTTTAAGGTTCCGTCGATTAAATCTGTTCGGTAATAGTATGCGATTGCATTATATTATAATTAATATATGTATAAGAGGAACTTTCGTTTTATTTTGACATTAATCATTGGTCGTGTCTGTATTTTAGTTTTCTTTTGTATCGCAACGATCATATATCTATCTTAGCTGTGGACGTAAAAAAAGCAGACAGATTCAGTAACGGTCCAAGCAATGCACGGCGCTTCGGGCTATGTATGTATATTTGATACGACATCCACAGGATTAATCCGATGAACTACTGGGTCTAGAGACTTGAAAATCTGTAGACCAAGTACTTTGAGTTGTGCGTTGTGGACATCAATCAGTCAGTTTATTCTTTTATATATACATATATATAAATATAAAGTAGCCTATTACATACAATTCTCTCTATGCAAAATTTGATCGAAATCCGTTTAGTAATTCGAGTATGATAGAAGGACAACCATTGAAATAAACAAACGAACGTATTTTCAATGTATATTTATACAACTATAAAAACTTCCTATCTGTTAATATTTTTTAAGCTATTGCATAGCTTCTATCGCGGGCCTTGAGCGTGGAGACCGAATCCAGAAATTCCGTAAGGAAAATGACCTAACACCCCCCACTCCGACCGGCACAGCGGTGATACTTTTTACTTTTGCCATCTATCGATGAATAGCAGAACTTTTAATGACTTTTTTGAAATATCACGCTTGTCTCTTTAGTCCAGCAACTCGCCTCTAGGTGACATTGGTTGTATCGGCGTTACTGCGCATGCGTAATCCCTCTCTTCGCCCCGCAATCTGGTGACTCATGCCTGCTTAGAGTTTCGGCGTTAGGGCACCTCCTCAAAATAAATACTGCATAAATAAAATAAATAAATAATTATGATTACATAAGTTGATAAAAAATACTATGCAATAGCTTTACCGCGGCAGTCCCCGAGTGCCACACGTGTTTTTTTTTCCAAAATTTGTCGTGAATATTCGTTTCACGACTCACTGATCCCAATTCTTAGCAGTCTCGTTCTCAATTCTGATTCCCGCTCTGCCTGCTGAGGGTGCTACACGGATCTATCCTCGGTCCGTTTCTGTTTTTAGTTTATATTAATGACTTACCTAGCCTTGTTAAAATTATTCATGAGATAGTACTTTTTTCAGGTCTCTTTATTATTCCAGGTTAAAAGATATCCACTCGATGTGAACATTGCTATCTTCAAAACTGAAAAATGGGTTACTCCAAACAATTCACTTCTTAATAGGAAAAAACAAAATGTGTGAAATTCTCACTTCTGAATTTAAAAATGAATCTGGTTCTATTTTAATAAAAAATGAGGAATTAGAGCTCGTATTTTTCTTAGGAGTAAGTTTAAAGCAATTGGAATTTTAATTGTGGCATCACAGATTGTTTATCAAAATTTAATATACGTAAAAAAAAATTAGAATGTTTTAATAAAAATAGTAATAGATATAATTTTAATGTAAGAAATAACAATAAACGGTGTTTACGTGTTAGTCGACTGCATCAGGTTACTAATTCATTTAGTGCGCTCTGTGTGCGCATTAGGGTGATTCATTTTAGCAAAATTCTTTTTTCTCGGTGTTTAAGCAAAATATTATCTACCTATAGAAAAAAATTCTCACCTAGTTTGAAATCTTAATATCAATTTTAAGTACTTGGTATTTAAATCACCCTAGTACGCATGTTCAATAAAATTCCTGTGGATATAAAAAATTCACCTTTATTAAGCAAACACTTTGCACAAAAGGGTTACCATACAATCTCTGAATATTTAGATAATAATGAACATAATATATCGAATTCCTACAGGTTTTTTCCTGCAATAGTTTTATATATGTTTCTACTTTTATATTATCGGTTAAAAAGAGCTATCTTCAAGTTTCTTACTCGTTCTTCCTGAGGGATAACTGTTTTACGAACAAGGGGTACTTTAAAAAGTGGTAATAAAAAAAAAACTGCAAATCCTTTAAATTTTATGACGTATTTTAAGTGTTGTAACCTACGAAATAAAGATGAATCAAATTTGAATTTGAATTTGACATGCGATCTAAGTAGATTCCATTTCTGGTTTCTCTCTCTATCTTGGTCCTGCTCTGAATCCCGATTGCGGTACTAATTCTCATCGCGATTCTGGTTTTCCTCTCTATCTCAGCCCCGCTCGGAATTCCCATTACGATACTAGTTTTTATTCTGATTCTGGTTTCTCTCTCTGTCTCGGTCCCGCTCTGAATCCCGATTGCGGTACTAGTTTTCGTTCCGATTCTGGTTTCTCTTTCTGTCTCGGTCCGCTCTGAATCCCGATTGCGGTACTAGTTTTCATTCCGATTCTGATTTCTCTTTCTGTCTCGGTCCGTTCTGAATCCCGATTGCGGTACTAGTTTTCATTCCGATTCTGGTTTCTCTTTCTGTCTCGGTCCGCTCTGAATCCCGATTGCGGTACTAGTTTTCATTCCGATTCTGGTTCCTCTTTCTGTCTCGGTCCGCTCTGAATCCCGATTGCGGTACTAGTTTTCATTCCGATTCTGGTTTCTCTTTCTGTCTCGGTCCGCTCTGAATCCCGATTGCGGTACTAGTTTTCATTCCGATTCTGGTTCCTCTTTCTGTCTCGGTCCGCTCTGAATCCCGATTGCGATACTAGTTTTCATTCCGATTCTGGTTTCTCTTTCTGTCTCGGTCCGCTCTGAATCCCGATTTCGGTACTAGTTTTCATTCCGATTCTGGTTTCTCTTTCTGTCTCGGTCCGCTCTGAATCCCGATTACGGTACTAGTTTTCATTCCGATTCTGGTTTCTCTTTCTGTCTCGGTCCGCTATGAATCCCGATTGCGGTACTAGTTTTCATTCCGATTCTGGTTTCTCTTTCTGTCTCGGTCCGCTCTGAATCCCGATTGCGATACTAGTCCTCATTCCGATTCCTTTCAATCTCTTTATTATAATTTTCGATCCACGATCGATTTTGACTTTGTTCTTGTTCTCGATTTCAATCCTGGTCACGACTTTCAATTCCACTCCCCGTTCTGCTTGCATTTCAATTCCTCTACCTGTTACAATTCCGGTTTGATCGAAGTCGAAGAAAATGTTACTATCGAAATAAAAATTGAGCCATATTATTTGGAAATAGAGTAGCTTTCTATGAGTGAAATTTTTTTTCAATCTATAGTAGTATAAGTAAAAGGTCAAGTCAAGGGGAAATATTAATAGCCCGTTTTATTCAGGAAGCTTTTTATTTAAGCTATTCATTCTATAGTTATGAAATTACCAACATGAAGTATGCTCAAACGGAAAGATTTCATTAAAAAAAAATAGTAAAAAAAACATTTGTATCTGACTTTGTCTACGTATTTGTACAAGTAAATCGAAGTTACTGAACCTATTCTCGAAACTTCTTCACCAATAAAAAGGAAACTTCTCCAAGAAAAGGACAAAAACACTTACATTCCTTTTTTATATAAAAATAACAGATAAAATGGTAATTGAATTTGTTTAAAATAAATTTTAAAACAATGATTAACAACTACATTAATTTTTTTTTTACTGGCGGAAAACTGTTAGTATAATATATATAAATTTAAATTTCGGTTTTTATGTCTTATACTACGTATTACTAACAATGATAAGAAATTCATTTTGCAAAAATCCCCAAATATGTCATTAAATAATGGGTTAATAATCTTAAAAAAATACGACAAAGTGTGGTCTGCATTGAAGACAATTATTAAAAGATCCTATATGTTTAGTAGTTTGACAACTTATTTCAGGTCAACCTTAACTCATCATTGGACGACAACTCTCTTCGGATGGCTGTGGCACTTCTTTTGCGCTGCAATGTCTGATGCGAACTACACTTATGGCTTTATCACTCAACCGTGGAAGCTAATGGTCATTATGGGCCGAGCTGTCAACGTAACTCTGGTACATTTTTGCGTGACTATGTCTTCATGGATATCATCTGGCGAGGGCTGATCTCTGCATGCCAACGTGTACGTTTGAGCCTTCCGGTCTTAGCCGCTAGAACGGCAAGTGATCTGACGAATTAATGTTAGCCCCCCTGGCAAAGGGGGCGTTGTCTACTCCGAGATGCCACATGCGTTAATACTTTTGCAGCGTTGCATTCGAATAAGACCTCGAGAGTCGCAACCTCCGGGCCCGAGTCAGTCACCGACCAAAAACATCTGACTTATAACATTCTGAAAGACACATAACTTTTTGTTCCAGTCGCTTTCGAAATAAATGGGTCCTGGGTCAAGGAGACATGGTCCTTCGTAAAGGATTTGGGCCGGAGATTTAGGAACATAGAGAGCAATCTTTTTCTGGATCTTTGTTTCAAGCCCTATCGGCGGCTATCCAAGGCGGCAACACTGCTATAGTGCTGTAGCGGGACTTTTGGACCAGGCCAGACCGGGAGCAACATTTTTGTAGTATAAATATAAAGTTTTTTAGTTAATTATTTAATTAATATTTTTAGCTAAGTCATTTTAAACTGACCTAAAATTATTACAATTATAAAATAAAGTCCTTCCGTTTGTCGTTACCTGAAACAAGATAAACCCGAGAACGAAAAAATATTATACAACTACAATACCTTTTACATTTAATTTATATGTGAAAATTTATTTTGATGTTGCGGTCGTTTTCCATGTAATTTATACGCACTCATTCCATTGTATTTGTTAATATTTTGTGTACAATTATTGATGCAGTATGCACCGATAGTCTACTTAAAGGCCGACTTCACAATAATTTATAAATTGTTCAACAATCCTTTTTCAGACAAAACCCATTGTGAAAGAGCGATTTGCGCCAGGTGGCCGGTTATCCATTGTGCATCCCGTTTCTTGCACAAAACGAGAGAAAGCCAAACCGAACGGTAGATGTTAATCTGCCACCGGACAGTGGGCAGGCGGACGCTACAAAAATGAGCCATTGTCCGACGGACAAAGCGACAAAGCACATAAATTAACATGAGCAAAGTGATCATGAGCTCCCGCGGCGACCGCGCTAATGGGTTGGCCGTTCGCCGCGCGCCCGCCATCTTGGCTTTTCTGTCTCGGGGAGCGTGATGTTAAGTCGAAATTTATATTTTTGTTAACATACACACGACTTCGGTGGATTTATAGGCTGTGCACAATGGAAAGGAATGTTGTCGTAGGCGAGAAGGGCTCGCGGAGATCGCAAACGTCAATACTACCCCTCCATATCTATGTAACATCACCGAGAAGAGCATCGCTTTAGCTACGAGTTACAGATGTACAAAATTTGTATAGTAAAAAGTTGTCTGGTAGGGTAAACCTTTTTAAATAGTGTCAGGTTCTTATTGTCCTCTGCAGAGGCATATCCTTCCACGATTTTCAACATCACGCTGAAAACATTGAAAATTTTCTTCAAATTTGGGCAATTATGCCTTTCTTCCTGATTTTTTAAAGTTGAATTTTCAACGGATGTCAATTTTTTGAAGGACTAGAAGCTATTATAACGGTATTTCCATATTGCGTCTGTGTGTGCGTGTGACGTTTTGAAAGTTCGACATTCATAGTTTAAGTGTATTTTGGGAAAATTGTTTTGTTTAAATAACTAAATATAAATTCTTGCCGATTTCATTTATATAAATAATTATCTACATTTTTTAACTAATGAGCGAATTAACAATATAGATGATAAAAAGTTTTCAACAAAATTAACATTTTCAGCTTCCCATTGTGACATACCTGTAAACTTTTATTATTACATTTTATTTTTAGTTAAAGTTTTAACAATCCTGTTGTCGTCAGATGTTGGTACTTTGAGATCGTATAGGTAGCTATTCTGACCATATTCACAAATACAGCCTTATATTTATATGTGTGCGTGCGTGAGTGCGTGCTCGCACATCAATAGGCATGATGACAGTCAGCAAGAATCACTGAAATTATGATTTAAAACAATTATACACAATATAAAGATTCTTTTTATGTCACTTATTTTTTAAAAACCAGTGTGATTATTTTATTTTATAAAAATAAAAACACAAAACTCATAATTCGCCATATTAAGTCAAACACCAATCCGAAGCGTGTGACGTCATGCTTTCGTAAACATTATTAAACGTTTTAAGGACATTGCGATCTTGCTTTGTATTTCCCTTTTTTACAGTTTAACTGATATTTACTTGATATAAATGTTGTGTCTTGGCTTTTATAAACAAAAGTACCTACGAGAAGGAAACATTATTCATGGAACAAGGATTTATCGAAGCAAACAGTTCAAGTTTGCCAAAATCGACTTGTTGATGCTGGGAGGATTTTTGCATCAAACAATGGCTTTTGTTCGGCAGAATTTCGATATGTTAAAACTTCCAAGTAAGTATTGCATTAAATATTATTCAAAATACATTAAACGACCTAAATTTTCACAAAGTATCTATATTATGCTTGAGTACGACACTTTGAGGTTATGTTACGAAAGCAGTTCGTTTTCTTCTGTCGGGTTGGCATTCAAATTTTGTGGGAATACATCCTGACTTCATGCGCACTTGGGAAACAGAACCCATCACACGATACTGAATATAGTTTTCCATATCATTTGGTAACTGGAACAAGAATAAAAGTTTTTAGCAATAAAGCAATAAAACTTAACCTCAAACTTGACGACTGAATTATTTATAAATTAGGATAATTATGTTCATTAATTTATTATTACATAGCGAATAAAGTTAATACTTACGTCAAAATGGTCTTCACAAGTAAATTACTGAACTTGAAGATATATCTGCTGGATCTCGCCTTGCAAGATTTAACCACTTGTTTCTATGTTTTTATGCATTGAGACGTCAATAAATAACTTGTTGGGAGTTTTATAGATGTATTATTACATTGAGGAACCGCACACCATCGATACACATTAGGATTCATGACTTTAGCACAAAATCTTAATTAGATATCAAAATAAACAATACACATTCAAGCTGCTAACAAATGTTTACGAAAGCGTGACGTCATAGGCAGACGCCATTACCAATCAAGCGTTTTGGTGCATAATTCAAATTTTATTTTTTATAGGTAATTTTTTGCACCAAAACCTATATTTTTTATAGAAATACGATTTATTTTGTATAAAATAGACACCTAAGAACAATATGGAGTAGTTTTTGAAAATCAGTCATCATGCCTATTGTATATGTATAATTTTTTAATAAATTTTATGCGTGATTTAAATTGAAGTTGGGCTTTTTACAATAGGTATAAAAAGGACAGGTGCATGTACATTTTTGAGCTTTTCCAGTTTGATAATAAAAGAAAGTTTTGGGTTTATCAGTCTATAGGATCAACAGTTTTCTATATAGATGGTTTTATTTCTAGTCAAGATTTCGGACCTTCATTGTGTGTTCCCTCTGACATGGAAAGAATGGTTTAAATGGTGTAAGAAGATTCGAACCTAGTACCTAGAGACTCAAAAGCAACGTTTTATTTTTTCTCAAAAATATTTAAAAGTATTTGCAACATTATGACCTTGTGTAGCTTACACTACAATCTGTTTCATATCTCAATCGCTTGTCCATACTATGATTTCCACTATTTACGTTCGCCTGAATTGTGATAGTAACGAATATCTTATTTGTCGGTATCCGAGTAGGAGAAAACACATTTCTTTGTTGTATTATTGTGGCGGAGGAAAGCGCGGGTGTCGTACTATAGCCTTCTGGAATTTCGATATATAGCCATAAATCTCTCTTCATTGGAACGTCGCCATTATTAAATATCGTTCTCTCCGGGCTTAGGTATATAAATATTGAATTAATCATTTATTGTTCGCGCTCGATTTCCTGAAACAGTCGTAAATATGTCAACCGACAGGATAGGCTCAGATACTACGGGCGCTTCGAACTAATACTTAAGTATATGACCGCTTGTATTGGAATTCGCCATGCTTTTTTTTTTTGTATCGCAATGATAAATTATCCTTTTTCAATGAATTATACAAAAGAATAACTGAATACTGGTCCAAACGATGTGGCGCGTCGTTCATCCATTCTAATAGTTACGTTAAACGCGAACTTCTCAATACTTTCCGTTAGGGACAAGCGTAAAATCACTCGAATGGAAAATAGTTCAGTAGCGACTACCGCAATGAATAATTAATGTATCACCGAACAACGACAGTCGGCCGGTTCGTCCCGGAGAACCCTTCCCGGCGGGCGAACTGGAGCTAGAAAGGGTGAAGGACTCGGCCATATATCCTTTTCACCCGCCCCCGCCCTCGCGGCCCGCTCTATATTAATGATGTGATCTCAATTCAAACGCTCCTTACCGTCGCCATGAGACATTTACTAATGATTAACTTTTGTGTTCCTCGTTTGCCTCAGTGCGGGTGCTTAAGATACTGGACGAGAAAGGTAAGAGGTAAGCTATGTTGGGGTTTCGTCGTCGGCGTGTCTGTTCGTATACGTCGCAGGCGATTTTTTTTCCTAATATACCCAACTTGAGTAGCTGCTTGAGATTGGACACATTAATAGAATTCTCGTCTGTTCCCGGTGAACAATTTAAGTTCATTGAAAAACGAACATGGGGCGAAATCAGAATTGTAAATTTATATCTTACTACTTGAAAGGACCTCTTTGGTGTTTCATAAAGTTAATCCGATTTCAATCAATACAATAACAAAAGATAGAAAAACCAAAAGACTTGAGACATGTCATACTAATAGTAGATCGGATATATGTTAAAGAAAAAACATAAAAAAATCCCAGACGCCTATATATTTAGTGAAAAAAAAAAAATAATGTTTTTTTTATAACATAACATTTAAAATATGTCATTATATTTTAAGAATTTACCATTTTGTAACTTTTCCGGAAGACATTTTTTCCTCAAGACGAACGAGCGAGAAATCAGAGAGTGGTTCTTTTCAAATCCAATTATACACAATTATAATCAAGTATTTAACTGTCACAGAAAGAAACAAATCTGTAGGAAATTGAGCTGGTGAAGACCATATATATTTATTTGGCCTATTGGTTTTCATAAATTGTATAATACCTTGTTTACCAAACGTATTTATATATATATATATATAAAAGAGTAAATTGACTGACTTATATGTATCAACGCGCACCTAAAACTACTAAGTCCAAAGCCCTGAAGTAATATATAGAGGTTTCCGTTATAACGTAGGCGAGCATTAAAAAGGATTTTTAGAAATTGAACCCCTAAAGGGTTGAAAAGGGTGAAATATTGTATGAAAAACCGAAACCGTTGAAGCTAGAGATTTCATATTTAACATTTTAGTTAGGTACTTATAGAAAAAAAGCAAAAAACAAAAATATTTATTTTTTATTTAATCCTGGAGGGAGTAAAATAGGGGATGAAATGTGATATGAAAAATCGAAACCGCTTCAGATATTTATGTCAAAATTTATATTTTAGTTAATCATTACTAATAAAAAATAATGACTCGTGTTGTTCTTAAAAGTAACACTGAAAGAGGTGAAATAAGGGCTAAATTTTTGATATAAAAAAAAAACCGGAATTGCTGGAGCTATTGACAACAAAACTTACATATGAAATCATATTTCATACACGCTAGCTATATTTCATACCCGCGAACGAGAGTCTTTTGAAAAACAAAATTGATATTTCTACCCCCATAAAGGTTCTAGAAATTTTTTCACAAATAGATAGCTACACTATCCCCGAGTAAAATAGTCAAAATTTTATTTTTATATCACTAGAACTTGCTATGTCTTTGTGCAAATCAGAACCGTGACCAGTAGCAGAATGGAAATTGCACACAGGACGAGAAAAAGGATTAAAAGAGATATGGAAGGAAATCGCGAAAGAGATCGAGGACGAAATCGGGTGTGGATTTGATCCCGCACTCGATTTTAACCAAATTTTTGACTTGGAATAAAAAGCGTGACCGAATTGAGATCGAGTCGATCGAAAATGAGAAACAGTATTGAAATAAAAATATAAAAAGGGATCGGGATAGAGAATGGAATCGGAATCTTAGATCAAGACCAGAGTTGGAACCAAAAGCGAGAACGCGATCGGAATCGAGAATGAAAGGAATTGCACCTGTCTCTATATTTTTTTATTAAATACGCTTTAATGTATCATGCTTACAGCAAGTTTATTATAACGGAACGCCGTAAAGTAATGATGAATAATGATTTAGCTATGTGCATGTGCGAATAGGTGTACTCTTGTATTAAGAAGAAGGAAGAAAAATGTACTTGTTAATAACAAATCTAAACATGTAATAAAATTGCAACAGGCGGATGTCTGTACATTATAGATATTTAAAAAAAATGATATAAGGGGTCTTTATTAGAACAACAAAAACTAAAACAACAATTTTTAGATTTTTGTATATCTGTCTGTCTGTGTGTACGTTTGTATTTAAAATGGTTGTGCGGGAAAAATATGTATAAACGCCACGAGCGCTTCTAAATTGGTCTAAAAATTGTAATCCACATGGGCGGAGTTGCACGCAAAAGTTAGTACTTAAATAAAATTCTGGGTTGTTCTTTTGAAGCTATAAAAAAACATACTCACTATTACAGTTATATACAACACATGGTGTCTGTCAACTATCTGTGTATACAAACGACTTCTACGCGTGAAATCTATTTTTATAAACGAACTAATTTTCTCTGGTTCCATTTTGATATCCGAATAAAACTATTTTGCTCCAAGCTACGTCCAACCACCATGAAAATGCATCGACTAGTTTTGGAGGTTAGTGTGTTCAAATAGACAGACAAAGTTTTGACAATAGCCATTTTGTATTCAGTCGCACTTGCTATATCGCCCGCTATCATTTCATGGCAAATATTTTCAGTACAGACACGACGTTTTTCATCGGGAAACAAATGTGTAGCCTTTTTGTACGGAAATAAATACTAAAATTATTCTCTTATTATAATTAAATAATTCATAGGCTTGAGAAGCTTCGAGAATCATCATTACGTTAGCTTAGACGAAGTAAATAGTACTTTAGTTGGTAGAGCAGTATTATCACATCAAAGAGAAATATTATGTATGTCTCTGAGTGCCTATACAGTAGACATATATGCCAAGAAGAAATATTAACGCTCAGATAGAGCTGTCAGTCGTTCAGTCTTTAGGTAGGTATAGAGGTATAGGTAAATGTTAGCAAATTACTTTTCCCGCTTATAAATATCACACACACACACAAATATATATATATACAGGATGTACCATTAGATATTACGAGGGCACTCATTCGAAAATTTCGCATCCGATAAAATATTTCATAATATTTGCTAAAAAACGCATGCCGAATCCCATCGGTCGTCAAAGGATTGAGACGACAAAGGATCACTTCTAATGGTTTTATCGTCGGATGTACGCCGACTTGGCCCTAACCGGTTCGTGTATAAATTTGCCGGGTGTGGCCTCGTTGAACGCGACAAGCAGAGTGTAGTTACACCGAGTTAATCTGTTTTAAAATAATCTCCATTTTAGATATTGTTCAATATGCACACTTTTGCTTTAATTTTTCACATCACTTCTCACCGATTAAAATATATATATGTAATCGTAACAAATACTATTCCATCAGGTGAGCTCTAACTTACGGGTTATATTCGATACCTTACTTGAATGGTCCAAAACGTAGTGTGAGTAATTTTCCATAGGTGTAATTGTGCATTGTTCCTATAAAAACGGGCATTTCTGTTTATCGTTTTCATGAAAAATCGTTTAGTTGAACACCAATTAATGTATGTGATTCATATATTTGTCCTCAACAGACGTAGGAGATGTTAAGAAAAAAGTTCGAGAAATTGTGTAAACTGTAACGTTTAACGCTACAAATCTTGACTAGGTTAAACTAGTCACATTATAATATGTTAACACAATAATGAAAATTTATTAATATTGAAATACTACACAATGTAATATTGTCCATGCACCGATAGCCTGCGGTTGCACGTTGTGGATAAATAAAGGCATATTGTTAATTAGATTATTGTCATCGAATTACATTAAAGCCCTATCATTTCGTCACAAAAGGAGTAGTTCGTTCTATGTTACCTTGGTTATAAGTAAAATCATATATTTGCCATCGATTGTTAAACAAGAGGACTCCTCTAGACGTTACCATTTTAAGAACAGTCGGTAAGGGTAAGTCCTTAAATATGTACGTTCCTATGTCTGAACACACTGAGGTAGATGACTTGCGTGATCATCTAATACGCAACTATTATATTATGAATCCGAACTTTTCACAATATAATATAAAATATTTATTGCGCTTCCGCTGCGGCTGTCGCTACCGCCTTCGCGTCGATATGAACCTCAAAGCGTCCTACGTTTGTTTTCGAGGCGTTCGTCATCAAAGGACACCTTTTGAATGACACGAAAAATCCCGCGCGTGACGGGCTGAGGCAGTGTGTTTTTGCCATCGTCGCATGTTACTCGCGCACGCTCGGCTGGTTGCGCGCGCGCAGGATATGCGATTTTAAAAGCGAAAACATCCGAATTACAAGTCATCGGGACCGCATCGTTGCCCTTGAGGTATAAATAGCTGTACCCTTCCGCACAGACAACGCTTTGACAATAAACTTTTAAAGAATGCTATCGTTTGTAAAGGGTATTAATCCCGATGGCCATGCTGTTGTAAAGAAATGGAGTGTATGGAAGGAAACAAGAAACTTGTTTGGTTGTTTATTTGTAACTATTTGATAGGTATAGGTAGTGTTTAGTTAGTTTCTTATGTGACGAATGAACTTGTTTGAACTCGCAAATTTTATCGATATTTGGTATAATTTAAGCCATGTATGAGAATGAATCTATAATAACTATTGTATAAATTTGTAGTGTCGTCTTGTACATACAATATTTCTGTCAAATGCCTTAATAATTTCAATGTTATTATTTTTAAAATTTATATCTGTTTGTCTGTCTGTATGTCTGTATATAATTTATGAACCGTTTGACCGATCTTTATGAAAATGGGTACCTATAGAGTAAAAACATGTAATTGCACAAATAATAGACTATTTCGGAAACAGCAGAACAGATTTTAATGAAATTTTGAATAAAATAAAATTATTACCTTCTGGAATAAGAAAAAAAAAATTTATCTATGAAATAGGTACGAGTTAAGATACTTTATTTACATAAGTAACTATATATGACACACACGATATTTTTATAAAATTTTGTCATAAATATTTCATGACGCACCTTATTTGTACGTGTTATTTGTAAATTTTTATACTCTAACTGAGAACACACAGGTCGATAAAATGTCTATTTGTTTATTTGTCTGAGCTAATCTCCGAAAAGACCGAATGGATTGTAATCAAAGTTTGCATACGAATGGAGTATTTTCAACGAGTGTGTATTTTTTCGTTTGCTTAGCGTGTCTAAGCCATTCATCCGATTATTATGAAACTAGGAATATGTTATACGCGCATGCGGTAGGATTTCTCAAAAACAAATAGCATTTGTATCCAACTCCATCTATGTATTTATAGCATTGCAAACCGAAATACTGAACCGATTATAATAATTACTTCACTAATAAGAAAATCCCTGTGTAAAATAGACTATTAACATTTTGCCTTGACTTCATAGTATATTCTTGCTTGGACGCGGATTGAGAGCGGGATCAGATTTGGATTCTTCTTTGATCAAAATCCGGTTCAGAATGAAAGCGGGACTGTGGTTGGAATCCTTAGTGAGACAAATTGACATAGAGTAGAATCAGGAGTAGAACGGAGAGCAGGATAGCGGTCGGGATCATGAACGAGCTCGTGGTCGGTCGATACACAACATGAAGGAATTCATTTTATGTCCAAGCGGGCGGAGCCGAAGAGGAAGTTAGCTATCAATTAAATATGTCGCTGTGAAAACTAAAGGAATTCAAAGTGAGTACGTAGGTGACACTAATGATTTTTAGAACTGGCCACTTAGAAACTATAAAACAAAAAACATATTTAAATTTTAAAAATGGAACTCTACCAACCTTATTATGTATAGTGCATTCATCTGTTATTTGTTTTTACAAATTGGCGGGAAAAGAAAATTGTTTGTCTAACGTCAAAGTGAATTTCAAGCGAGATAATTTTAGTTTAACGTTTTTCTATGATTTTCGTTGCCTTATAAGCCAACAAATAACAACTTCCTATTGACCTTTCATGATGAAGGTTCATTTCTTGGTACCGTTTATATTTGGTTGAATGACTTTAAGCATTGTCGCACTAATTTGACTGACGATCTGCGTGAGAGACGTCGTTTTACAGCGACGATCGAAGTCAGCATCAGTGCTGCGCGGGTATTGGTAGAAACTGACAAAAGATTGACCTACTTAGGCATCGCTTAGCTTAGGCATCGGTATTAATCATATGCACAAATTCGTTCATGAAAATTTAGCGGTCAGGAAGCTTTGTACTCAGCGGATATCTCATAATTGGACCGAAATTCAAAAATTCCGTCATGGTAATTGATGCCGCGAAATGATGCAAAGATTTGCCGGTAATTACTCAAATGCTGTATGCGACATGGTTACGGATAACCAAATCTAGATTGCTGTTATGATCCCGAAATTGAAAGGCAGTGTGCTCAGTGGTTGTTTCCTTTCGAGAAGTTTCCTACTAAAGTAAAACGAGGTAGAAGCGTCAGATAAAAGATGGTGGCCTCTTTTTTTGGAATGATAGGTCATTATGCAATAATTGGTTTAGAAAATGAAAAACAGTCATTGCAGACTGGTACACTAATAATATAATTGTTTGCTTCTTGTTTTAGGAAAAGTTCGGGAAAAACGACCCAGCAGTAGCATTCTCTTTTCATAATGACAACGCCTTAACTCATACCGCCAGATAAACATTTGGGGGCGTTAGGTATAGAAATACTGGCTCACACGCCTTATAATCCCGACCTCGCAACATGTGATCTTTAGTTGTTTCCTAAAACAAAAGGAAAACTTTTAGGAAAATCACCGAAATCACAGGAAGAAAAGGAAAGGTCACCAAGAAAGCAGTGGCTGCACATGAAAAGGACGTCGAAGCGACCTCTAACTGCGAGTGGGCAAAGTGTCGCTCCCAGCGGTTCTATCGAATCTCAATGGATACTATCTTGAAAAACAATAATGTTAAAAGTATTTTGTTAGTTTGCTCAGTTTTTTATTTTCTAAACACTTTTAGATTGACCCACGTATCACGCTGCAAATGCATAGCATTTTTAAATTCTGTCTTTATTACAAAAATCTTTTCTTAAGTGTTGTACCATTTTAAGAAATATATATCTGGAAAATCTTACCTAACTATTGAATAGGTACTTTGTAATTAAAAATGCCTTTTTAGAAATATGTTGTTCGTTTGTACCTCTTCTAACCAATCATGAACGTCAAAATTATACCTTAGACTACACAATAAAATTATATACCTATTTAATACAGACAGTGTTATAAATAATAATGGATATTGTGTCACAACAAAAATAACGCTTGACTTTTTTTTTCGGGCATCCAGAAAGACATTTGTTATCGGCTCACAGAAACTCTAGAATATTTTCAATGACGTAAAATCTGAGTGATAAATCTGTAGAGTAATCTTTTCGTGCGTTGTTTTATCATTGTCGTATCGACTGTACAAAGAAGGTACGAGGTATGTAACTAAAAAAATAAATAAGGAAAGCAGTCGACACGGTTGGACGTACATTAAAATTTGAATGCAATGCATATTGCATGTACGCATGTACGTGTGCATACGCGTACATGCATACATAAATTAATACGTACATCATCCTAAGCATTGCGTGTAAAGTTCCGTACAGGACCTCGGAACCTCAATGAAAATATATGACAAAAAGTAGATTTTCGCAAAGCGGGTGAAAGGAAATACTTTCTCAATTTTTTCAAAACTTTCGATTTCCCTAATTCTATGTTAGGAATGTACGTTCGATTTCGTTGTATTCATATAACTAGTGAAAATACTCAGCTTTTTTGAGTTTCATTAAAGGGAGTTTAAGTTTATAACCCTATAAGCCCGTATTTCGTACTTTCGCGAAAAAAAATACTTGTAATCCCGATGTCTAGTTTATTTTGTATACCATTTATATCGTATATAGTCTCGATTTTGGGTTTTTTTTTTGAATTTCACCGGGCAAACGAACGTGCGAACCACCGAAGTGTACGTGGTCACCGCCGCCCATGGAAATCCGAAATGGCAACGCTAAGGGAGGACGTTTCGGTCTTTTATAGAAAGGAATAAGTATTTTTCTTGGAGACCCTCTTAACATGCCCGGACCACCGCTGATGGTAGATCATTCCAAACGTTTATCGTATGTGAAGCGTACGATGATAGAACGCCATATTTCCAGCGAATGGAGTAGTGGTAGGATATACAATATTGTTTGTATATTTTATATTTATCATAGATGGAATATGTCGTAAACAGCAAAAGTATGGAAATATATAAATTGAAAATCGAATTACATTCTGGAAATCGGATCTGTTTTGTTAAAAGTATTAATAAAATTTTACAGGAAGAGGTATGAGAGAACTTCAATTACATGTAGCCATTGTCTGTTACAAGGACATAGCTAGGGGGTCGTTGGGGGTTCATCCTCTCGAAGAGTTTTTTACATGAATATCGATGTCATTTCATGAATATTTTAATTGTTTTGTTTTCTTGAACCCATCGTCCGATCCTAAAACCCAGCAACGCCCTCAGTTGTTTAAAGTAACCTCATAGAAGTAACCTTTTTAAGGTCAGCGCCTATTAACAATTTTTTAAAATAGTTTTATATATATTTTCTATCGTCTTAACGAGCTCTTTTATATAACAATCAAAATTTTTCGACAGTAGTAAAAATTGCGAAAGTGATTTAGTAAGAAACTTGTAAACAAAAGGTGCGCCGTGAATTATTATTTCGCCACGATAGAATAGAGCACGGCGTCAGGCACGCCGGCGTATGGCGTCGGCTCATCGAAGGATAGACATCCATTTATTAAAGTGGAGCCCTCGCCAATTACGCGGACGCGTTCGCTACCTGCCGCCAATTTGCTGGTCGCCCTTTGTCCGGCGGCGTGGCGCCCTAAAGGGTTTTAATTTTAAATGCAGCGTGTAACTATTGCACCCTTTATTCGTAAATTTCTCTTTCGCGGTGGTTATTTCGTTGGATGCAATATGGCGTTTCTTTTTTTTTTCGTTACTAGCAATTAGTGACGGGTGTATGTTTCGGTATATGAACTGCGGCGTTTTCGTGTCTATGGTTCATAATGATTGTGGTTTCTAACTAAAATGTGTGTTTAATTATATTTTTCAGATACCATGGTTAATTCCTTAAGATTTTAGAAACTCTTTTGATATGTAGATTATTAATTTACGACATATAATTTGATTTAAATTAAATTTCAGCACAGTACTTTTTATCACGTAGAACACATTGCTTATTCGTCGGAATGCGAACTTGTGAAAAAGATAAAGCCTGGCTCTTCTGTTTTTGAGCGTATCCAGGAAATGCAACACCTTTTGTAGTTCTCAATGTCAATCGAATATTCAATACCCTACAAATTGAGATTCCAAATATCAGGTCGATGTTACGCCGGATTTAAAGAATTAAACTACAATTCACGTCTGAAATGAACACCTACCAAATAATCGAGGTCATTAATTTTCTTGCTGTGTTTGTAGTGAAATATATTTCAAAAATGCAATGCTATATTATATTCAACTAAAACAGTCATATTTACTCTGTAAGAGATAGCTAAGATTTGTGGTTTTTATTTTCAGTCGAACTACGTAAATTAAAATTAATATAATACGTGAGCGCAATGAAAATTCCTAGTTCCACTACTGAGCTGGTCATAAACGATTGAATTTCGAATATTTTATTTTTGAGGGCAAAACGTATATATATAAAGTACACACACAGATACACACACACACACACACACACACACACACACACACACACACACCACACACACACACACACACACACACACACACACACACACAGATACACACAAACACACACACACGCCCGCAAACGCGCACGCATGTACACACACACGCACGCACACGCACACATATATATATGTACATTAAAATTAATGTTTGGCATATTAAAAGTAATTTGGAGGAAAAATAACTTATCACAGAGGAAAATGTCGCTAATTGAACAAAACTGGCGTATCACCTATAAGAAGATTTAGATTATCAGGTACCAGTAGAGATAAATCAAAAAATTACAAATCTCGTGTTTTGGGTACACTGAAAATGAACTCAATAACAGATTTAATAAAGTAAAAAGAATAAGAACAAAAATCATCACCGAAACAATATTTAATAACTAAATATACATTGTTCCTAATTAAAAATATCATAATATAAAAAAGTATGTCTATATCCAACAATTACGTTTTTCTTGTTTATAAACAAATATTAGTGCTCCTTTCGTATTCGACCCAAGCGGTAAGCCATGAAATGGTCGTTTTAAAACAATCATAGTTACAAAAATTTTCATTATTTCAATAAAAACACTCCAGATATTGAGTCAGTCTTCAATATAAAAAATAAAGGCTTAAAAAAAGAAATATCCATATAGATTTAAAAGTGCTCTTTATAAACCCCCTTAAAAATCAATTTTTCGCAGTTTATTGTTATTTTCTTAAAAAACTATCAAACCTTCTTGAATTTGTTTTAGTCTCCTTATTGTAGTACTTATCCATGTGTATTTTATAACATCTCAATAACTTTATCTAGAACTCCAGGCACAAAGCGAATTCACATTTTCGCTGATAATGAGGTCCCTACTGAAGCGATCGAAAAAGTATTTTTAACAGTTAAAATACATCAATCTTTAAAGGTCAAGAAACCTTTTGTCTTTGGATTCCTCATGAACTCATCTCAAAACAGAAACAAAATGTTGATTACCAGCAAAAACATTTTGTTTGAAAGTAAGATCTATTTACGACATCGTGACAAAAGACGAAGTGTGGTATTATCCTCACGATCCAAGGAGAAGATAACGCAGTCATGTGAATTGCCGTTCAAAGAAATCAACGAAGCGAATCGGAATACAGAATTTTATTTTTTCTCATTTTGAATCTATCGGTGGAATAACGTGGCGGCGACGTCCGAATTGTGTGCGCGCTAAACGGTAGCGGGTCGGCGGCCGCGCCGGATAAAATTACACGGCCGAGCGTCCGCCGGACAAACAATAGCGACTCGCCGTGCGTCTGCTGGACGGACGTTTGTCCGCAAACACGGATCGAATGAATATAGAGAGGCGTGTTTGCGTTTGCCGCTCGCGTTACCACGACAAATATCTGTGTTTGTGCCGGGCGCGCGTGGTGCCGGACGGACCGGTAATGCATGCGGTCCCCATGGCGACCGCTGCAGCGCCTCGCCGCGGGAAACCGTAAAAAACGACGAGGAAAAGGCGACACGCGCCGCCTGCACCCCGGCTATTTGCGCGAACGTCCGAGAGTTCCCTTCTTTCAAACATAATTTATGGTCTCTAGGAAATAAAACATAAAAAATAGAGAAGGAAAAACGACGGCACGCACGATAAAAAGCTCGTCGTAAAGTAAAGCTGCGTCGCGTCGCGTCTCCGGCCCGCGCGCCGCCCGCCGCCACGCCCAATCGGGGTCGCGCAACCCTTCCGCTCCGCCGTCGGCGGCCCCGCCGCCGCGCGCCAAAGGTTAGCCACGCCGTCGCCGCGCCGCTCGCAGCTCCGCACAAATGAAAGGTTTTCTAATATCGAACACATCCATCACTACCATAGTTTTCTTGTTACACTCCATCATATATATATATATAAGATTCCAAATGGATTCCTATCAGATAATGATTTCTTTACCGTGAGTAATTATCAAAGGGAACGAAACGTAACGACTTTCTTTTGCCGTTTGAGTCAGCGATCTTCGTAAAAATATGTAAGTACTTCTATTATATTATTTTTTCCGATTTATTTAAATGTAGCAAAACGTTATTCAAGCAGCACGTATCCCGCAGCTCTGTTCGGCACACGCAGCTCCACGCCGCGGCCGCCGCGTGTCGGTCGTGCCGTGTAGGTGGTGCGTTCTCGTAACGAGAGTTTGATGTAAATACGCCTTCCCCCGCCGGCGCCCCCGCCCTCGCCCCGCGGCCGTCGGGGAGTTTGTGCAACTCACGCGTGATCCGAACCCCTTGCTGGAGTCACCCTTCTCTCGGCGTCCATTCGTCTCGTCCCTCCCCTGCGCGGGGCCGTCTGTAAAAAAGCACATAAGAGTAGTTAAGTTCGGACTCGTCGAACTATGTGTCCGATAGTGATGTGCCCACATCGACGATAGCGTTGCTATGCCCATAAACTGGTTTCGATTTTTACGAGATTATGTTCAATTTCGTTATATTAAAACTGTTGAAAATTTATAGGTACAAGTTTTTTGTCTCGTAATTTCTCTTTCTCGAAGACTTTGAATTATACAAATCTCTATTTTCCTACAAAAATCTACCCAATATCGTCGTATATATAGACACATATATATAAATGCCATGTAATTATACCATTGCCGATTGCCGAAACAAGTTTATATGTCCGCTTTTCAGCACATTAGAGCTTCAGAATTAAGTTTATAAGTGGACGCAATAATTACACAGTGTGCATATTGTTAAAATGTTCAGTGTATAGTCGTTGGCTTTGTCTATGAATTACCATAAATAGTACTCACTATGTGTACACTCGTAATCTGAGCTTTTATAAAGTCAAGCACGCGAGTGTTCTTTCTACGCCCTTATTCTGTTAGAGCATACTACGGGTCGTGTCTTCACTCTTATAAGTGCTGATACATTTACAGATTGGTTCTAATAGCGATGTTTTTTCCTATACCTTATGCATGAGTGAAACGCTAAACTGGAAGCACGCCAGCGGACACACACATTGGTTCCACAAACTAGGAAAATATTTTTTCATCAATTCAAGTATATCGAATTAAGAACTTTTTAAATGACATTTTTGATGTAAAAACGTACGTAAAATGAATTTATGAACACGATATTCATATACAAATGCATCATAGCGTTCTCTGAATGATATTAGTACTGAAGTGCAATAAGATATTATAGTGTCTGAGTTATGGCTACG
>BGZK01001051.1:0-221904 GCA_005406025.1 Eumeta japonica
TATAAAAAATTAGATAGGGTTTGTCAAATGATTCCATATAAAAGGCAAACAAATTTCTATAAGAGAAAAGTATAATAAGATTTGTGAATTCCTATCTAGATTTTTAATAACAAATGTTTGTATCAAGATTTAGTTAAAAACGTGTATCCTCTATTATGAATGCCAACTGGATAAAGTTTTACTGGAAGTGTACCTAATCAATTAAAACAACCTAGACAATTTTATTAACAATAACTGAATGATTAAATTGAGTATCAGGGAATTTTTGACGTTATCATGAGTCTTTAATAACAACCTAATATGAGGCAAAACAAGTATCTAATAAAAAAAGGTTTTTTTTTTTCAAAAGCGAAAGCATTATATTAAGCCTAATGTAATAAATGGTTGATGGTCACCTTAAAAATTGGCATAATAGGAAATTCAACAAAGCTAAAATAAGAGAGACTATCTAATTTAGAAATCCTTATTTAGTACAGAGATCAAGTGAATGTTTAAGACTTTCACTTGAATGTTGACCTGTTTTGTATGATTTTAAAGAAATTAGAGCAAGTAAATAGACACTCATTAGTTTTTAAATATACAAAAAACTGTACAGTACATAGATATAAACAGTAAATCACAAAATAGCTGTAGGTGTGCATCAAAATACAATATCTATATTGAGGATAAGTTCAAATGATATTAAATTAAATTCTTAATTCACAATGCAATTTAAAATAGAGAATTCCATATTTTTAACTTTTGAGTATAAATTAAGTAATCATAATTTTCAGGAAATTACAAGGTTTCTTACAAATGTAAAGGAGACGATATACCTACTTTTTTGAATATTCAATTCGTATGTTACCTAGTAATTACCGATTGAATTAAACCTATCTGACAAACCTTATGACTACAAATATGACAGGTTTTATTTGTGACTTACCCGGAAAAAACTAAGTAATCAACTTTTATTACAAATAAACAAGGAACACATATACTTTCTCTTTCGATTACATCAGTATAATGTATTACAAAAACCACTTTTCATCGGAATTCACACTCTAATGCTAACATTTGTTTGAACCACTTTATATTTGAAACGGTTATTGACCTAAATGCAATTTTCTAATAACTAGGTTAAAAGTTCAATATACAAAACTCGGGTTTGCTGACTGAAACTGAAGTTTGGTTCCTGAAGACAGCCGACTTTAACTTATTTTAAAAATGTTACTTGGATACATGATTTCACACCAAAAAGGAAAAAGAAAGAATAAACATTTTTAAGATTCAGTCAGAAAATAGTTTAAAGAAAACATTTAAAAATCTTTTTCAATTGAGACATGTGCAAATTGAAATCACTCGGGGTGACTTAACCAAAATAAGTTGTGCCAACTCGAACAATGACTATGAACTGATCGTATATGTAAGCACACAAACGAAAATAATTCGAAAAATTGTCTAGTGTCTTCGAACAAGCTGTATTGACCAAAATTGAAAAATTTAATGAATTGTCGATGATAATTACAGAAATGTTGTATGTGATAATTTGTTCTTAGTATCAGGCAGTTCTTTTTTAAAAAGAAACACACAACCGAGTACCAAACATCTTCGAAAAACAAAATTTTTTGGAAAAACCCTTTTTTCCAATTTGTCGTTAACCGTAACTTTCGAATAAATCAATTGACTTTGATGAAATTTACGGCGATCAATGCCTTTTTTTTAAAGAAAATAAGGTATTCGATTTTAGAATTCATCGGTATGAATATTAAAAAAATATTCCCAAAAATTTTTTTTTGTAAACTTTTTCTCCAACATCTCTTGAAAAAATGAATCGATTTAGATAGACTTAGCAACAATCTGCATTGTTTTTTTAAGGAAAACAATTGAGCATACTTTGAAATCTATCTCCTTTTGTTTACAAAATATAGAAAAAGGATTATTTTTTAATTTTTTCTTCAATGATACCTCTTGAAAAAGTCAAATAACTTTTATGCAGTTTACGGTAGTCTATGCACCTGTTTGGGGAAAGCAGCTGATTGGATTTTCATATCGATCGGTAGAGTAGCCTAAAATTCATTTCGAAAAATATTTTTCTGAAACCTATGAGATTCCTCAAAATCTATTGGACGAAATTAGTTCGACACTTCAGAAAGTCTACTCGTGAAAGAACTCCTTTCGTAAACTGTGTTTTGATCGGTTAAGCCGTTCAAATTTATAACAGGCTTTCATAAACAACACATATACATACGCTCATGCACGCACGCACACACACATACACAATCACATACAGACCACTCGGAAATTGGTCGAATTAAATTCAAAGGATTTTGAAAGTCAAGATCTGGTGAAAACAATAACTTTCCAGTTTTATGAAAATTGATAAATTTTGAAAGCGAAGAAAGTGAAAAGTGTATGTAGTGAGCTCTGAGAGCTTAAGAAAGCATTAAAATCGATCTTTTGAGGGGAGCTCAATAATTAGCTTACTGCCAGGACCGGATTTACCATATGGCTTTTTGGGCTTCAGTCCAGGGCCCCGTGGATTCAAAGGGCCCCCAGCTAAGTCAAGTCAGTCAAAAATAGATGATATGCGAAAAAATAGGTGGGCCCCTAAGTAGTATTAGCCCAGGGCCCCCTTAACTTACAGTCCAACTCTGCCTGCTGATCTTTTATTTTTGAAGACTGAGCTCAAAAGAACTAATGAGTTTTATGGATGGACTGCAAGGTCAACCATCTTTCAAATTTTTGAGCTCGAATATTTCAAAAACTTATAGGCAATATTTATAACTCAAGGACCTCAAAGACACATCAATAAATATAAATTTAAAATTATCTTAAGTTTAATAAAATGTATCGTAACATTGCAAAATGGACCAATTTGCTTAACTGTTAAATATTAACGTATTGATTTTATATGAAGCTTGAAAATCCACAGTAACTACCTAGGTCGTAGGGATCGATTGTGACAAATAAAATGATTTTTGCATGGAAGCTTGTAGTCAGTTTGAGCTGATCACGTTAATCTCCGTGTTCATTGGTTCATTTATGGGCTTATGATAACCCTGAAAGAATTGTTAGGAGGCGTTTGACAGATTATGGCTATCAAAATGTTTTACTCTTTATCATAATCTCATTTGCTGTTTACAGAAATTTTTACTTATTGTGTATCGTTGTACTTTAGAACACAGATAATGGTGATGAAAAAAGGGCTAATTCGACAAAATGTTATTTTAATAATGAAGTATTGTTAGAATAACTGTGACAGATATGTGTATTTATATGGATATATAAGTCTAAAAATGCAGTGTTACTAGAAACTACGTATGCCACATGAAACTGTGAACTTTTTCAGCGTTTCCATCCAGTTTTGGATCGCATTACCACTTAAAAAAGAAAATGCAACAGTTCTCGCCGATATTTTTGCGGAAACTTGGTAAGAAAAAACTAATTATATTGTAGTAAGATCTTTTTAGGGTTTCATACCTCAAAAGGAAAAAGACGGTACCTTTATAGGATCACTTTGTTGTCCGTCCGTCTGTCCGTTTTAATACCCTTTTTCTCAGAAACGCGTAAATGTATCAAGCTGAAAATAATTACAGATACTCAGGTTTGTAATTCTTGAAGCAGTGAAAAAATCAAACTTGCTAAGTTAACGCAATTCAAAGGTACGGCCGTTTAGGTATGCCGCATATTTTGATGCTCGCAAAGGAATCGAAACCTACTTCCAGTTCACCTACAATTATGAAAGTTGGCAATAAATAATGCCATGTAGCACAAGTTAAGAAAAAAAATCCGAAAACGGTAAAGTTAAATTTACATTATAAAAAAATATTACTTTTTGCTTTTATAAACTTATTTGAAATTTGTAAACTAACAGCGAACTATGCCGATGTATGGTGACAACGGTTTTCATAAAGTTTTAGTACTGAAAACTCGGTCCGCAGGTCCTACATGCACTTGTCCGGTTTTTCTATAATAAAAAAAAACTATTTCACGCGCGTTCGATAATTACCGTTGATGCCGGATACGCTGGATATTATTGTTTTAGCAACCGACCGTTTGCAATATCGTAAGAATTTGTTGGTCGAAAAATACCGACTTGTTGTGTAATTTTATTTGTCACGTTATCAGTTATTTATAATAATAAGTCTTCTGGAATTTTGATGGCCTTTTTAAAATGCAATCTTCTTAATTGACGCGAAGCAGTTAATAGCGCACTGATGGAAGCTCCCAAGTGTACAATCTTACAAATTTTTACGTCACAAATTTTACATGTTACTGTGTTGTTTCTTATAATACAGCGGTAGACGGTCAAAACTTACCAACCTCATTTGCTTACAGTATGTGTTAAAAATCTTCAAGGACACTTTTCAGACCCTAATATGTTGTATCACGAATTAAATATTTTCTTCGGTGTATAGATAAAACAAACTTTAAATGTTTCGTCGTATATCGCACGAGTCGTGTACCCTTTACATTTCCTAGCGGATCACTCACATTAATTTTAAGTGTTCTCGTGAAACAATTATTACTCTATTAGTAATTGTATTTAAACGAAGCAAATTTTATCAATTGTATAGTGTTAAACTTTAAATAAAAATAATATATAATGGTGTAATTATAAGACGGAATTTTAGTATTTTCTGATAATATTCTATCACGCATTGTAGAATATAGTAGAATAGTAGTAGATACAAAATTTTTTCAGATACCTAGCTTAAGTTAATTTAATTTACTTGGGATTGTTTTATTCATAATAAAGCATTTTATATTGCAGTTAAAATAAATAGAGGCAGTCCAGTGTAAATTATCTACAACTCCGCCCGTATAGATATAAAATGTTAAATTTTTTTTTGGATAGAATTTGTGTAAAATCCGTCATCTGTGAACGTCTACATCCCAAAAAAAGTAACCATGCCAAATTTCAAGTCACTCGAACCTATAGTTTCGAAGATCTTGTGATTAATCCATCAATTAGTGGTATTTCGCTTATACATATATATGTATATATACATAAAGATAATCTTAATTTACACCTTTTAAAGTTACCTCAATTGAAGTTTCGTGCAAGGTGCGTCAATTTATAACTTAAAACTTCTTTATTACCTATTGTGTTCACGAAATCTTGAACTAAAGTTTTGTCATCAAACTGTTTACTTCAATGGATGGTACGTAGCTGCTGAATATTTGAATAGCTGAAATATCTTAATAATATTTCATATAAGCATTTTATCTTTGCATATTTCATTCGACAGTTAATCTGAAGATTTTAAAAAAATGTATACAGCATCAAAATAAATATTACTATTAACAATCGTGACTTTATATAGTATATTTTAAATTATTTTATTTTATCGTGGTTTCTTTATACAAGAGTTCTGCTTCATTGTAAACAAAATAATTGTTATCATATTAGATAACAATAATGAATTTGTTATGATTTTAATAAAATTGTGAAACCAAGAAAATATTCCGCTGAAATCCTTATTAGTGCAAATCCTAGTAAGACGACGGGTGTGCTCAATACCTGAACCAACTATGGCCAAATGAGGTAACACATGAAATTGTTCAAGTATATATAAAAATATGCTTGGATGATATGATATAAAATCAAGAATATTCTAAATGTTTTGCGTTGTAATGGTTTCAGTGTTGTAATCTGCATTGAGAAAGAATGGTTAGGTAAAGATAAACGATGTATATAAATAGAATAATTATTATTTGACTATCTATATAAATGAAATGCTGTTCGTTGGTAAGAGCATGACATGAGAATGGCCGGACTGATTTGACTAATTATTTTTTTTCAAATGTACATAATAATCCGAAAAGGGTTATTAAGGAAAGAAAAATTGGAAAATTTTCGCGGTAAATTTGATATTTTGGGAAAATTTAAAGTGCTTTTCTTTAAGGGATTATTTGTGTGAACTCATAAACATAACTCAAAATTCGACCTATGAATATATGCAATGCTTCTTTATTTGGAATCTAAAGCAAGACTAGGATTGAGACTGATATCGATTGATACAAAAGGTGAAGTAATTCGAATATATAAAAATGAATGTTTGTATGTTTGCCTCATATGCATGCCTAAAGCATTAATCCGATTACGGTGAAACTTTGTTGATGTGTTGAATGGTAGGACGGGATGGCTTTTTAAACAAAATGGAATTTATTCCCAGTTTTATCCGTGTACAAGTAAATCAAACCATTGAACTGTTTTTAATAAATAACCGTTTCTAATACTATCCTATATATATATATATATATATATATATATATATATATATATATATATATAATACTATATATATAATATATAATACTATAAGTAAACTAAGCTGCCAAAATTTACCCCCGGTTTTTTCCATGAATTTATATTCCTAAGATAATTTTAATAATCCTTTAATTCGTAGGAAACTACACTATTTTCGAGTAATATAGCTTGTACTCTATTTTGATACTAGCATTTGCGCCCGACTTCATCCGTATCGGAACTGTGATTGGTGAGTAAATCAGAAATGAAAGCGGAACGAGGAGCGAAATTGGAACGGGACTAGAATCAGTATTAGAAATAGGGCTGGGGTTGAAAATCATACTAGGGTTGAAAACGAGTGTGTGGACGGGATCGGAACCAAAGCGAGAGGTGGATTGAGATTGACATCGATCGATGCAAAAGATGGTGGCATTCATTCTATGTAAATGTTGGCGAAACTGCGAACATTAACTACATGGAGCAAGACAGCCACAAGAAAGGGCAAAACAACGTCTGCTGGAGTAGCTAGTAAAAAATAAATATGTACTGTATTAGAAGATATAAAATGAAAGTAAGTAAATGTATATATATGGTTATGATAAAATTATTAGATAAACACAGTATATAAGAAAAAAAAGAAAAGCAAATACATGACACAAAATAAAGAAAGGGATATGTAAGAAATAAATTACTTAGGATTGAAGAATCGTGTATACATGGTTGAGTAAAAAAGTGGATAAAAGCGAAAAGGTAAATAAAAAATGCGAGAGAGGATGCATTAAAAATTTGTTCTATATATTTCATGTGATCTAATAATAAATATGCTGCAAATGTCAAGACCTAACTATATAACGGAATTTAGAAAACAAAACAAAAATCTATAACACTTAATCAAATATTTAATGAAATTTCAAATTACATGTGATTTGTGTAATATTTATTTTACCTTTTTGGTTACAACTTTTGAGCGGTGCGCTTTTTACTAAAAGACAAAGATCAAGTCTACAATTTAAATTTGTTCTCTCACCATTGTGTTGGCCCTTTTTGATTTATACCATGCAAAATGTCGTTTTCATCCGAGCCACATTGTTCTGTGAAATATGTCCGAAATATGTGCATGCTTCTTTGTAATTAAATAAACGGCGGTCAAAAGGCAATATTATTTAATTCCCATGTAATTATTTTCTCATCATATAACAAAGGAATGTAATATAATTTTTATCGTCTCCTAAAAAAAGAGGAGGTTGTCAACTCAATTAAATTTTTTATGTGTGTGTTATGGGATGTTATAGACAATTATTAAGCGATTTTGAAAATTATTTTTTTTTGTTTAAAAGGATATAGTGGCGAGGTACTTCCAATCACTAAGGATCTGACGATATAATCCCGGGGAAATACCCTCAAATATTATAGGTACGTTTAGGGTGTTAGATCGTTTTCCTTTAGTTATTCTGGTTTTGTTGTTTGAGACTCTTCAAGTCATGCTACTGAGCTGATAATGAAAGCTATAGCACTACATAACTGTTAGAAGTTAGAAAATTATAATGCTATATGTGGATAGAAGTTATTCATCTATGGCTACTAGTAAACCTTCGAATGTGGGATTATTTGATTTGTCTTGATGAGACCCGTATATTATGTTGGCATCGAGGGTCTGATGATTTAAAATAAAAGATGGATAGTCGAACTCTTCAGTAGTTACTAGTAAACCTATCAAGCTTGGGTTCATTTGTTTTTAATAAGTTATATGCACTTTAATTTACAAAACTCTTATACATTACAAAGGGTCGGATTATGGAGTAAGGAAGTGGATTGTGGAAATATAATGAAGTACTAAAACAAAATTCAATAAAAAGTTAAACTTAATTGAACTCTAGAAAAAAAAACAATCTGTTAAATAGCTGACCCAGCGAGTCGTCCTTGAAAATTTCCACTATGATATTTATCGATGTATTTTAGTTCCTTCAGTTCTAAATATGGTCTATAAGTATTTATGTAAGATTAAATTTTTAAACACGATTGACCCTTTAGGCCATCCCTAAAACTTCTTAATGCTTTTGAGCTTAAAGTATTTAAAAATAAAGAAGCAGTAAATTATTTAGCTCATCATACTCAAAATATCGGTTTTATTTTTTTAGGTCATATCGTCGTCTTATAAGCGGGCATTTGCCCTCATAATGAGGTACGCCCATGGTAGTTAGATTTTAGATTTATCGTCAGAGTAATTTAAAAAAATATTCTAAAAAACCCCTTTGAACATTTTGTCAACACAAAACACTAAAAAAAGGTATTTCTTTAATATTTCAACTACCTTTCGAACTTTTTATTAAATTTTTATCTGCTTTACGGCATTAGATGCAGTTTTCTGAGGAAAAAAGATAACCAAGTACCAAACATCAAACCATCAAGAATTTTAAATGTTATTTTGAAAAAACCCTTTTTCCGAATTTTCTGTTATGGATGTCTCTTGAATGCTGGGTGCATTCGATGCAGTTTCCAGCGATCGATATTTTTTCATAAGCAGAAAAGCTATCAGCAGTTAGATTTTGGAATTTATCGGTAGAATAGTATAAAAAGATATTCTACATAAACGCTTGTTGAATATTTTTCTGCGTCTATATGTGCGCCTTACATATACGTACGCGTGCATACATATAGACATACAGACATCACTCGGAAAGTGGAAAATGGTCCAAATAGATTCCTTGGATCCTAAAACGTAGACTGCTAAAATTTCTAATTCGGAAAATCGCACTTATGAAAGCTTTTCAATTTTTACAAATTGGGAAGATGCTGTTGTCTGAAAGTAAAACAATAAAAAATCGTTCAATTAAAAAGTTATTTATAATATTTTTAATGTTTATTTTTTAAAACTCATGCGTATTTCCAGAAGGGCGACGCTGGCCGATCCTTCCATCATACACATTCCTATAGATTTGTTCTGTCATTCTACTTTTGTCCATCCTTTCTAGATGGCCACACTACCGCAGTAGATACACCTTTTTCTGATCAAGTTACGACATCTTCTTTCAAATCACACCCCTCTCTGACATCACTGTTCCTCCATCTTTCAAACACCCGCCGCACGTATTACGCAGAGATTGTATCTTCAAAGTATTGATTTTATTTTTTTTCTCTTCTGCCATACCCACATTCCACTATCGTACATTCTATTATCATACACCATTATAATGAAAGCATAAAAAATGAAATTATGAATACTACTAAAAATGCTAGTTAGAATCCACTTGTGGTAATTTCTAAAATGCATTTATCAAGCGATGAAAATTTTGGGCCTTATTTAATTCTTGATATATACTGTATTCCCTGATTTTGTTATCATAAGTTTTCTGAATTGCCTCTCACTATGGAAGTCAATTTCAAGACGTGTTCACGTCAAAAATATAGTCACGGCTTTAAAAATTTGACATTGGTGTATGTCAAATTTTGGCGTGGCGTCATAATTTACACACGAGATACGTAAAATATGAAACCAAAATTGAGCATTTGATTGCAAGTACATGTTCGTGGATTATTCAAAGTTAAAAACCAAAATTGCTCGAATCTAAATTAAGAGTAAAGCAATACAAATAAGCATAGAAAACAGCTTGAAAGGGAATTCAAAACGCCTTGGTATTTTGTTTATGCAAAATTCTCCCATCTGAATATTGTTGATATTGTAAAACAATAAAGAGTACTAAGAATAATAAATTAAAACGTATCTTTTTAAACAAAATAAGTGCATACGCCGAGTGATATTACAAGTATCCGTACATAATTATATACATTTGCGAGTTGTCTATCTGTTTTTGATAGATTACTAAAAAATCGATGTCCACTTACTACATCAACTTGTTTATTATAATATTCGATTAGAGATTGGAATCGGAATAAAGATCACACTCAGGGCTGAGCCGGTGACGAAATTAGGATTTAAATACCGCTTTCTTTTGATAAGGGTTTTTCTGAGAACTTTAAACCATTGTTGACTATTATTATAAAAATCGGGCATACACGTTTTGACTATTTTTCCCGATAGTTACAACAGATATATTAGTGTACGACTTCGGCAGCCAGGTTTGGCGGTTTTTTAAGTAAATCATTACTCACGAGTATAATTCACATCAAAATTAAAGGGAAAATCTTGAATAATAATAAAAGGTATTAGGTGTGAGTGGTCAACGTGGCTTGTTTTGTTAAACTATAACTTTTACATAAAAAAGAATAATTCTGTAAAGGTTTTAGGGTATACAGAGTAGTTATTTAGCCATAACAAAAATATGCAATTAAAGAATAAACATAATAATCAGAAGAAAAATTCTGTAAAAATTGATAAAAATATGTATCTATACTCATACACACAATGCTACATACTAAAATTAAAGTCAAATATGATAAAAAATACATTAAGGATTATTGTAAAATTAGAATAAACAATAGCGAATAGTTTGACAAATAAAGGAGAATTGAAAATTAACAAAGTAGTCAAACCAATGTGTATATATATTTTTTATTTTAATTGAATATACATATTTGTACTAGCGCTTTTTAGTATTCTATTTATTTAACCAAATAGAGTAAGCATTGTAATGAATAATGTATTTGTATATAGAAACACCGATGGATTCCTTGATTTCATCGTCTGGCCGAATAATCACAGTAAGATTTTTATTTTATTTTATCTCAAAGTACACATAACGAATTAGAATCATTATAATATTATATGGAAAGATACGATACATAATATACAGTTTGGTCTAGACCGTAACCCTTAAATATGTGTACATAGCACGCTTAGATACGAGATTCGAGCTCTGGCTGCCGTGCGAGGCGTAAGTACTACTTAAATTTATTTACGCTTGCTTCGAGATTACCGTAAATAATTAACATCTGTTTTTTCTTGTTAAATATCAAGTGCTTAACCCTAATTTTTATATAAATAGACTTTAATGAATATTATTTGATTCAAAGTACATTTTCTTTTTACAAATTTTTGAATGAAGTAAAATTCTATTTTGGGCCATATATTGTACACATTTGGTGTACAACTTAACATTATTAATATAATATAACACAATTTTTATTTTCAATCGAGAAACGAAATCTTTAATTCCTTGAAATTAATTATTGGTAAAACAATAACTAAATAATTTTATTTGTGAGGTACTTTTAAAATCTTAACCTTTTCATCGATTGATGTTTTTTTTGTCAATGTTACAAGAAGGGTTTATGTAGGTATATTATATTATGTATATTTGTGTATGTATGAGTATATTTTTATATACATGGTGATGGTGATTTAATATTACAATAGAATTGCTAAATATTTTGTAATCGTTAATATAACAATTATTTTCGCGTAAGACTTTGTAATACGGATTATCTTAATTATCTAGTATATATGACAACGCGTTTGTCGGGTGCCCGTGTTCGAATCTGTACTAGCGCAGTTTTGTTTAATGTGAGAAATTAGTTATTTAATATTGTAACGTACAGCTGTTGAATCTATTATTTTAATTTCGTGGGCTTTCAGTAGCAGTACCCTTTTACCTAACTGTCAATTAATTACGTGTAATTTAACGTTCGGGTTCATTTACTTTGTAAATCATGAGTCGTAGACCTACAGTCCGTGATTTAGAGCAAAAGTTGATGGTTGCACTCCTTGAACTCAAGGCGACAAAAGAAATGTGTGATTACCTTATAAGCGAGCACGATGATAACGAACAGAAATTAGATCGGTTATATTCATGAATACTAAGTTAAAGAATTACTAAGTTAAAGTATTAAGTGAATTAGCCAAAATGGATGTTAAATGTAATGGTCTAACTGATCAGCAATCAGTACGAGCAGTCACTGCTGCAGATTCAAGCGCTTCAAGAAGAGGTGCATATCTGTGGGTAAATTAAATATGGACACATTGCAGCATGAATTGGATTTATGCAGGGTGAATGAGACTATTAGATTGTGTGACTCGATGCTGGACAGTATTGCACGACTTGATACTCGGAAGCCATATTTCTTTTACTCAAGTAGTAGTAAAAAAAAAATAGGATTTTTTTTAAATTAAATAAGTTTATCAGACGTTCCAAAGGAATGATTAGACAATTAAAGTCGAGTTATAGAAAAATTAATTGCAAAAAGCAAAATATGGATTCATTCAAATCTATAAATAATTATGAAACAAAATTATTCGAAAGAGATTCTGAGTATCAAAGTCTGCAGGACCAAATGGGTCGTTTAGAAAATAATTTAGCAGAATTAACTGCCCTGATTGAGTTGCGTAATTTTAATTAAAATTTAGATACTAAATTAAATAGCGACATGTCGGTTGATGGTTTAAAGTACACAGCTTCCAATGAAAAACTGAGCAGAATATTGCACATAACAACAAAAAGGCGAGCATGCCTGAAAGTGTGGCCAGTGCACTCCACGCCGTTATAAATAATGAGAACGAAACCCTAATCTATCCCGACGAATTAGGTATCGGATTGAGCCCTATGTTGAGCGGGTATATGAATCACCGGGTATTCAATATTTGCATGCCTGGTGCTTCATATAATAACATTATTAATAAAATTTTAAATCATACATATAACAAAAACACAAAAAAAATTATATTAGTTGGAAATTGTTTTGGTTTAAATAGAAAATAAATGATTGTTGCGTTTACCCGCCTCCTAGACTGGTCCAATTAAAATAGCATTAAAATATTTTTGTGTGCTTTTCCGTTTGCTAGTGGCATAACCGAGAAGCGACTCAACCATGCCCATAAATTAAATATATTAATGTATGACATGACATGGCGTCATAGTGACGCAAATATGTATTTTTTTCACATTAATAAATGTAATTATAATATTATTTTGACAAAGGATAGGATATTCCTATCAAATTATTTTAAGCAACGTTTGGCAAAATTATTAACCTTTAATATACGTTCTGCTGTATATTACATAATACAGTTGGATTTACTTCTAAGAGCGACTGGACCTGGTATAGTGCAGAGTTTTAGGGATTTAAACGGGTAGCTACGACAAAGAGAATACCCAATTCCTTTAATTTAGTTCATAAAAACAAACGGGGTTTTCTCGGCAATAAAGAATTTACACAATTATTTTCAAATAACTTAAACACTAATGATAAGATAACAAAGAGGGACTCAAGCATTATGTCGCAATAGCACATTTAAAATTAATAATAAAGATCAGTGTATTCTCAACCTGGTGCATCAAAATATTCAAGGTATGCAGAACAAAGAGCTGGAGATTGAACCATTTATGAGCTATGCTAATATCGATATTTTGTGTATTACGGAACATTGGCTGAGGAACTACCAGCTCCAGTTTGATTTTGTCAATCACCAGGTTGCTAGCTTATTCAGCAGAGAGAGATCAATACGTGGCGGATCCTTAAAATTAATAAGAAATAATTTAAAGGATAAGAAAGGAACGAATATTGTGAGCCTTTCTGTTGAGCGAGTTATTGAAATAGCCGGTATGGAGCTCGAGCGGCTAGTTGTAATGAGCGTATACAGACCGTCTCATTTCTCCTATGAATTATTTGAGTCTGTAATGGATCAAACCTTATGTAAAATTAGTGACAAAAGTAAAAAACGTAGCAATATGTGGAGACTTAGATTTATTGAATGCCAGTAATCGCAGCGGTGAGATTTTGGAATATTTCGGTTGTTATAATCTGTATAATCTCGCTTTAGTTCCGACGAAGATATTTTCTACCTGTGAAACTTGTATCGACAACATCTATACAAATATTGAACTACAGGAGAAATCTATAATATAATACATAATTTAAAAATCAGACCACAGCGGTCAATTTACGTCTTTTAGAATATCGTGTAATAGAAGTCTAAAAACAAACAAAATTTGTGTACTGGTGAACGAAAAACGCCTAGTTCAAATAAAAAAACTATTATACAGAGAATTCCGGAATTTCAGTCCTGTGACAATTCCAATGAGATGTATAATTTGATGTTTGACGTGATAAAAACAAAATATGATAATGCATTTAAGGTAAAAAATGTTAAAATATACGAAAGATAATCATTTAGGGTTTAGGCAACAGTGGGAATAAAAGTAGAAGGAGACTGTATGAGCTTTGTAACAAAAGGATTTTTAATAAAAACAGAGCTTTCTTGAATATATAACAAAATATTCAAAAATTTTCAAACATGTTTGCATTGCAGCCAAAGCCAAACATTTACTAATTAAATGAAAAATAGCAATAATGTCCTGAAAACGACTTGGGTTGTCATAAAGAACGAGACTGGAAGAATTGAGGGCCGAGTTATTGACTTTAAACTTAAGTTAGATGACGAAATCTTGAATGACGACTCAGAGGTTGCCAAGACCTTTGAAACGTTCTTAACTGACATTCCTGTTTTAACTACCAGGTCTCTTAACTCATCTCTCGCTCTTGCCGAATCATTACTGAAGAAAAATAGTCCGATTTGTAAAATAAATTTAGAATTTAAATTTAAACATGTCAGTTCTGAAGAGGTTATCAAAACATTTAAATATTTAGACATGAAGAGGACTGCTGACATTCATGGTCTTTCTATTATAATTGTAAACTCCATTACAGATTACTTTGCGCTGCATTTGGGGGTCTATTTTTGATAAGTATTTAGGTGAAGGCGTGTTTCTCGATTTGATAAAAGAAAGAAAAGTGATTCCATCATTTAAAGGCGGTAGTGCATCAAGTACCAATAACTTTAGACCCATATCTATACTACCGTCACTTAGCAAAATATTCGAAATAAATCCTAAATCAGTTGTTAGTACATTTTTATACTAATAAATTAATGTCTAATAAACAGTTTGGTTTTACTCGGGGTCTCGCGACAATCGATGCTGACGTTGATTTCGTGCAACATACTTTTGGAGTTTGGGAGGATTCGCGAAATGCAATTGGCGTATTTTAAGATTTCTCCAAGGCATTTGATTGTGTATATCATGAAACTCTGATCGGGAAACTACGTCACTATGGAGTAACAGGCCGAGCACTCGACCTTCAGAGAATTGATATCAATGGCATGCGATCGTCTGGATGTATAGTCCATGTAGGTGTAAGACAAGCATCAATTCTTGGTCCCTTTCTTTTTTTAGTCTACATAAATGATTTATCTAGCTTTGTTAAGAATTTTCATGAGATAGTATTATTTGTAGATGATACTTCGTTGTTATTCATAGTTAAAAGGCAACAGCCCAGTTATGAAGATGTGAACAATGCTATCTCTAAGGTAAAGAAATGGTTTACTGTAAATAATCTACTTCTTAATGAAATTAAAACAAAATATATTAAATTCTCACTTCCAAATATGACATGCATCCGGAATTGTTTCAATGCGTAACAAAGAATTGGAATTTGTTAATGCTACCCTGTTTCTAAGAATTATTTTAGACAACAGGGTTCAATTGGTTCCTCATAAAACTAAGTTGGCGAAAAGGCTTATCTCTGCCGCCTATGCAGTCGAAAAAATAAGAAATTTATCACAAGTCAAAACTGCTAGATTGCTTTATTTTGGTTGTTTCCATAGTCTCATGTCGTATGAAATCTAACTTTGGGGAAACGCTGCAGATATTCATAGAATTTTCGTGCTGCAGAAGCAGGCCGTTAGCGCAATTTACAAGCTCGAAATAAGGCCAAGGCCTTATTTAGAAATAAGGCCAAGGCCTTATTTAGAAATAAGGCCAAGGAAATTGGAATTTTAACCCTGGCATCTCAATTCATTCATGAAAATTTATTGTATGGAAAAAAAACAGAAATGTTTACAAGAAATAGTAGTCAACATAAACTCAATACCAGAAACAAAAATAAATTGATTTCCTATGTTAGTCGACTAAGTTAAGTCACAAATGCATTTAGAAGGCTCTATGTGTGCATATTCAATAAGGTCTCTGTGGATATAAGTACAAGATTTACCCTTATATAAATTTAAGAGTGTTATTAAACAACACTCACTAAAAAAAGGGTATTATACAATTTATGAATATTTAGAAGGCAAATATCTATGGCCATAAGCGGCTCGACTTCTTACCGGGTTATTTCGCTCTTAATGGTTTTGTATTTGTTTTGGCTATGTATGAGTAAATTAGAAAAGAGCTATCCTTATGTTTCTTGCTCGTTCTTCTTGAGGGAAAATTGCCTTCCAAACGAGCGATAAAGTGTAAATTCGCAAAAAAATATATTACGTATTTCAAGTGTTATTTTCTAACCTATGAAATAAAGATATTATGAATTTTGAATTTGTTTTTTAGAATTAAGGTATACATAACAAAATAACTTAAATAAAAAAGAGAGAACAAAAAATTTGTAAAAAAAAAATATAAAATGAAAAGAAGCACGTATAATCCACATTATCAAAACAAGACATCATGTATACCACGTTTGAAAGAGTAGGTCTGCGATCAAACGCATTATCAGCACCCACGACAGCATCCAAGGTTAGATCGTCGTACAGACGGGTCACTCTGGTTATAGGCATGTTCGAAATTTAAGAAGAGTATTAAAATTAAAAAAATGATAATAGCATAGGAGAGTCTATCGAGGAGTGTAAAATGTTGTGTAGACAAATTAGATCTATTTGCTTTCAGCGTATTTCTAGTGATTGTACTTTAAACATAGAGCATCTTTGACAATAGTTAGTGAAGGAGCGGCCAAAATTCTGATGAAAAGGCAAGATTTTGAGACAATTTCTTTGTACACTTTCAATATGTCTAATATAAGCATTGTAGGGAGGAGATCATGTCGAACTGTCATATTCTAAGATACTTTTAATAATATTTTTAAATATACTTAAAAAACTGTGATAGATACTTTTTGAATTTAATTGTAGACCTGACAACGAATCCAAGCAGCATATTAGACTTTTTGACAATGTAATTATAATGTGGCCCCAAGGTAAGCTTATCACCAAAGAGAATACTAAGATCCTTCTTAACAAATATTCGTTCTTGTATGAAATCTGAAAGTTTGCGTTCATAAATTATTTTGTTGATTTTTGATTAAAATGAATTACAAAGCACTTATTAACAATAAAAACCATTTTATATGTTGAGCGCCACGCATATAACACGTCCAAATATTTCTAAGAGCAGCACAATTATTTATTTTTAAAATAGAAGGGATTATTTAAAGATCGTCAGCGTATATAAGAAATATATATGACAAGTGACCAACAAGGTCATTAACAAATATAATAAAGAGTAGAAGGGCCAAATGTGAGCCTTGAGGGACTCCAGAAGTTACAAGTATTGACACTGAGTTATAACTCTTAATAACAAATAATTGACTCCTATTTTAAGAAAGATCAAATTCAGCTATCTATTTAAACTACCGTCAATGTCATAAAAATTTATTGCACAAGATTGAATGATTAACTTATCGATCGGTTCAGAGAAATTCGTGCATACCGTGTCAATTTATCTACGTATAGCAATTCATTGCAAAGTAAAATTTATACTCAAACAGGTTGGTTACAGTGGAACGACGCTTTATGAAACTATGTTGTTTCAAAGACAACATAATTTTGAATTGATTGTACAAATGAACGTAGATTAAAGTGTCAAATAACTTATAAAAACATGATAATATGCTGATAGGGCGATAATTTTCGCATTTAGATTTATCACCAGATTTGTGGATGGGGACAATATGCGCTGCTTTCCAATCTAAAGGAAAGGTTCCAGACAATAGCGATTTATTATATAGTATAGGGATGGTGGTATGTACAATATCTCTGCACAACTTTGAACAAAGAAGGCTGGGATGCATCAGGTCTAAAACCTTTATTCCAATTAAGCTGCTTAATTTTCTTTAATACTTCGTCTTTAGAAACAACAATGTTCGCCAGTCAGTCGCGACTAATGATATTGCTATCTAGATAGTTGTCAAGCTCATCAATAGTGTCTTTGTCAAAGACTGAACAAAAGGAGTCTAAAAATATCTCACAGATGTGTCACAATCATCGTGTGAGGTTCGGTCACCATAAGTCATTGTGTTTGGCATCGAGATGTGACCTTTACTACCATTTAGAAATCGCCAGAATAATTTCATACTAACATTAATATAAACTTTAATAGATGCGATAAAAGCTTTGTAACATAATTTAATGAGAGACTTACATTAAGTACGAAATAATGAAATCAAAATCTCTGGGATTGCTAAACATTTTGTACTTTCTGTGATATTTATATTTTTTCTTCAAACAACGTATTATTATGTGATTGTCCCAGACAGGATATTTTTGTGAACAATTACGGGTTAACAGCGTAGATTTTTTAATTACAGTTTCAAGAGTAAAATAAAAAACGTCAATGTAAACATCGATATCAGGTGACAAAAACAATATAAGCCAATCAATATTATAAGGTCGGGAAAAACGTTTTATTGTATATTATGTACAAATTCAACATAATTATCATCGTATTTTATTTACATTTAATTATAATATGTATATGCCAAATCGTTATTGATATTTTATAATAAATACCCACTAAAAGTTGAAACATCGATTCATATATGAATAATATATAGACGTAATCCCATTGCTATAGAAATTTTGGGCCTTCAGATCAGCAAACTACGACAAGTAGTTTTGACGATCCTCTCTTGATGTTAGTCTAACACTATCTAAAGAATTCGGAAGAGACCGAAACAGGTGAAAATCTAAGGGTGCAAGGTAGGGCTGTATGGAGGATGCATCAACACTTCTCAACAACACTTTCTCAATATTCGCTGAGTAGTTAAAGATGTGTCTGGTCTGGTGTTGTCATGGTTAAAAAACATTCTCTTTCTGTTGATAAATTCCGGCCGTATCACCAGTAATCATTCTTTTCAAAAAAGGTACAGTTTTATTATGTTTCTATAGAGAATCGCAAATGTGTACACGTTCATTAGGTTTCTTTGAGTAAGCTCGTGTGGAATCCAAGTATTGAGCTTTCTTGTATATTCAGCTTTTTTAAATAGGACAAAACTGTTTTATGGTTAATATGATATTGCTTTAATTTTTCTAAAATGGTGTCGATTTTATCCGTAACAGGTCGATTAAAGCGAGATTCATCTTTGACATCAAAATTATTGGATTGAAAATGCTTGATCCAGTTTTGTGATACTCTTACCGACACTATATTAGGTCGATAAACGTCACAAATTGTTTTTACGTCTTCTATCGCATTTTTCCTTTTTTTTTTAAATAAAACTTTAAAATCTATCGAGCTTCTGCGTTAGATTCACTCATTTTAGTGGACAGAAAAACAATAAAAAAATGGTGGGACACTGTTTTTATTTTTCATTTTTCTTTTTATAAATGTCAAATATTTCATGGTATCAACACTAGCCTAATACAAACATCACAACCAGATATTTTACTGTAAATTTTAATTAAGAATAAGAAAACACTTTTTCCTCGATCTAATCCTTAACTCTCAATAGATTATGTTATTGTCATTGCCGTTTATATGCCTTAGGATATCTAACATTGATACTAACAGCCGGGTGATGCAAGTCCAAATGACACTGTCAGAACCTGTAACTTTAACTACATCAAAACTGCCAAGGACCAAATTTAGATGTCGTTTATTTATATTATGGATTGTGTTGAATTTAGACAGGTGACAATTATGCACAACATTAACAAGATAAGCCCTTTTGTCAATAGGGTCTGTGGCAGTAAGTGTATAAAAGTAAAGAGAGTGCATCCATGTTAAGTGGTGGGTATTGAAACACCAATCACCACAAATTCATTAAGTTTTTAATGTTCAGATATATTTTTCGATAGTCATTGGAAAACATAGCAACAATGTGACTTTTTAAATAATTATGCAAATAACGTACACAAAAATTTATAAAAGGATTATTGTTATTTGGTAATATACTAATTCAAATATCTTCTATATTTCTTTCCCATGAGTTCTAACGAATAACATGCAAGTTTTTCATAGTAGCAACGAGAGTACCATCGCCACATTTTTTGATTACAAAAGTAGTGAAACGGTTCCTACGAAAGATGTTATACCGCGACTCTAAACACTTTGCCATCAAATATAGGATCGTCCAAATTTGTTTCAGCAAGATATGAATCATAGTTATACATCATAGTTATAGTTTAATGTACTTAGATAAAACTAAGCAGTTTTACTTTTTATACTATTAATAGTTTTGACAATAAAAACTAAACATTTTCAAACAAAAAGAACCAAAAGCGATGAACCAAAAAGAAAAATACAAGGTTAAAACTAAAATAATTAAAAAGAAAATTAATAAAGATTTACTTGAGCAACTTATTTAGAAAAGCAATATCTATAATTGGCAGAGCAGATCCACTGTCGTCCTTACGTAGTTATTTCCTTTGATGTTCTTTCTTGCAGGATCGTGTAGTTGTTTACATTCATGAGAAAGATGTTTCGTGATATAGATTCTTCGACTATCATCTGCAATGTCGATGTGCTTAGAGTTGAGCATATCTTTAGAATGAGCCTCGTTGAAGCGATGCGTAGAAGAAAGTATGAAATCTCGAAGACGTGGTGAGGACAGGACGACGAGAATGTTGCGAGATTTGTCCGATGTAAAATTTTTTTGACCCGACGGCAAGCCCAAATAACGGTTTCTAATATGGGGCATTTTATAGTAGTGTTGGCTTTTTTAAATATGGTCAATTCCTTCTCACTGCGGTTTTCAGGTAAAGTCTGTAGCTCTATGTTATGAGCTCGTGGAATTTTTGAAGTGCAATTTCCAGGCACGTTAAAGTGATTTCATACTATGACGTCACAGTGAAACGCTCGAGTGACACGGTCGGGTGCTACGGTCAGGTCTGCTTGGCTCTTTTCGGCTCCGCCCAGCGGGACCATGTGTTCCACGCGTTTACATAGTTGTTTGCAGCTGATCTCGAATGTTATATAAGCTCGGCTATTATTCATTGTAAAAATGAAGAATGCATGTAAAACACACGCAATAAATGGAATATAACGGCGAAACAGTAGATTATATCAGTGTTTCTAATAGTTAGTGAAGACGGTGAATCACAAGTCAAAGGAAAATTGATAATTAAAGTTTGACTAAACATTACTGCAATCTTTATGGCAATAAATTTTTATTAAAATCTATCCCAATGCCTATAATTCATCTTATGGCAGCCGACAGTCGATTTTCCTTTGGATAGTGGCATTAATTTATATCAAATACTGAATACCGAAAAAAAATTTACTTTCTCCTGCCCAAATGGAAAAAAAAGGTTATGTGCGTGTGACGGAGGCTGAATGTACGAGAGATCATCGCGAAAAAAAACATCCGACAAACATTGTCCCGGTTAATAGATTAGTAGTTAGTAAATTTTCGTTCTTAATAATAACTGGTCATGGAAAGAATCTTGTAACCATGAATGAATAATACAATAATTTATTTTATTTTTCATTTTTTACAAATGAGAGCCGGCTATTTAACGAATTAATTTCGCATTTCACTTTGCAGTTACAGCTGGTCAGCTTTTAAGTTCTTAATTATTGTGTGCTGTCATTAAATTTAAATTCGTGTCATTCTGCTCTTCTGCAATGAAGTCTGTCGTTATAGTAAAATCATTTTTATACGGAAATAGTAGATACATACATATGTACACATACATACATATACACACACACACACACACATATATATATATATATATATATATATATATATATATATATATATACTCTTTCCGTATAAGGAGTAGTAATCATGGCCTGACATCCTCTCCTAAAGTAAAGCGTAAATTTTGCATGACAGCTGTCGTGACAGCTAGTTTTTGATCGAAGAAAGCACTTTTGTTTTCAAAAGTGAAATGTACTTTGGTAGGTATATCCTTTTCCATGAGGAAGGATGAGTTACTGTCATTACTACGATGATTCTCGACATTCTCGTTAGGCAGATCTATGGATAGATTTTATTAATGTTATTGAAATTCGTTTGAAGCGATGTTAATATTTTACCATAAAAAATCCTATTAAAATTGGGGAGCGGTTTTATTATGATACGAACGGGCACGATCACTATGAGATTTGTGAAATAATAATTAATCCTACATGTGGAAATACGTATTTTTTCATTTCAATAAGTATAAAATAAAAGGTTTTATATGAAATGAAGGATTTCTGGGAATAAAATGAATTTAAAATTAGAAACGTGACGAGTTTAACTTGCTTGTTAGCTACATGCCCGGCACTGCGCGCTGCTTAAGGCTAAAGTGACGTAATGGCGGAAACATAGTGAATACCAGTCAATATCTGCTTCTCCAACTAAGTTAATAGTTATTATAAAATCAACGCTAGTATTGTCGCCACTCGGTTGATCGTGCTGAATAGCCTTTGTATTATCTTAATTATTAAGTATGGCTTTCGGCAACTTATAAATACGTAAGTACATGGTTAGAATGGTTACTAAATAAAGAAATCCTATCAATCTGTTTATGTATACAAAATTTTGAAAGACAAAATTGTATTGACAAAGTGATTATAACCTGTCTTATACCTCTGGATGCATAATTAAATAAAGCCACAGCTTGTCCACATGCGATAAACTGAAATAATTGACCAATAAAATTTTGTAGTAAAAAGAAAACTTCTAATGCGAACGTTATTTTTGATATTTTTCATTGATTTCTTTGTTTTCATAACTATAGGTAATTCATATAGAATTAAAAAAGAAAACAGTGATACTCATTTATTGTATAAATAATTGTTTATGTAATAAAACAATATGGTTTAACAGAATTCGTTCATTTTTATTTAGCATTCGGAGTTTTAAAATAATTGTAAAATTAACGTTTTGGATTCTAATAAATTTGCTGAATTATTCATTATTAAATTCATTCTATTACATTATTAGGAATTCTTTTATAAAGCCGAATTCAATTGCCCATAAAAGAATAATTAATTCTTAAGAGTCTTAACCTTGGAATAGCTCGCAAATTATCCTATTCTTTCAGCAAGTTTTGTTCTTCTATACCTATATAATGTAATCCACATTAGAGAAAGCATTACCTAATACTTTCGTATGTATTTATAATATTTTCGTAAATATACTGACCGCTAGTAGTATGACAGTTTTTTGTTAAAATAAGCTTACGTAGGTAACACTTAAAATTTTTAGAAATTGGCCACATATTTGGAATTGGAATTCCATTCCATTCCATTCATTTCATTCCATTCCAATTGGAATTGGAAACTATAAAATAAAAAGACATATCAAATTTAAAAAAATGATACTCTTTGCCAAACTTATTAAGTATACGGCATTTATCTGTCATTTGTTTTTACAAATTGGCGGCATAAGAAAACTGTCTCATGTCAACATGAAATTAATGCGAGAAAATTTGCGTGCAATGATTTTCTATGATTTTCGTTGCCATTTACCCCACAAGAAAATTATAATAGACTTCTGTTGGTGTTTCATGATGAAGCTCCATCCCTAGCGACTACTTGTAACTGGTTTAAAGAGTTCGAACGTGGTCGCAGTAATCTGACTGACGTTCTGCGTGAGCAGAGTTGCAAAAAATGCATTACTTTTTCTAATGCATTATATTTTCATTACTCATTAATTGTTTAATGAGTTATGAATGAATACGTAATTATCATTAAAAAATGTAATGAGTATTGCATTACATTTTACAATAAAATTTTTGCAACTCTGTGCGTGAGGGACGTCCTTCTACGGCGACGATCGAAAACAAAATCTGTGCTGTGCGGCTCATGATAAAGACTGACAAAAGATTGACCTACCAGGAGATCTGGTCACAATTAGGCATCGGTATGAATCAAATGCACGAAATCGTTCATGAAAATTTAGTGGTCAGAAAATTTTGTACTTGGTGTATACTTCATAATCTGACCAAAGCTCGAGTGCGTAAGGTGTTCCTCTCAGTGGCTATATTGAATGCAGCGATGTATTGATCTCAACCAACACTATTTTGAAAAATAATAATAATAAAAAATAACTTGCTAGTTCGCTCAGTATTTATTTTTTTAAAGGCTTTCAGATTAATCCACGTACAGACTAGCTCTCTACATTTTAACATATAAATAGACCGATTCATTTTTATTTGTAACAAAAATATTATTTAAGTAGCCAGCAGTATTCCCACAAAGGAAAGTAGCGTAAGTATGGCATTATGATATGAAATTAGATAAAATATATTCACCCCTTTCGTCATTGCCAATTCAGTTAATCATCTCATTTTCCCAATTAATACAACAGGAGTCAGTTTACCGACTGATTTCATAAAATGTCAATCCCTCTCTTGGTAATATTTAAAACATAGTCTCAGTAAAAAAAAAATCTACACCACTTCCAAATTTCAAATCAATGTCTAAGATCCGGTATTAGAACAATGTACCTTCGTCTTTGAATTGAAATGGAATTGAATTGAATCAAATAATGTTTTCAAAGGCAGATAATATCACTATTAATGTACGAGAACAATGTCTACCATTCGTGCTTTTATTATAAACGATAATATATGTAAAATTAACGTGGCAAACAAAATATTTTTTATAACTTGTAAATATTGAATATTGTTTACTAGAATGGGAGTATCTTCTAATTTTATGAGTTTACTTTTTTTCATAATCACCACGCAATCAAATGTTATCATTATCCAAATTTTCGTATACATCCATCCAATCAATTCGTCCAGTCATGTATAAAAATCTACTGGAGCGCGAAAACAGATTGGCGGGTGTAAGAACTTGTGTCAAATAAATTAAAAAACGGAAGTCAGGAAGATGGAGACCATCGATTAATTCACCGTATTTATGCTGTTATTGCTAGAGGTTCGATATATTTCTGCTCAGTTCTATAGTAAAATACCTATGGGATTAACAATAGCCATAATAACCCGATCTAAACATTCGTGTCGTGTGTTGTTAGGAAGTTTGATTATGGATCTTAGTAATCCAAGTGCGATCCAGAGCAACACATTCTTGGCCATACATTACACATATTATTTTAGGATTGTAATAAACCTAGCAATGGCTCAATCGTTATATATTTCGTGTTTGATTTTGAGGTGTTCCCTGGTGTATCTTCGAAATCTTAAAAAATAAACCTCCAATACCAATGAAATTTAAACGGAACCACCTTGCAGTTGTACTGAACCCAAATTAAAAAGAATTTTCTAGAGCAAATCTTGTCGACTTTTCCATCATACACATTGGATCTAGATTTGTTTTTTCTCTATTTTCATTTTTTTCAGACGAACAAACAATAACAACATCCTTTTAAGTTCCCGCTAAGAAAATTGAAAATTTTCTAAAATTTTTGGAAAGTTATTGTTTTCACCCCATTTTGCAAAAATCGAGTTCTCATCAGATTTCGACGTTCTGAGTGTCTAGGAAGCTTCCCTGATCATCCCTGAGATGATATCCGTATGCATGTGTGGATGTATGTGTGTGCGTGTGTGTCTATGTGTGGATGTATGTAAACCTTTTATAACTTTTAAACGGCTTGACCGAATCAAACCTACTAAACGGCGTTCCAAAGAGTTTCACCAAACTTATATTTCTCGAAAGTTTGGGTCGATTTGGACCCGTAGATTTGGAGAAATTTTCAAAAAACTAAGAAAAAAATATTTTAAAATTATTTTTGTTCAAAATAATTTTAAAATGGCTTGACCGATGAATTCCAAAATCTAATCAGCTCTTAATCTATTAAAAACACGTCGATTGCCGCAAACCGGGTCAAAATCAGTTGATTCGTTTGTGAGAAATCGTTGTCGAAAGAAATCGAAAAAAAAACAGTTTTTTTTGGAATAACTACAAAACAGCTTGACCGATCGATTTCAAATTCTAACCAGCTCTTGACCCTGTAAAAACGTGTTGATTGCCGCAAACCAGGTCAAAATTGGTTGATTCGTTTGCGAGAAATCGTTGTCGAAAGAAATCGAAACAAACCGTTTTTTTACTCAAAAAATCGCGTCAAATCCCGTATATTTTCGAGTGTTTTGAACTCGAAAATAAGGGGAAGTTTCAGGGTTGGCCTATAGGGTTAACCTATTTTTTTTACTCTAGTCACTACACCGTTTCCTAACATAATTACTTCTTATTATTTTTAAATAAAATCTAAATAATTCATCCGAGATATTTCAAAATTTAAATACTTCTATTTCTAATAAAATTGTATTGAATGTAAGATTCATCGAAATCGATTCACTTCTTAGACAGATATCGTGAACAAAAGTTTTCAAACAAAGTTTTAGGTTTTGAAAAATATATTTTATAATAAAAAATATTTTCATATAAAATTATCGAATGTCGCACATCTATTCCATTGAAATCGATTATATCAATCAAGAAATGTCAAGAAAAAGATAAAAAAAAATGTATACAAATTATATTTTGATACCTTATTCAATCTATTTTTGAAATTCAAATGTTTCTGAGTAAAAAAAAGTGCGTGGAATATGGCAAGTCACGTTCGAATAGGTTGTTTCTTTCAAAATATATCGTTTTAATAGTATATTGTGTGACTAGGGATGAAACAAAACGATTTCAGACCAGGGTAAAGTTGGTTGCGAGCGAAGCCAGGGTTGATATCACCCGGTCTGAAATCCTGTTTCATCCCGCGTTATACATTATATTTTTCATATAACCTGTATTAAAAATGCTAGTTTCATTGTCTAGAGCCAACGGGGACTAGATAATTTCAGACAAATAGCGAAAATACCATTAAGTTGACGGTGCATTTTTCAGCTTGATCTACGAAATAACTTAATAAAACTTCTTTCAACCATAATGTAGTTCCTTGAAATTCTTTCCAAACAACAAATTTATTGTAAACATTTAAATACTTTGATTTAGATTTTTTAGGTAACAAGTTTAAAGTTGCAGATGCTGCTTTAACAATAAGATGTTGTGGTGTACTTTGAGTTGCTGTATTCATATTTATTATATTCTTATTTTTACTTATATTCAGAAACAGAAGTATAATATGTCACTACAGTTAACTGTCAGAATGGCGATTATAAAGGCATGAAATAAACAAAAGATACTTTCACAGGATTGAAAATAAAGTTGCGATTTCATTTAGTGAGTAGAAAATCATAATTTCCTGCCCTAGGGCAGAAATAGATCACTTTCTGTCCGGCAACAGTCGCATTGGTCTGAAATTGACTATTTTTGGTCGACTCAACAAGCATGGAAACTCGTATTTTCAATGCAGGTGATATGAAAGAATATTTGAAAAATAAAAATTAGACCATTTTTTATACCGTCAATAGTTTTCAAAGAGCATGCTGATGATATTAAGCTCGAAAATGTGAGCCACAACGTTTCAGTACTTTCCGAATTCGAAAAAATTATTGTTAAAACAGTGCGAGAAGATTTAGGGCTGGCCTTCAAGGGCAACAGTTGCCGAGATTCTTTTAACGTCTTCCGTACTTATACGATATCAAAGTATTGTACGACACAAATATTTTTATTCGAAACGATTTTTTGGCACAATACCTTCGCTGTACACAATACATCGCTCTCGACCAACCGCGCGGCTCGCTCCGTCCATCTGTAATGTATTACGGACAGCATCAATATTCACGCGTCGCTGTTCCTTTTGAAAAGTTCTTTCCCCGACGATTGGCGAAATCAGTTTGACTATCCCCGCCCGAGCTCCTCTTGTACGTATAAGACGACTTATATCGTATTCCGTTAGGAGTGACGACGTTCCGCTTTGTTTTCTTTGTTGCCATGTAATGGGATTACGGAGTAATCTTTCTTATATTTTTGTCGTTCGCTTTTCCGACGGAATCGTGTAAATTACGAAACTGAATAGACGATTTTTGTTTTCGTATGAAGTTTGCGAATTTGTTCAGAATAATAATGTTTTTTTTTCTAATATAAAATAGCAATAATGCACTGCAATAGGCGATTGTTCCAAATTACCTAGAATATAGGTTTAAAATTTTATGTCCGATTGTAGCGTCCACTGTTGGTTTTTTTAGAAATCTTTCTGTTTATGGTTACGAGATATCATTAAAATTTTAACTCAATCTAATAGATGATATACGAACACATAGGGAACAAACACATAGATATACATTTTTGTATATTAATAGATCATTAGGATACATCGAACGCTTTTCAATATATTTCAGAATAGTCAAAGAAAAGAATACTCATCATGTTACAAAAATAGATCCATCTGTAAAAAAATTGATTTTCCGCTCAGCGGCTGAAACTGCTGTTAGGATTTAACTAAGTGCGGGTTATTAAAATGCGAGTACCAAAAATGTGCAAGCTTGAATGAGATAAGAGTAATGAACATTATTTGAATTTTTTTTTTATTGATTTGAATATCAATTTATGTTGGTATAGTTCACAGAATATTTCATTCTTAATTATATGCCAAATAAGGTATAATATATACCTTACCGACTTTTCGGCGTTTTAGGAAGATATAAGTTATCTCATGGAGGAAATAGCATATCTGGAATCCATATAGAAAGAAACTGGATATCTGAGGAGTGAGTCACCTGAACTCTCAATCACTTAACGAGACATAAGTCAGGAGCCGTTACATCACGTTTGTATTCTGTGAGAATGTGGTATTTCACTGGTCTAGGGCGACCCCTAGTGCTGCAGACAAGTTGATCACAGCATAGCTCAACCACTGTAATATATTTTGAACGTCTTTGTTTTAATGGTTCAGGTTTTCAATAAAATTTATTAATTTTATTGTTTCCGAAATGTACATAAGTATAAGTTTGTTGATTATTTTTGTTAGTCCAGTAGAATAACTTATTCGTGTGATTATTATCGTTGTGGCAAGTCATCATGTTTGTTTATTAAATTGACGACTTGTTTTCTACATAATTTATTATGGTGTCAATTTACAGTTATGATACCACTGGTCGGGAAATACATTTTGGTGGCTTTTGGTCCGGCTTTATTAATAGTATATATGACAATGCTATTTATATTAATTTATTTGACTTTGTATTCACATTTACATTTCTTATTTAATTCAAGCAAAACATGCTTATAATGCCATTAATTCACTTTGTAGTCTTCAATTATTTATGTTGCACACATTTAATACAACTAAAGAAAATATATGAACTGTTGTTAATGTAATTTGAAAATAAAAAGAAATAAATGTGTACGAAGATCGTAGGTTCGTCGTTTTGCGTGTTTGTTATACAACCGATATTATTGTTTTTAAAGTCATACTTCTTTAGGCGCTTTAGAGAGAAAGTGTTCAAAGTGAGATTTTTGGAAAATGTGCACTTTCAGTAAGATTTTAACACCATGAGGATGGTTACTTAACAGCATAACTCGGCTGATAACTGTGAACATAGTACGGATGCTTTCTTACCTTTTAATTTTAACGTTTCAGAGATTATAATATTGCTTTACGATGGTTTTGTAACTTCGTTCTATAAAATTCATTCAATTTATACATTGCTCACGTAATTTTAAAAGTAAATTGACTCATTTCATCGCTCATCGCTCGCTCGTGCCCATTTTATTTGATTTTGATGGTGAAGACCAAATTTTAAATATTTAGTCAAAACTATTTAGTTATTTAATGCGCAAATGGCAGGCATAGTCTTTTTATATTGACGATGAATAACATTTAGCAACATTTATTTCGTATTACAATTTTTATAAATGTATTTCTTGTAAGAGGTCGGCCACATCGCTTCATTTTCATTAAAACTTTCTATTTGCATTATAATTTCGCTTTTTGTATTATCAATAAAATATAGAAAAATGGTTCAAATAGAGTTCATAACAAGAGCAAAGGTCCATATAATCGTTTTATATTCATTTTAATGGAATCACCGCGGAGAGCGCGCGCCGCGGGCGAACGCCGACACCATGGCGCATGGCGGAAACGATTACTGGTCTTGATTAAAAAGTCTCCCTTGAGATTCAAACATATAAAAGCATGTCTGCGTACACACTCAATTATTTTTAAATATGTATACATGTATAAATTAAATGGAAATCTCCTCCACAATTTTGGAAATTTCAATGTCAGGATTGTTGTTGATGAATTATTTTTGATATCATCCGTATTAAATGTGTGACAATTAATAGTTTGATGTTAGATTTTCAAAATTTACAAAGTTATGTTGCTTTTTTTCAACTCCTTCAGGTAAGCTATAATGTTGTAAACAAAGAATAGAGATTACTGTTAACCTTAAAACCTGTAAGTGTATAAATTATGTACTAATTTTAAGAAGAATACATACTTCTAATTTTATTCAGGGCATTAATAATGAAGAAATATTTCAATTAATTATTTTCCTTTTTCTTTTAATGAATACCTTTGTACAGACATGTGATTATTGTAAATCAATGACTACGGCAATTATCGACAACTATGAGGTACTATGAATCGGCGATATATTACGAGTACGAATGTGTTGAATGGAATAAAAATTAGAGAAACTTGATACAATTTACTTAAAAAATACTATGAAAAGAAACCCAAACTTATTTTCATTAGATATCTATAACTGATTAAATTAACGAACGAATCAAAATAATGTAAGGATATAAAGTGTAATCAAATCATGAACTGTAATTATGCTAATAATGTACATAGGTACAAATATACAAGAAGTCTTGTTCTCTGATATTCTTGAATTCTGAAAAATAAAACTTAATGATTTTTTCCGATTCCGAGAATCAACTATGAAAAAAACATAAAACCATATTTAGAAAAAATCTTTTAATTGTTCTAGTTCAAATATTTTTGTTAAAGCTTTTGTTTTGAAATCTAAGAGCACTCACTTCAGCTCACTTCAGATCAGAATATTCTGCGCGTATAAATATTCACTGGCCTCGTAATTAAATTTTACCCTTAATTAAACCTTAGCTGTTTGAATCCGATAGTTTATGGATAGTTATTTGTTTGATAAAATGGCAATACTGCGTCAGAAATTACTTAAACCAAGGCTATAAACTATGTATCGTCGAATTACATTTCTTTTTGTTGGGTGTTTTTAAACAGGTTCATTATTAACTTTCTAATTTAAAAATTGATAGGACAAAGTAAGTGCTTGTTCGGTAAACAATAATTATTAATGAATAATCGCTAAAAACCTTTCAGAATATAAATGGAAACACATTTTTAGACGAGATTTCACAGTATCGAAACATTTACATTTGTAATTATACCGAAGAGTTTCGGAATAACGGTCATCATTAGAGTAAATTACCGAAACTAAAATTCAAGTGTTGAGACGACGTTTAGACCTATAACTGTAAGTAGGTGTTTTACAGTTATAGGTCTAAAAATTATAGGTCTACAGTTATAGGTTTCTTTTTCTCTCTTTCTCTCTGTTTGTTTATATGTTCAGATATAACTCGACAAAGACTTAACTAATTTTGATGAAATAAAAAAAAAACTGTTAGAACTCAATGTCACATAAAATGTAGGATACTGTTTATTTTTATGTGTTCATCTGTAATGAATCCTTATAACGGGAACATTCAAAAGTTATTACTTTAATTAAATTTTATGTTCTGCATCTCAATTACTTGTTTTGTTTAGAAAATGAGTGGTGTTAGAGTTTAGGGATTCGATGCGACAAGGATTGAGAGGGACGAGGAGAGGAAGATATGGTGTGAGAGGATGAAGTAGAGCGGAAGCAAAAATAAAAGAGTGTGTCAATAATTTGTTTGTAATCATATGGTTAATAATAACGATTCAGTAATAAGAATGTTGTGATAAGTGAAAATGAACAATATGGTTTTTATACTGGTATCTTTTGTCATTATTATATCATACACAACTCAAATACACATACACAAATACACACAATTATATAAAAACAAATGAATGCGGCTAATAAAGAAATATAAAAATGATATTTTTTTATGGTTACCATATGGTGTATCCAAATCACATATAGCCATTCGTTATACTTGATTGTACAATCATATCTTCCTACTGCATAACTAATTTTCGTCAAAAGTAGTTAAGCTTTTGTTAAAGTCTATAAACTGAGAAACAAACAGGTAGACAAACTGACAGCCTATAATTTGCGTAATTACTTATCATCGCTGTATACCAATTTTAATTACGATCAGTTGAATCATTCTTAAGTTATGAGAAGACATACAGACAGACAAACCGACCGACAGACGGTCAGTAGTCATATTTGTGCAATCACATATTCTTATTCTACACCAATTTTCGTTTCGATCGATCAAACCGTTCTTGAATTACAAACGGACATACAGACAGACAGGCAAATGGACATGAATTTAAAAAAATGGTACAATTAGGGTCAGTTAGTCATAAAACGAATTCATATCACACAATTAAAAAAAAATGTAGAGACAGACGCAATTGATTTATATAGCAGTACAGTTAATGATACTTTATGATAATCTTTGGTTGTGATAGAAAATGTGGTGAAGAAATAGGAATTTATATCGAAAATGGGATCGATATCGATATTGCGTGATATAGCGCGATTGGAAAAGGGAACAAGACCGAATCAGATTAACTGTGAAATCGACACTTAAATCGTAGACGGGATCGGATTATTAGCAACGATAGCGAGATAATTTGTTATAGAAAATAAGACATTAATTATATGAACACGCGGGAGAAGCCGCGGGCAGTTACTATATACATATAATAAAACAATAGAACCGGGTGTGTCTGTACATTGAAATATTTATGGAGATATTGACTAAAAGCAAAGTATAAGCTTAATTTAATATAAATCACATGTCAGCTAAAGAGTTATCCGTAGGGGGGTTAGTGGGGTTGGTGACGAATCGGGATTAGAATCGAGAGCAGTACCAGAACCGACAGCATCAGCATCTTTCCATATGAAAGACGAAGGATCACATTTTATAACCGGACGAAGTCGTGGACGGAAAGCTAGTTACAGACATAAATTGCGATGATACCCTACGTACACAAGAATATATTACAAGAACATAATATTTTCCGGATCAAAATAAACATACATAGTATTAAAGCATACATATTAATACGTAGTCATGTCATATAGGAAGACGTTTCTCGGTGAGGTAAATTAGAACAGGTCTTTTCGGCGTACAAGTCTCGGACTGACTGCCGGCTCGAGTTTTGGAAGGGGCCAGAATTCGCCCGGGTCCGTCCCAATGATATTGTCGGCCCAGCAGAGGGGTTATCAGCGGGACCTAATTTAATTCATTAGGCTGCCGACCGCCCGACCCTCCGGACGGCGGCGCGGCGGGTCGGGATGTCGTATGCAAAATTCTTTATTAAAATAACAATATGGGTGTTTTTGTTGAACTGATTACAAGATTTAATATGATTGTGGTAGAAATTTAATGAACTTTTCTCGTAGAAAATTAGCTGTTTCTTTGTGTCTTGAACGCGATTAAAATGTAATAATTTCGTTTTGAGTAAATTCGCGAATGCCTTGTGCCATATTACTGTAACTTTGCTGAAGAGCGCTACCAAGTTGGATAAATCACATTCTCATAACATTATTCATAGCATTATATCATTAATACTATCAGAATGTGTTGATGAGAATTTGATACGAAATTTTAAAAATTTATAGCAGAACAAACTAAAACAAACAAGTTATCTGAGTACAATAATTGATCGAAAATTAGAAGTACACACTTATTAACTAAACTTACGTAACTGAATGTGGCTAGTAGAAAAGCTTATTATTTAAAATATCCTTAAAATATTCAGAGCTGAACATTTCTTATGTAATACTTCTATTAAAAACTTTAAGCGGAGAAGGAAATGTTAAGTAACAATTACTCTTTGCCTTTGTAATATCATACAGACATTATAAAAATATATAAATACATAACTAGAAAGAAATACTTACTAAATTCAATTTAATAAGTAACACAATACAAAAATATATTCTTTAACATTGAAACAATCACAATTTTTTCACGAATTGACTATATAACATTATGACAAGGGACTCAAGCGATATCAGACTTTGTTTTTCGAGTATGACGGCATTTGATTCGAATATGACTACGGGTGAATTGAGCAACAAATGTTTAACCAGAATTAAATTACAAATCACTTGCACTGTGTCTTAGATCATAAGTTAAAGTGACCCGTGATGAGAAGAGGGTGGAGGGGTGTCCCCGCGCGTAGACATCACCAATGACGCACCTGACCAATAAATAAATGAGTAAGACTGTTACTAGTGCATATAAAAAATGAAATAGCAATAGTGCGCGTACCGTCAAAATAAAAAAAAGTAAGCGCCAAACCACATAAAATTAGTTTAAAATAAAACGGCATTAATAAATGAATGTCAGGGTATGGTTTGAAATTTAATCCTGTCGGGGAGATCTTGTCTGATCATATGTGCATTTTACAGTAAGTACACTAATTTGATTGGTTAAGAAACATATACCTTAAAATCAAACTAGTAACTCATGCGTTTATCGAGGAGAAAAAAAACCCTCTTTTCATTACATTTTCATCCCCTTAAGCTGTCGGTGAAGCGGGTCTATCACGACGACCTAGAGGACAGATTCTTTATAAAACTTTCATTTTTGCGCAACGTAATGAATAACAGAGACAGTCCTATAGAGAGGGTATTTTATAGGGCTTAGGGTGTCATGCTATGCCCGCTGGACGTTGTCACCACTACGTTAGCAGCCCAAAACACGCCCCACATCAGCGCGGAAGACTTAAAATTCAAGTTCGTTTGTCTGAAACAAGGTGCAGGCTATGCCACTGTAGGCAGATAATACAAAATTGATGCCACGAATATCCTCTATGGAAGAGCATGTTTGGTCATGTTGGCGCAATGCGTAATTGGAACTTCATGCGTCATTAAATGCAACCCGGAGCGAGAGACTAATTCTAGGCAGTTGTCATCGTGTCATCAGCCCACCTTTGTGTTGGTTGGGCTGTTAGTGTAAAGTTAATGCTTTTTGAAAATTCGAATTTATTTTTGTATTTATGTATTTTTTATTTTATAGAGAGTGAAGTCGCGAGTGTGAGTTGTATACTTCAAAGTATGAATCGCGCTTGAATACTAACTGGCATGCAGGTTAATCTACACCTGACTGGTCATCATTAAAGCAAATAATATAACTAAATTTTAAATTTCGTCACGAGCGCATGTGACGCTTTAACTGACTTCAGCAGGGATTCTCAAAATGACGTCCCGAAGAGGACACCACCTATTCTCTTTATTGTTTCGCGTTTCAAAAGCCGCAAAACTTGAATATCTTTCTAAAAATTCACCCGGCGTACAAGCAGATCCAGTACACATGGACTTAGGTTGACCAGAAATATATTTGCAGTTCCACACCATCACACCGCTGCTTTCAGGGGTAGTTTCAAATATGCAGCAACCAAATGCTGGAAAAAGATACCTTCACCACTTAAAAGCATAAGTACTGTTAGTAGCTTTAAATTGCAATTGAAACGAAACTTTATGCAAATACAGTTGGCGTTAGCTCCTGGTACTCGGGTTGTGACGTCACACGTCTGATATGACGATTTCCACTGACCCATATACGTCCCCAGATACACAAATTTATACATCACATATGCATACACACTCACATGTTATATTTATTACATTGTTTATTTACCACGCATTCAATCCCGTCAACCAAGTAGTGGCAAATACAGAAAGCGTCTGACTGAAAACCATCGTGTTTGGCACCGCACATTTATACATACATGTATAATGTTACTAATAAATATAAGTTTTAATGTACAATAAAACTGTATGCGCTATAAATAAATGTCAAATAAAGAACTTCTATGTCTGTATCAACGTCTATGGATTACGCGAAAAATGCGCAGGCGATCGTACTCACCACTGCCATCTATCACCGCCTTTCAGAAATGACTTTTCATTACACAGCGTCACATGTACGCTCGTGTAGAGTGTGGAAATCTGATAGTTGTTAAGGAATATTTTTATAGAATGTTAACTTCGCATCTGGGAAACCGTTTTCTGTTTTCGGCATATGTCTGTATACATGATACAAGGAAACAAGGTAGCCTAGTTTTAAATGAAATCGATACATGCCATTTTATGAGCATGTTATTGCCACGTTTATAAAGGGTTTAGCCGGATACGTATGACGAATCGGCCCCCAAATGGGAATCGATATCGAAACTTATGTTTTAATATTGACTTGATGTTTTAACACGATTTATGTACTTTTCGCGACCGACTTCCTTTTTGACCTTGAGATAGAGAGCAAAATATCCGTATGCTTGACTATTACTGAATGTGATATATCTCTGAAGCTAATTAAGATAAAGTAGTGAAACTGACGCGAGGTGTTAGAGTACATTACAGAGTATATCACATATATTTTTTTATAATTTTTAGAATAAAAAATTACACTAAAAAAATAAAAAATAAAGAAATCATGTTTTTTTTTCTAAGTTCTCTGTGACTTACAATCACGAAATTAATATATGTTATGCTCCTTTGTGTGCTCTATTACCCATAAAAATTGCGTGAAAAAAAAGTTGGTGCAACACAACGAAAAAAAATTATATGTGATTCGCGCCTTATAGTGTGAGTGTATAAACATGACTTTATTTGACACGCACGGGCCAAATTGTAAACAAACAAGTTCGAACTTGTTATCGCGCTGTTTATTGCATCGTTTGTTTAGCTACAATTGCAGTCATTTGTATTACATAAGGAGGCAGTTTGTGACTCAAATTCTGTCATAGGTATTTTGTATCAGCATTTTGAAATTATTAACTATCGAACCAAATCATTATTAAGTAATAATGTCGAGAAAGTGTAAAAATTGTAACAAGTACCTGTGAAAGATACCTGGTTATAAAAAAATTATAAAGAATGAAGAAGAAGCTAAAGTGTTTAGTGACTGTTTGAATAAAACCGTAATAGTTAATGATATTTTTTGTAAGAAGTATCGACTTCTCCCATATGTTAACAAAAAAGCCTCTACTTCTAACTGTGCAGCATTTAACGAGGTATCTTTAAGCATAAAAGAACCTGGTGAAGAATTAGCGACTAGAGAAGTGCCGGAAGAAACTTACGTTGACTCTGAAGATTCTGATAACAGTAGTGACAGTAATTTTACATATAAATACCATCTGAGTAATGATTATATTGAAGTTCCATTTCAACGTGTTGCATCTACTCACAAGTACTGCATTATATGTCGAAAAACAGCCGAAGGAAATGACTACAATAGTATTCTTCGTTATTGCTGTGATTGCCCCAATGGCGAACGTACAGTGGGATGCTGTTCTCATGTAGCAGCTATTATTTATTATCTGTCATATGGACGATATTTGTCCAGAATAGTACGTCCTGCTGAGGTATTAACTAAGTTATTTGCGACTCAAAGTGTTCCGATTGTAATTAATTACAACAGTGACGATGATTTATATTTTGTTTCTTGTATTTTGATAACAAGTTCGAACTTGTTTGTTTACAATTTGGCCCGTGCGTGTTAAATAAAGTCATGTTTATACACTCACACTATAAGGCGCGAATCACATATAATTTTTTTTCGTTGTATTGCACCAACTTTTTTTCACGCAATTTTTATGGGTAATAGAGCACATAAAGGAGCATAGCATATATTAATTTCGTGATTGTAAGTCACACAGAACTCAGGAAAAAAACATGATTTTTTTATTTTTTAATTTTTTAGTGTAATTTTTTATTCTAAAAATTATAAAAAAATATATGTTATATACTCTGTAATGTAACCTAACACCTCGCGTCAGTTTCACTACTTTATCTTAAATAGCTTCAGAGATATATCACATTCAGTAATAGTCAAGCATACGGATATTTTGCTCTCTATCTCAAGGTCAAAAAGGAAGTCGGTCGCGAAAAGTACATAAATCGTGTTTGAACATCAAGTCAATATTAAAACATAAGTTTCGATGTCGATTCCCATTTGGAGGCCGATTCGTCATACGTATCCGGCTAAACCCTTTAAATTCATTACAAATTCAATATAAATGTCACTATGTTGTAGCACTGGAAACAATATATTCAGAAATTTATTACAATGCTTTTAGCACTAATTATTGGCGCAGTTTATAGAGACCCTACTACTCTGGGAGCGTGTGTTCTATGCCTTACCCAAGTCAATCGTTTATTTATTTGATTAAAAACTATTATTTGTCTCGAGTCTGGGTATTTCTATGTATTAAGTGTGTATGTTTTCAGATAGAAAAGTATATATGTATATGTATTAATATCAACTATTTGTTACCCATAGCACATGACTCCTTGCTTAGTTTGAAACCAGATGTAGCTGGGTGTATTTCCGAAGATATTATTGACAACATTATTATTAAACTATCATTCAAAGTAAACCGTGGTCAAACCCTTAAAATATTTGGATACATAACTTTTATATTAAGAAGATTTCTTCTGCATCTCTATATTAAATATTTTTTTAACTTAGTCCACAAAATACTACTGTATCTATTTCGTCAACTCGTGAAATTTTGAAAATTTATTTAAAAAAAAAAATGATATTTCGTAAATAAATTTCTCGTAAGATCTGATATTAGACTAGAGCGACAACGCTACAGGCCTTATGTCGCGCGCGTCAATACAAATTTGATAAAGGGGCGTTCGAATTAGAGGGGCGCAAAAGAAATAAATACATTTTGAAATTCTTTGACAGTTCCATCAGTCAACCGGAGAAAATGGAACGAAGCAGTAAAAAGGAAAATATATTATGTCGGCTGGCCGTGATGGATTGGTATTCCGCAAGAAATATGTCGGCGCAGGCCTAAGCGCCGGACTTCAGGCACTTTAGTTGTAGATTTTAGATATAGAACATAATTAATTAAATATCTAAGATCAGCCACAGCACTCGGAAAAGTAAATTAAATTAGCTCTAACGTCCATTCGACTGATTGTCATTAAACGCGTTAAGTGACAAGTTAATCTCCCTGACTTTCTCTCTGCTAACGGGCCTTCAAAAGACTTTGGAAGCGACACTGCCTTAAACCTGCATGAAGCAACGGCTAGGGAGGCATTAAAATTTAAGCAGACTTTCCAAGTACGCTATTGGAGAAAAACCAATATAAAATGAAATCGTACTAATCTAAGTATATGATCATACCGCGTATACTATACTATTTTACACTGTACTATATAATGTGAGTACCTATATTTACATGATAGCAAGCGTGTGTTATTTCGAAAAATCGGCCTAGTGCGAGTTCAACTTGCACATTAAAGTTCCGTACCATAAAGGATTAGACATTACTTACTTGTTAAGAATAGTCAATGAAAGAGAAGAACGAAAATTAAGATTGAATAAGAACGCCGAAAAAAACTCGTTTCTTATATGGGGGGGTCCCTTTTAATTTTTAACTTTATTTTATTTTTACTATCCATACCCGTGTGCGAAGAATTTGTTCAAAATATGTATAGTAATCATCAATTTACAAAATTACAGTAATTATTAGTTTTGCTTACTCTTTATTATAATTTTTTTATACAAGTATTTGAAGCGTATAGAAAGTCATCTGTTACAATTTGTTTTTCAATTTCTGTAATTGTAATAGTCAAATTCTTGAAATTTCGAAATCTGGAAAGGACAAACTTGTAATTGTCCATAAGTGAATACTGGTGACGGCATAAAAATTCCTACTCGCTTCGACGTTTGACCCTGAGATTTGATAATGGTCGTAGCGAATGTAAGTTTAATTGGTAATTGTTTTCTTCACAGCTGAAATGGAATAGTAGGATCGGAAGGGATTAATATTATTCTTGGGATAATTATGGCTTTATTATAACTAGATGACAACATTGCTGTATAGTTTGTTAAAGTATATCTATATAAATAATTGATATATTTAATTATTTTACAAAACCAAAAGCAATAATTTTTTCTTTAATTATTGATGCACATATAGCAAGCAATTATCCATAAAATTACATAAAATTTATGTGGAGTACTTGTGTGGTTTTTTCTAAAAAGGGATGCAAACATGTTAAGCTTAACATATTAATATATTATGTTTATTCAGTTTCATAGTGACTATAGTATTGTGTGAACATTTCAAGAGTTTACCTATTACCATTATTAAACCTGAGCTAAACCTGATTATTGAAAAACACGTTTCTTGTATGGAGACCTTGTTTAATTTTTTTTTCTTTTCTATTGATTGTTCGCATAGCGACAAAAGTAATACATACTATGTGAAAATTTCTACTGTCTGCCTATTACGGTTTATCAAACGCAACCCGTCGGCAGACAGATGGACAGACGGATAGATAGACAGACAGATAACGGAGGCTTAGTAATAGGGTCTCGTTGGCACCATTTGGATATGGAACCCCGAAAATTACCCGGTTAAAGTTAAATTTTTTCGGTTGATGGTTTTGGTTCATTGTTAAGCAAGATATCAACGAATCGGTGGAGTGAAAAATAGTCGGATGGTGTATTGTTAAGAAACGAATGACGCCTTCTTAAGTAAGCCAGCTCGCTAGAAATTAACGAGCCGATAAATTAAGACGTCTTTTGAATCTAAAGTAATCTCCGTTGACAGTGCTATCGCTGTTTGTCGGGGTTTCATTTTTTTTTATCCGAATTTCGCATTTATTATTTTTAAATACGTTTGAGGTCTTTGAGAAATGAGCAGAGCATCATCATGGTAGTATTGTAATAGAGTGTCGCAATATTGACTAGAAGGTTTTTTGTATTAAAACATTTAAATCTATGTTTTTAAATTTCCTGAAATCCAATTTACTTCATAAATGACATTACAAAATATGCTTTTTATAATTTTTTGGCCTTATTAATAATGCCTTGATATTGATCAAATCTATACCACTATATAAATCTATTGGCTCCGTCTGTATATTTTTTTTCACCTAATTTTGTAATAGATAATCATTTTATGATGCAGTGATTCACGTTTTACTATTTTTTTATTTGCCTTATTGTATTGATATGCAGTAAGAACATTTGATTTCGTAAATGGTAGGCTATTGTTTTCTGATTTGTCTGTTTGTCTGTCTATACGTTTTTTTATAATTAATAAAAAGGTTTCACTGATCTTGATGAAAATTTGTGTACCGACAGTAAGAACATGTGATTACGTAAATAATAGGCTACTATCTGTCTATCTGTTTTTTGGCATGTGTGTATGTGTTTTTTATCACTTATGTAGAGCTGTTTTTTTTATTAGTGAGTTTGTCAATATAAGTAAATTCAACTTAAGTCTAAATTACCTGTTTTATCAATTGAGAGATATGATAAACATTGTACATGATTACAGTGTAATTAATGAGCGCCAAGCGACAGCAAGTGCCGAAAAAAGATATATAATCAAACTTAATGATGTTCATAATCAAATGTTGTACAAAGAGATTGAGGTAGGTACCTGATTGCGAATATTGAACTGGGATCACTTCCTATATTTGTTCTTGGTCTCTCATTTATGATGAAACTTCGGCAGTAGGCAGTGCAGGCAAAGATTTTAGCAGAAATGTTGCGGGCTGAGGCTGCCTCAGCAATGGCACACTGTGCACTTCCAAACCGCCGTCTGCGTATTCAGATATCGGACATCCATTCTTGCGGGGGTGAAAAAAAAGGATCCTAGAACCACCATAGATACGTGCCACCGATAATAACCGGTATATCAGATTTTACACATCACTTCTCTGAACAGAACATCGCATCTTACCCGTTACTTAGGAGGATCTTACGATAAATACTTATATTAGACAGGAGAAGATTGACTGTTATAATATTTCCTTGAAAGAAATTCGCCTTTCGCAATGTCTGCCTGACGTTTTTCAAATAAAAAAAGAATACCCACGAATTTTTGTATTTGAAAAAGTTATCTTCGATATGGTACAATAATATGGCTGATCAATCTAATGAAGGATTTAATGACACTAATAATTAGATATTCAAAACAGATGCTTTTAAATTCCTTCTTTTTTTGATTCATCGACTGAATTGAGTTATAAATGCAAAAAAGTTCCTTTATTGCAAACAAGACGAAGAGCAGAATCGAAAGTCGAGACCGGATGAAGACGGAATCGAGAACTGAACCATGGTTGGAATCGAGTGTGGAATTAAAATAAGAGCCAAGAGCATGTTCGGAATCGGAATAAGGAACAGTGCCGAGGTCAGAAATCCAGAAATCAGAGCGGGGCTTCTTAACCCTAATCTACTTAGTCCGAGACCGGGTTCTGAATTAATTAAAAGCGAGATTGCGATCAAAGTCAAAAGTGAGACAAATCAGTATCGAAATCAGGATTGGGATTGAGATCGTAAACAGTCGATACATAAGATAAAGGAATGTGTTCAAAGTCCACACGGGCAAAGTAGCGGGCAGAAGCTAGTATACACACACACACACACACACACACACACACACACACACACACACACACACACACACACACACACATATATATATATATATATATATATATATATATATATATATATATATATATATATGTATAAATAAAGTGGTCTATTTGTGGTCTTAAGATTTTAAGAAAGAAAAAAGAAAATGTTATCAGTCTGTACGAAACGATTTTGTCACGAACAACTGCTGACGCCATTAACTACAAATTTAAACTGATTGTAAATGACAACCGATATATTCAGGGTGCACGTCGTTAAAACATTTAGTACTTGGATAGTCAAGTACGGATTGGATTTTCTGGAGAAAAATCTTGATATCTTCGTTCAGCCGAAAGCATAAAGATAGGCAACTAGAAATTGAACACTACTTTTTTTTACTACACAAGTTTTAGTCAAGAGGGACGAAAATACCTATCAAAATTTTATCATTCTAAAATAATAAAACATAAAAAAGACCTTGCAAATTTATGTTTATATTTTGAATAAGAAATATAATGAGACGGTGCTATTAAAATGATTTAAAGCTTTAATTGACCTTCGGTCCACACATGTTTGTATGCTAAAGGTCATTCATTTTTTTATGCTTATGTTATTATCGACAGATACTTCTCAGATGATCCTAAGTGCTTAAAAATATAGAACCAAACAGTTTTGCGAACTTTTTAGCCTTAACCTTTCCAAATGCTAACAATTTATTCAATATTGATATACCAGTTTGCAATTAAGATTTGATATTGAAGGTTAATATAATAACTTCTTTTATGATATTTTTAGCTATTATTTCAATTTAGTTTTATTTAATAATTTTCATTACTTTGTTTGTGTTTCGATGTAAATATTCACTGAAAAGACTATAAACACTTTGCAGATTTAAAATGGCTTTTGAACCATCGTTAAAAAGCATAAATGAATGTAATGTTAATGGTTATAATGGTCGTAAACCGTTTCGTACGCGTGTCCAACAAACACTTGGGATGTTCGTAAATTTAGACATAAATCTAACTAACCCTTGTAATAAATTATTTTTTGTCACAAAAAGAGGTTGCATTACTTCCAAAACATCAATTGCGTCTACAGTTTTAACAGGATAGCCTCTCGAAGTTCCGACGAATATTGAAAGAGTATTTTGTGAAGTACCGCTTCAATAAATCATTACTTAAGTGACTTGCCGTATTTCGGGGAGAAATATTTATTATATTGCGACATAAATTAATGACAGCTTAAAGTAGATTAAATATCGCGAGATAGTTCACTCAACTATTTATGATTGTTACAATTTTATCATGTTTTTAATGTCACGTCGGACGTCTGTATTGGATATCCTTAACCACAGGGGAGCCACTAGCGCCGGCCAGTAGCCGGCCTTTTGGAAAGCAATATAACCCTTTCCTTGACAACCTCCTTATCGTGATCTGATGGCTTGAACTCTGAAATGGCCTGATGAAAGGCCATTTCAGAGTTATACCGTACGTGGCAGAAATTAACGCACGAAGCATACGGTGACAGAAGGCTAGCCATCAACATGGTCATGACGGCATTTGAGGCAAACAGAACGATAATGCAGAACTAGAAATAAGGTTGAATAGTGCTTCAGCGTACTATCTATAGTATGTGCAATACAGCATGGACAAAGATTCTATATCGCTTAACAGTCTATGTGGGTCAAGTTGGGCGAATAATACAGTCCAGCCGACGATTAGAGACGTTTGGCACGCAATGTGGACAGGAGGCAAGAGCTGATACTGAGGTTTGCCGAGAGATGACGATAATTCTCCTGATGCAGTCGGACTTGAGCCTTATAAAGTATTAATGTGCGACTTTAAGTATTCTTGCGCCCTCGAGCACCTCAAGCTTTTTAGAAAATATTTTAATTTGTTCTCTAGGTGATCACGAAATTGAACGCTTTTCGATACATCATCGCCAAGGATCCCAATACTCTCTTTCGCATTAAGGAGAGTGTCGGCGAAGAAAAGAAAAAAAAACACAAAGGCGGATTTTTTAGCAGAAAACAGGCAAAGTTGTGTTTTTTCTAGGATTAAATTCGACAAGATTATCTAATCCATGTCGTGACTTACTTTTAAGATGTCTTGATTTCGGGGACGAATCGGTTTCGATATAATCAACGACACAAACCCGATAGATACAAATGTAGATGGAGTATGATGTGTTTTTAATATTGTCATCCGCTTAGCAACAAATGTTACTGATTGGTACCGACATTTACGTGTTTTCATGGAGTCTGAATATGTACCGACAATTGTTAGCTTGCTTGATACTCCGTCCCCTGACCTAACTTCCACGGAAACCCATACAAAGTAACCTACTTTAAAAAAAAGCTTCGCTTTATTCAATCATACACTCTAAAAAATGAAGGCTATCTAAGTAAACTCTTAGTTGATATTAAATTAATCAAAACAACTGTGAAGTTATATGTATCAACGAAAACTGATTAGTTTTGCAAACATATTATAACAACATTTGTAATTGAATTAACACTGCAAGTGTACTTTATTAATTTTAACATTTATATATATATTGCTTCTATCATTATTTGCTTTCTAGCATAATTTGATTAGTTTTATTTAGTTAACTTATACAGATATATAGATTAAATCAATTGAGAACAAATTATTTCAAGTAATTAAACAAATTAGTAATAATTAATTAAATTATTTATTATATATTATTAATTAACTTGAATTAATTAAATAAAAAAAATACTTCTAATTCTTTTCATTGTTAATCTTTGATTTTCCTAATACCAGTTAATTACTTCACCTACTATTTATCACTTTTAAAACAACAAAAATAAAATAATCACTTTTAATATTTAATATTATCAGATTGACTATAAATTAAATCTTCAATTCTACTAAGAGTAATTGTTTAAAACGATTTTCATATTAGTTGAGGTTTATAATCAATTTATCAATTGAAATAAGTGACTGCCCTTCCTACCTCACCTCAACGGGCGGCGCGGGGATAGAAGGCGAAGGCCAACGGAACAAATCCAGTGCAGATCGTTAGTCAATCAATAGTTACACGAATAATTGTTTGTGTGCTGCTCGAGTTAAAATCGGTTTATATCGTTCACGACTTCTTTGTTTATTTATTAAGTATTTATATCGCTTGCAAAAAGTCAGACGTACTTGCATTAGTCAATGAGATAGTTGTGGTATTGTTGGTTGGTGTTCATGCTGAAGACCAAGTGTAAAGGAACAAAAGAACGAACGAAACACAGCACAGTGGGTTGTTAGTTTCTACACTTCATTAATACCGCCGATACCTTGTAACATAAATATTTTGATAATAACAAAAATGTATGTAACGTTGCACTGTACTGTTTAAAGATTAATAAACAAGTATTTTTTTTTCAATTTATTTTTGTTTTATTTTATCTAAAATTTATCAGTTATGTGAATTATAACTAAAAATAAGATTTATGTTTACGATTCAATTTTTGATAAGAAATTAGATTTATCAAATATGATATGCTCTATAAATTATTTATAAGCTGTGACGATTTAAACATAAATAGGTTTTACTTCATGTTTCTTCTCTCATCATTGACATCAGTTTTGGTTTTCTATAATTGCTGATGGATAAAATACAGAAAAGGACAGGGCCGTGGCAACCACGATCGAGGTTGGTTGTGAGTGGAGCAGCTCGTCACGCTGGCACTAATTTTCAGAGTAAATAAAATATCTTAGGACTGTATTAATAAATCGTACTCAACTTTAAGTCTATGTCGGCACTTGAGGTTTTGTCCTAATCCTAATAATGTTGTACTTAAGTTCACTCTCAAATGTGGTACATATCAACTGTGGGAGTTATTGGTGATTAAGAGTGAACTATACGACAACCTCTCATATGCGAACTCATGTGCTTTCTCAGAGTTGAGTGCGATTTAACAATGCAGACCTTAGTCGTTGACACAATATGTTTTTTTAGGGCCTCTTCTACCTTTTAAACTGATTTTTAGCAAAAAGTCACTTTAAAGATTGGTTTTGCATTACACATCTTCATTTTAACGGTTTTTCAACTCTAAAAGGTGTTAAAAAGAGAACATGAAACTCAAAGTTAATTTTAAAGTGGCTTTTTGTTAAATATCAGTTTCAAACAAGATGGCGGAAAATACCCTTGGTGGATTTCAACAAGAGTAACTTAGTTCTCATTATAATATTACCAATTAATATGAAACAAGTATCACAGTTGATTAGGTAAATGCGTTTGATCATATAAACATTGTATGGTTCAAATGTGACAAGTTCAAAGTTGAATTTATTAAGCTGATAATTGTCAGTTACTTTAATCATTTCTGTGTTGGTATTGATCATGATCTTAATATCATGGTTTATTAAGGTGATTTTTTATTATAAACATTTTTCTGTTAATATTGCCCAGATATTAATTGAGTTTATTGATATGAATGTTACTTTTGCCATTTCTCATATATTGGTTAATCCGCTTATGGTCAGAATTGAAGCCAGTCTAATATATTTATTCACTTAGCCACCACTGCTCATAATAAAAATTGATCTTTTGAGCTCAAATACAATAATTTATTGCTGAGCATATTTTTGAAGACTTTTAGTACGAAAATAGCAAAAGGTTTCAGGAATGACCCATAAGGTCAATCATTCTTCGAATTTTTGAGCTTGGAAAACTTAAGGATAAGCTTTTGAGCTTTGAGACAATTATATTTTTAAACTCGAGGAACTTTAAAACACAATAAATACTTGATAATTATTTTGTGTTTATCAATAAGTTTTAAGTTGGGCTGCAAGGTGAACCGTTTTACTGATTTTTTTTTTGTTATAAAAACGGGGACCCTAAAATGTTTTTCACTATTTGGTAGGAAAAATTTTCTTCCACGTATTTGATTTAGATTTTATTTTTTTAAGTCAAAACGATATTGTTTTTAGTCAAATGATTGTGTATTTCCGAATGCATTCAGACTGCAGACAGTGAAATACGAAAGTGTCAACGGCTTCTTTTTCGGCCTTTTAGTAGCGGAACATTACCTACATATTACATAGCTATATTTGTATTAATCACAAAAAATGTATATTATTTTTAGGAAAAAAAAAAAGGAAAATATTTTCATACGTTTTGTGCTTTTATACTACACATATCAAGGAAGTTTTCCGGCGTTGGTGATTGGATTTTGGTGCTTTTATTTGAACCAAAATGGATGCTACCGCATTGATTCCATTTAAGTTTTAGTATGGTGCGATAAAAATAAACCGAAAAAAATCTTTTAGAAAAGCATGCTTTTACCGAATTTTTCTTTTAACAATTTTGCAGAATCAGTCGAAAATATAGTGCACAGATTTTATACTTTCTGTTTTGTCAGTCCTAAATAATCGAAAGACAATGAACAAAATACTTGTTATATTATACATAAATATTTGTTTTTCTCTAATTTTAACCATATATTCTTTTTTTTTTAGATTCTTATAACAAAAATTTTGAATTTTGTACGTTGTATAATAATACAGTCAATCTAAGATATATTACTTTGAAGTGTAATTAAAGTGGATCTATTCAAGTATGATTTAAAAAATAAGCATAACAGGTTTTAGTAGTTTCCAGTCGCATTTAATATAACATTTTATTAGTATTTATTTTATGTATTATCTCAATCGATGTTAGACAGCCTTTAAAAGGTTATAAGGCAAAAGCAACATTTGTTTAGAAATTGAGCAAAATACAGTTACTTATCTAGGTCAAAGGACCAAACATTAAATGAGTAAGCACTTAACTAACAGTGTTGTAACAAATTTCGATGAATTGTATATTTTACTTCGTAAAAGCGCCTTGACGGCGACCAAGAACAGCTGGATCGGACATTCTAAATATGTAATCATATTGAATTGGCATTGAGATTCCAATAGTCATTTAATATTGTGTCAAATTTCAATCGACCGATTGTTCTGGCATACTACTCAATCTTTACTACCATAATTTCTTTTTGGAACGAAGTTCCTTATGGGGCGTTGCGGAGTGGTACCCCAGCCGGCAAAACACGTCCGTAACATTAAAAATAGCGTAAGATTTTTATGTATAGTCTATGTATGATGACCATACGTGTCTAATGTATAGTCTACGTGATGACTGTTATTATTATTGCAGTTTGCTATTATTATATTATTCCACTAACGTTTCATGATCTAAGCGTAGCTTGTGTTTTTTTATTACTTAAATTTTGTTCTATTTACGAGTTTATTGAGTATAATTAAATTATGTTTAAAATAACAATATTTAATTTTTCTGACATTAACTGAATTATTACTGTTATTAATTAGCAATAAAAATGAATAAAAATTAATTTTATTCATTTTTGATGTGATAACGTCTTCTAAATCGATGAATGCCGGCTGCACGCACGAAAAAAGCATGACTTGTCGCGTTCCGCCTGAGCCGAGCGTGCGAGTGAAATCGCGGAACGAGCGATTTCTCTTCCACTCCATCGGCCGATGCGTCCGAGTAGAAGAGAGACAGCGGCCGCACACCACCTACACGTGAACTGTTTATAAAGTGAAGTGAAAAGTTAATGTGGTTTCCATTGTTTATTACAACAACGATTGCGGCAAATGATAATAATTCAATTCAATTCATAAAAGTATGCGATTTTTCATGAACGTTTTCTTATGACGTTATCACGTAAAATTATCGCTCGTAAACCGACTTTACAGACAACCAATTATTAATTAATAAATAATTTATAAATAAACATTTTTATAATTGTTGGTTATTATTAAAGAATGTTAAAGTTACATAGTATATTTTACTGTTTTCTTTTTAGGTTAGATATATATAAATCCGACGATGTACAAGATAAAGAACGAGAAGAAATAACCGCGACAAATGATGTTATGTCGGTGAACAATACCCAGCAATCAATAATGCAGTATGTTTTTTCAAAAATTTAAAATTTAATTTTCATACAATATGTCGACTACATTTATAGTCAGTGATTTTATTAATTTATTCATTTTTTTCAATTTTTATCTATAAAAAAATCATAATAAAAAATGGATACCCGAATAATTATTTTCTTTATCTCGGCGCGCGGGTCGGGGACACTCAACGACCGCCGGCACCCGCCACTACAGCGTCCCGGACCTACGGCTTGACGTATTGTCTAATTTTCAGGACTAGCGGCTAATTTGAGTTAAGTGAAAAAAAGTATTTGGTCAATTCGCCCGGAGTCAGGGCCGCGTGGTATCTACTGGTTTGAAGGTAATGCCCCCCTCCCCCCCCCATTGTGCTACCACAGATCGCTTGCTCAGTGAGCCATCTGAGCCACTTATTGTATAACCGCCACCAATATACGATTGCTTATTGATTTTGGCTAAATTGTTGAGTATATAGAAAAAACTTGATTCGTATTTCTTATAGTGACAGTCTAAGATTTATCTAATTATATATCAATTTGAAGGAAAACACAGAAAGCTTAAAACTTCAGTAACTTGGGAACATTAGATAAATAAAATAAAAACGAATATATATACGTATATATATTCGTTCATATGTCAAAAATCCTTTATCAATATATATATATATTGATAAAGAATTTTATATAATAATATAATAATAAAATAATATAATAATAATAATATAATAATAAAACATTGCAGTAATATATGTGAATTTGTAGTTTCAGACCATCAGACTTTAAGGAAGTATAGATTTTAAAATCATGTGATGTAATTACGAGTTTACAAATGGATGGTGTTTTTTCTGTTCTATTTTAGTGAAGATTACAACTTGTAACATACATAATTAATTGGATCGTAAATGCAATTTGAGTGAAGGAAATTATTTAAATTAGTCTTGGAATTTGATCACTTTGTTTTTTCATCGTCTGCATAAAACCTGTCGGTGTAGTTCTGCGACATTTTTACAAAATTAAATTTGATTTTATAAAATAATTCATATTAAAGATAATATTGCCAAAAGGATTTTATTAAATGGTAGAATGGTTAATCTGACATAATCTTGTTGTATCACGGCGATTCCTATTTATTCCTAGTTCGCATTACACCAAATACAAGGCCTAATTCAAAATTATTGTTCGTAGAAATAAAATGGTCTGGTTTTTAGGTAAGCGATGAATGACTACAGACTTAACATTACGACAGTTATCGAAATAGGAGAATGGAGGTTTCAGTCGCGGGTGTAGAACAAAAGACAGGACTTCTAATATGGTATTTTCACATATTAATCAAACATATATGAAAAACACAGAGAAACCCACAGCCTGATACTGTTGGCTTTTCTTACAAATTTCTGGATTTCGCAGAAAAAAATATATATTTAGTATATATACTTTGAGTTGTAGAGAAATATATGCTACTTTTTGGACGCTTTGTTCATTATTGTATTGCTTAAAATTCTGTTATGGTGTAAATCATAGTAATGATAGAGGCACACAGATGAAGGAATTGTATTATCTATTCAGTTTTTTAGAAATGTCTGGAAGGATATATATATATATATATATATATCCTTCTATATTATCCTTCTATTATATATATATCCGTCTATATATATGGAAGAAAAGAAATATAACTCTTAGCAACCATTTATGTCTAACATAAATCATTTCTGTAAAAGATAAGATAAACTTTGAAATCGATAGAGTGACGTACAAATTTAGAGCCGGCAATTCGATTTAACGGAGCGTAGCGGCCGTGGGCTGTTTGAACGTGTAGTGATCCTTACATTTAAGGGATGTAAGATCGGCAAAATGAATTAGTTGGCCGCGGGCGGGCCGCGCCCGGCGACCCAGATCAAGGCGATGACTCAAATTTTAATTAACACGATCCTGTTTAAAGCGAGATTACGCCCCGCCCGTTTGTTATTCCTGCGCCGCCTTGTACGTGCGCCCGCGCCCGCCGGCCGCCGCCCGCCGGCCGCTGACCTTCGCCCGGAACGCGGTCTGCGTTTTTATGGCGGCTGTTCATTTCTAGATTTGTTTCTTTATTGTGTTTTTTTTAAAAACGTACAAAATCGATATCTTGTCGGTGGTTTCATTTTTAAGCCATATTTCAATTTTTTGTTGATCCATTCTTCTTCATCTGTCTGTGATATTCCCACCGTAGAAACAGTTTAAGCAGTAAAACATCGAGGTATAGAGTTTCTTTTTTGTTGTTTTAGGGTTTAAGTAAAATTATATAAATTGAGAATACCCCAAATTCTAAAAACTATTGGCATCTTTTTAATGAATGACACATTTGTTTACTATTTTTGAAGACTATTTTTGAATATTTGTAAATTGTCTGGCTTATTATAATGTTTTCTTTTATCTGTACTGTGATAGGTTTTTTACGAGTAAAATATCGTGTCCCTGACATCTGCATTTGTTACATTGATAAATAACTTTAAGAAAACTTTGTTATATACAATTGTAAACGTAACAAAGAAACAAAAAGAAACCTGAATATTAAAATTTCATTCTAGTCTATTATACATTTATTCCTAATATGCTAATTACAATTTTTTATTCTTGAAAATTCTAAGGACACACTCAATTCTCTATTAATCTATAATCTTAGGCTTAGTTTGAATTAAAAAACTAGAAATCGTCAAAGACTAGTTTATTAAAAAAAGTAGATAACCTAATTCATTGGAATTTAAAGATTTTTGAAAGTTAATTATAAAATACACTTTAATGTTGTATTTTATCAATTACTTGGATTGACAAACAAATTTCGTGAACTAACCCTGACAGAAATTATGATATATTTAAGACGACAATAGAAAACTTTTACGCATGCAACATATAAGATATTCCACTTAAAATAACACACGTTAACTGTGTAAAAGCAATAGAACTATTACGACAAAAAAAAATTAACTACAAACTAAGATTCGCGTTTAACATATTTATGTTATTATTATTATTAATAATAATTAATAATAATAATAACAATAATTAGTTATTATTATTAACATAGAATAGTTATTCTAAACGTTTGTGTGACCTTATTTATTTTCATGAAGCACCTCTTCCACCGCACAAATATATTATTCACTGATCGGTACCCAAAAGAGCGGCGCGATCCTTCGCGGTGTAATCGGCGAAACTGTTGATATCGTAAGTCGTATCCTTGTACCTCTCGTTGGCCATGTTCAAGAACTTCAAGTTGTTGACGAACGCGTCGTAGTGCTCCTTGCGATCCCGCTCGTCCTTGTAGGTCTTCTTGTACTTCTTGACGAAATCCTCGAACAGCTGATCGGCGTTGCCCACGTCGTAGTACGGCTTGGCGCCGCCGGACGACGACGACGACGGGTCGTTGCCGTCGTCGTAGCTTTCGTCGTCGTAGTCCTCCCCTTCCTCGTCGTATTCATCCTCTCTTGCGCACGTCACCGTCGCGCACAGCACGCTCAACGAGATGATCACGTACAGAGGCTTCATCGTGACACGTTTTCCGTTCGCGGCGAATGGGTATATTGTGCGATCGAATCTGCAACGCGGAGTGGGTCGGCCTCTAAAACACGTTCTTTTTTAATGTCAAGAGGTTATTAAGTTCGATAGCAGCCTTATAATTAAGCGATTTTCATATAAAAGGTTTCTCTATCTCTATCGTGATGAATTCTAAGTATAAACAAGTTTGATAACGATACAATATTGATTATCTGTATACACGACCGTACTTGTTAAGCGCCTTATGTATCAGTATACAATTTTATTGTGGCCTTTTTGTTAAGGGCGGATCACATTTTCATTTAGTTCCACATTAAATTGATTCATCCTATTTTTATTGTTATCGCTAAAGAGTTCCGATGTGTTCCTACTAACATTGTCACATTGAAATTACATAAAGGAAAGAAAATAATAGTCCAATAAAATCTCCAATTAAACGTGATTTCACCAGTTTTGGCGCAATATGTAAAAATATGTTCGTGATAACATAAATAATTATATTATACAATAAATTTCAATTTAAATTTATGGGAAAGGAATGAAAAAAATAAACGGTTGAGAAATGCGTTTTTTTTTAAAATAACTCGATAAAGGTGAGAAATATAATGAAATATTGAAAAGAACTTTTTGTGTAGATTTTTTTTTATATTTCTCACTGTTATCGAGTTATTTTGAAAAACGCGTTTTCCAACCCTTTTTTTATTTTTTTCATCCCTTTCCCGTCAATTTAAATTAAAATTTCTTTTAATATTATCATTATTTATGTAATTACGAACATATTTTTACATATTGCGCCAAAACTGTGAGAATATGTTAAATTGGAAATTTTATTGGACTATAAGTAGGTAGGTTAACAAACAATTGTAATTTTATATTTACTAGGTTTTACTAATAGCAATTGAAGAGTAGTTTCCAGCGACAAATCGCAGAATTAACCCCTAACTCGTGAACGTTATCAAGTGCTGTCACTTACACCATTAGCTCAGCAGTATGAGATGATAACTACCAGACGTAAAAACTTGAATAACTAAAAACTTGAATAACTAAATGTTGGGATATTTTCTGGGACATCATTGTTAAATCCTGACTTGGTGATTATGGGCCACATCAAGAGTAAATACTTTCAAACAAAAAAAATGTAAGTAGCTCCACAGTTGAAGGAGTTATCGCTGAACATATTTAAAAAAAAAATACGTAGAGACGACCATAGTATCTCCCCTTTGATGAAATCGGTTAAAAATTGAAGCGTGGACCGCCGACTGCGCGAGACCTACTCGAATCTGCCCGCAATCTATCCGGCTTTTAATGAGAGAGTTGTGAACATTCGATCTTTTTAGCAATAAGTTTTTATAGAAGAAGAGTAAATATTGATATCAAAATAGGCCGGACATTTCAAGTGCGAATAGGGCGCTAGGTCTATTAGCTTTTTAACCTAACATGATGTTCGAAGATATTTAATTCATCAAAAGTTTGTATTATTTTTGTCTGTTGTCACTACTGATACTGGGGTGATGTTGGCCTCGAGAATTCGAAACTTACTTTTTATTACTTTTAAGTTTTTTTTTTAAATATTATATATACTAATTAGTGAGGTAACTCTTGTGCTAGGATTATTAAACACTATAGGATATACATTACTGTATAATTAAACCACCATAAATTGAATAGTAACATAATTCGTTTCATAATATTATTAACCACCAGAACCTGACTAGTCAATAAGTAGGTATATTATGTAACAAGACTGCTTTGAATTGATTAGTAGCACTATTCTTATGTTAATAGTTTATATTATTATAAGGTAATGCACAGCTACTTAATGTACTAATACATAAATAAATTATTACTGTTGCTCTCATAAATTTCATTGTCTAGGAGCTGTTACAAATTTCACTATCAAGTAGGAAGAGTACATGTCATCAAATAAAAGGTGGCGGTCACTGTCTTTGCAGGGCAATAACACATCATATAAATCAATTATTTGAGCTAACATTGGATTACAAAATGATTAGAACACAACACTAGCACAGAGCGAAGTAAGACTAAAAATTTGAGCTGTACAAATTCTTTGAAATGAACACTGAAAATTTGCACCAAGTGAAGAGCAAATTAGTAAAGAACTTATATTTTTCTTATTGAGAAGAGTTGGGCACCGTCTACTTAACACCATTTCAGAATCTACTACAACAGAAAGGAAAAAAGGAAAATGCAAAGCTACATATGGAAAACTCGTTTAGACAATGGTTGGTTCCTATTGTAATAGGAACCAACCAAGAAACCAAGAACCTATTGTAATAGGTTCCTATTACAATAGGAATCAAGAAGAATGGACTTTATTCGCTTATAGCAAATGAGAAATTGAAAAGGTTGATGATGATTCGAATTTTTGGAAACTAAAATTTTTCATAGCGGGAGGTACAAAAATGTTTTTCAATACATCGGCCTACATAATGTTTTATACTTAAATTACCACAAGTATAAAGTGATTATAAAGAAATATAAACATTTTATACTTCTCTTGTGATATAACTATAAATTAATTATTTTCGGAATTTTATTCTGTACTTGTGCTATGAGGTTTCGTATCTCGCCAAATTTTAGGATTCTAACTCAGGAGAAATTGCCCTGTTGGTTTCGAATTACGTATGAGAGTCAAAATATAAGGTAAAAGTTTCCGCATTTTTCGATTACGTTGAGTAAGAAGCTTGATTCTTTACAGCCCTCAACGACGAAAAACCTAAGTATTTGCTGTTTATTTCAACTTGAAACCTCCAAGCGCTTCTGAGAAAAAGGGTCTCAATAGACAGACGGGCACACGGACAGAAGGAGAGACGGATAACGGAGTAATCATATAGGTATCGCTTTTCCATTTTGGCGTGCGAAACCCTAAAAGTACGTACGAAATTTCCTCACCCGATGAGCACACACCTTCCGAGCGGTAATTTCTTGAGCCAAGCCAAGCGGCGTTGTTTTTAACATTGTGTATAAATGTCGCGCGCAGGTCGACTGCCGGCGGCAGATAAGCGGCGCACAAAGGCCTATCTCGCCACCGCCGCGGCACGTAGCGGCGCGGGAGTCGCGGCGTTACGGCGGCCGCGGGACCGCTCCGCCTTATCTGTCAACACGACGGCCACCTGCAGCCGCGCCGTGAAAGGTTACGTTTATCTGAGCACCTACTTCTGGATGAAATTGCTTATTCTCTCTTATAATGGCTGTAAAGGCGAACGCTGTGTCCGTCCGTAGTGATATTTGGACTCCGCCGATTGTAGGTACGTGCCAGGGGACGATGCTTGTTCAGCACAATTATAAATAATATGCCCACTCGGCGCCTATGCCAGTACGTATATTAATTTTCCTAGTTCTGCAACATGTTGGTAAATTAATTAGTTAAGAGACTTGTACAGGATCGGAATTTTAAATTTAGATCGGTATTTCGACCGATATTAACGTTAAAAAGGGCTTTCTGTTATCTTAAATAGAATAAAAAGCGAAATGTATAGACGGTTTGACGTTAGGTAACATTTAGATTTTCGTTGGTTAATGTCAAAACCGTATATATATACTCGTATATAGCTTTCTATGCTATAAGCGTTAACGACATGGGTAGCCACTTGTCTGGCCCTGCAGCGGGCCTAGCATGACGCTCTAAACAAGAGTCTCTATAGGACTGTCTCAATTGTTAACGTACGGATGGGTCGATAAGTTATGTTCGCATTATTTGAATGTTAATATTTTAAGTCAATAATTCTTATATTACAATAATTATGTATATATATACACATTTTGAGAAAAGATAAAAAATCTAATTTTGGAAAACAAAATTGTTCCTTAGAAAAAAATGAAAAAAAATATTTTAATTAATTTCATTTTATTTTAGCGAAGATTGCAAAACATTTGTGTATACTTTTAAACGAACGTATTTATGTAATTGTTTCTTTTTTGCAGAAACATACCTTACAATTTTTAATGGATTTTTTATATTATGTAGTCTACATTATTGTTAAAGAGCTATTATTATTCGAAATTATTATAATAATTTTATCCACGCGAAAATTATTACATGCCCAAGGAAAAATCCAAAGACGCCGAGCGAAGCTCGGTCGCCCAGACACCTAAGGAGAATGTACTATGTTCGTGATTATTTTATTATTGGATTCGTTAACAAGACTATACACTTTGTACAATATCTTTTAATGTCCTACGAAAATGCCACAGTTGTTGCATGTTATAAATATTCACTTCGTTTATCCCATTAAATAACTTTTATTCACATTTTCAAACAAATAAGACGCGGAAACTTTATCTTCCATACAAGAATAGCTATCAAGGTTAGCAACGTTATAAGTTGTCTACCTGTTTCCGGACATGCAACTTTGTTAAGTGAAGTGTTACTTAAGATATAAGTAAGTGTATACCGCTTGATAGGAGTGTTATATGTATACTTCTTAAGTATATGTTATAAAATTGTATTTGAAATTTAAAAAAATACTAGATTCTTATTTATGGATTTTTACTTTACGAACATGAGAATGTAATGTCTATAGAATGTTAACGTTTGATTAAACGGGGTAAAAACATAATACTATGTTAAATTCATGTAACAGCGATTAAACTATTCCTAACGGATTATTCTTTATAAAAAAAAAAAACTCCTAAAGTCCAGAATTGAAATGTATATAGCATCATGTTTTAAGCCCTGAATGTGTTATCTATAATTATTGTAACGTACAAAGTTGAATAAGATGACAATATTATATTTGTTTCTAAATTCTATGAATGTAACATAATAAAACGATGTATTCGGTAATTGATTATTTTGTAAGTGTAATAATCGTTTGTGTAGAAAATATTGAATTTCGGCTTTCGTTTTTGATTAGTAAATTATTTTCTTTAAAACATAAATGTTAATTAGAATTTAATATCCCTACGATAGACTTCAAAGTATTAATAATCTCACATGTTAGAATATAAAAACGAAAAGAATGCAGAATAACATTGAGATCAAATATATCATTCCTTACTTTAACTTTCTTATTATTTATTGAATAATTATTTTTTTCTATAACACTTGATCAAATGAAACAATTCGCCAGCCTTAGATTGGTGTCGAACTTTGTTAATGTAGAAGATAAGGCTTCTTAGTAGCACCCAATTCCCGCATTGGACGAATGCGGACGGTTAGAAAATAAAAAAAAGGGTCAGGATGTCCTTTTGGAATGAAGCAATAAAATGCTCATACAAAGTCTTAGATATTTCATGATAACAGACTAAAAGCTGTAGAAACTATCAACTACGTTGAAGACGTCACAAAAAAGTATCCAATATGAAAATTCCAATTTGCGAAAAAGTGCAAGTGGTTGTCTTAAGTTAAAGAGAGTTGTTTAATAGTACTTAAGAAAGTAATCAGGTTAGTGTAACAATCGAACGAAGAAAAATCGGTAATATGCAAATGAATATTGTTAGGTTTCCGTAGCTAAAGGATGCTAACGGGATATCATCGGTGCTACTACGAAAACGAAATGTTATTATTGAAATAATAAATATTTTAAAATATCAATATTTATCATATTATTAATCGAAATAAACTATTTATAGAGGTGGAGGTCTAGCTTTCGTGATGTAATATTCATAAGGGGGTCGTAAAGAATGTGACAATTCTTTACGAGGGGACAAAATGGCGTAATTTAGTACGACGTAGTTTATGAACGGCCCCTTTTATTGAATTGTATCTTTTGAACCCTAATTAGTAGCATGTTGAACTATTTACAGAATATATGCTGTTATGGTAGATATTGTCATTTTATATTTCGTACATAAGCTTTGCATAACACTACAAAGCCTAGGATTTTATAAGAAAAACCAAAACCAATAAGTATATCAAAATCTCTCAGTCCCTGATTTACAAAAACAGAAACAATAATTTTGGATGTCACGAACAAGTGAAAGTGTAATTATTAAGATTGTATGGCTTATTCGTTATTTCATCGATATGCCATTTCAACCAGATGCTGTCTATAGTGTATTTGTATCAATTTGACTGCGTGTTTCTTTCTTGCCGCGTTCGATATTTTGTGTTTGCTGGTCTCTAAAATATAAAAGCGACAAAACATCTTATGCGCAGTTTTTAGACAATTATTGATTATGATAATGATACGAAGGAATAAAAAACTTAAACCGAATTAGACTTTCATTAATGTTAATTTCTGTCTATTTGTCTAAAAGTGAATTAATTAACTATAAAATCTAATAATAACTGAAATATTATTAGATTCAACTTTATCAAAGCTTAGTTTTTTTGTTAATTAATTGGTAGTTAGGGAACATACACATAGTACGTGACCCATATTTTACAATTTTTTACCCACCCTCCATCCCTATTTTTCACGTAGTAATTTATAAATATTATGTTAAATATTTCTTTTGCTAACAGAAAGTTAATACAATCAAGGAGAAAAATTTATGTAAAAATATATTGTGCTTGCGTTTTATTACAAATAGAATCGTGACGAAGCCTTAAGTCGCCCCCGTCTCCACCGACTTGTACTAAGCGTGGTACTTTGAAGACCCCCCTTCCTAGAACGGCTCACATAGTATGAGCATGTGCCCTTATGTAGACGTATGTATATAAAAGACAAATCTTTCATTATTTTATTGTAGGAATATAATTCAAAATTAATTTTATGGCAAACTGGTTAATTATACACTAAAAATAATAAAAATAATAGTAACCAGTTTTTTTAAATTTTTCGTCATTGAGTTTATTTCTCAAAAGAGTCACAACTGCCTTCATAATTGATACCTTTTCGTCTCAAGTACCTAAATACTATAGAAAATGAACCTTCCACAAGTTTTGTTCAAGAGAATTTAGTTTACTGCTATATGAAATTGTGACAAGGCTGAAGACTTATAACGGCACAGTCATCTTGTAGAAACTAGAAATTTTAGAAATAGAGTTTCAGTCGACAGTTATACGTAACAAAATTAACGATCCTCGAGGAAAAATGACTTGACACTGTTTAGTCAGGAATCCCGAATGGTCAGCATGTACTAGTTTGAAATGATCCTCAAAGAATTGAAAAATAATAAGGCACCAGGCAACGACAGAATTACGACTGAATTTCCGTCATACTTGATCGTAAAATGTCTGAAGCGTGGAGCAGGGCTGTGATGGTATTATTTTTCAATAAAGGAGATAGCGCCTTGTTTAATAATTATAGATCCATTGTACTCTTGATTCAGATGTACAAGTATATGTCGAGGGTCGAGGGTATGACTTCCAGCCACCTGAATACGCCAGTTTCTGAAAAGGCTTGAAGGCCGAAGAATCAGATGGAAATCACATACTTGGGAAATTTATAGAAAAGGTCGAAAGTCGGTAAGAAAATCTTTTGCTTCCAACAATATCTAGGCGGTACTGTATTGTCTGTACTGTGTCTTCAGCGATGCCACATTTGGCAACGCAATATCGAAGTGCTAGATAAGATTTTTGTATAAAAACTGTAGACGCAATTGATGTTTTGGAAGTAATGCAACCTCTTTTTGTGACAATAACTAAAATTGGTTGCCTGTAAAGTCGGTATACGGGCGAAAGTTTTACGTGACAACGACTTTGAGTGGTAAAATCATTTTAATGTGAATATTCATTCGTATAGTAGGAAGAAGGATGAAATAATAGTAACAATTTAAAACATTTATTTATACAAAGAATTATATTTAAAACATTAATTTATACAAAGAATCTCGCACTGAATTTCATATTAACAAAATTTTATTTTTACCTTTACACATATATACGTATTTATATACAAATATACATACAATAACTTGCAATACATTTGCGTACAATGAAACAGCGTTTACTACAACTTAACTTGTTCCTATCTGAGTGGAAGGGACGCGTGCCTTTCACTTTTTATGTCTGTCTCTCTCGCTCTTAGGCGGGCTAACCATGCCCGAGTGGAAGGGACGCGTGCCTCTCACTCGCTCTCATTGTGAGCGCATAACGTGAGCGGAGCGTAACGCAGTTTCTTGAAGTGTCACCCGGCAAACCAATTTATAAGACGTTGTCACGTCAAAATGTTACTATATCAGTTCTAATGCCGAATGAAAGCACAAAACAAACCGATCCAACTCCAAATTCTTCATGTAACCTCTTTATCGAAGCTCAACTTCGATAAAGAGGTTACATGAAGAATTCAGCTCGGCTGGCCAGCATTCGGGAAATTAAGAAGCATTATGATTTCAGTGCCTAAAATACATTTTTTAATAATTTTGCGATATAATAATATAATAAAATTATATATATTTTTTGAATTAGCCAAATGTTATGGTTACTCAAAGAATAATTGCGCCCGTTCTAGAATAAAAACGCCTCATTCGAAGTGATTTCAAAATGTGAATAGTTTTATGGCACCAGTTCCACCCACACGTCGTGTCCGATTTTATGATGACATCACGTGTACCAATATTCGACTATTCTAGACGTGGACTTGTTGGAGCCGTTTACCGTTGCTGCACCGGAGCCGAAACACGTTTCGTTCGAATGTTGTCGAACGTTGTCGATTTTATGTTTCATATGTGTAAAATAAACGATAAGCATGTAGAAAAATGTGTAGATATAAAATCTCTAAGATTTAGATTTAGCGATCGAAAATTAAAAGAATAAATAAGTTAACCAAATGTTCGAAACATTAATACCTATTTACAGACAACCGACGATATTTTAACGACATTATCACCGAACGTAACACGGCGACTGGTTCTTGCTGCTCGTCGTATTCGCGATTATCGCACACAAGATACGACAAAAATATTAACGAAAGACGTCAGTTGGTCTCAGATTTCAGTGCCAAGTAATTTTTTTATAGAAACCACCAATAAATATGTTGGATTAGTATTAAACCACATTCCTTTATCTCAAAGATTTTTATTAGTAAGCTTATTTCTAATATTCAAATACTTCACTATATGCAAATGTGCATTTTAAGTATGCGAAGGGGAAAAATAACGATGATCGCTTGCTGAGAGCAAATTGACCCCGTGTCTGTTTGATAACGCGCGTCACGATGCATACATGCGCATTCGTACACGTGTGAGTAGAAACATGTGTCTGGTATTTTTTATTCTACTAAAATGCGAGGTACACGACCTTTCTGAGACGCATTTCCTCAAGGTTCTGGCATAAGTATGCAAATTTGTATCGTTTTTAGTAAGTCGATTTTGAAATCTCGATTCTCATATATAAAAACGTATACAGAGCAGTGACTCCAGAAAGTAAAAAAATAAAAAAAACTGTTTATCACCTTAAATGTCAATGTCAATTATTTGATTCAAAATAAAAACTTATGAAAATTGAATTAAAAACAATATTTCACTTAAGTTAGCTGATACTCGAAATAAGTTTATATATTTTTAAGGGGCAAACAAGAATGCGAGCCACTAAAAAGTCGTTGATCACCACTGCCCATTGACTTGCCCATATTTTTGCCATACATGACAGAAAATCGCGAATAAAATGTACAGTGGTTGAACGCAATCCATGACGGTGATGATGGTATGTGGAACGATGTTGGAATTTAGCGACAGGAAAAAGGATAAGTGATTCTAAGAACACTGTCCAGAACTGCCCACATAACAATTTAAATTAATAATATATTTCGATTGCTTTCGATTTCTTTTAACTGTCCTTTAGTGACTGAAGTCTTTTAAATATATTAAAAGAATTTATGCTTATTTTATATCCACATCTCATTAATAAATCGATTAAAATCATTATTTTAATTTTAAAATGGATCACCCCCAAACATATACAAATATCTGCACACACACAGACACACACACATTTTACCTCTCGCTCCAAATACAAATAAATACCGTCTCGGTTCCGTTGTAGATAAAGACATCGTAACTAAGCAATTTTTCTACATTTTCCACGAGATATGCCGACAAAAGAAGATCTATCGCAGACGGAGGCCTCACTAATTCCACGCGTGCGCCGGGAGGCCTCGTCGCGGCGCGGCGGTCGCGTGACGATACTAACAAGTAAATATATTGAGTGAAAAACGTTTTGTCCCGCTTCTTATTCCGGGTCACCCTTCGACCGAATAAATTGCGAGCAATTTTCGGGGTCGTTTACTACGCTACGGGAGACGGCAGCGCGCGCGTTAAGGCCCCAGCGCCCCGCCGACGGCAGCGGACGTCTGATTAAAATACGCGTATACGTTACGGCAATCAGCGCACGCGCGCGTGGAGAACGCACCGTATAACATTTTCACAATAATAACGTGTAGCAACGGGTTCGTGTAATTTATGAAATTCGCATGCCCGAATATTATATTCGTTGATAACATTGCTTTTAACGCACGTGGAACATACGTAAGTAATAAATGCCAAAATGTTAGGAGGGAAGAATAAGGGACACAAATTCGTCGTCGCTGTATAGATTTTCTTTGGGGTTGAAAACATTGCTCCAGTTAATCACAATAAAAACGACAAGTCAGTCTGAAATATTTTAAATAGTCTTTTTTTTTGTTATATTAAATGCTTACGAAACACTTCTTCTTTGTCAAAAGCAGATATCGAAGAATATCTCAAGAATTGACAGTTAAGTGGTAAGCTAGTGCTCGATTGTTTCGGTATACCTGGAACCTGTTCGAATTCGAAGAATTCTTACACCAGTTTTTATAACATAAATGAAAATTGAAAGTATCAATTATTTGTTATACAACTCAAATATCGGAAAAGAATATTAATTTTTTTAAAGTTATATGTAATTTTCAACATATATTGAGCCAATGTGAGAACCATGTAATGTTTCGTAAAAATATACGTGTATCTAGTAATTGGACACCTTGTATGGACTTTATATAGAATACCCACAACATATCCAGTAATCGAAAATTCTATTTTTTCAGTCATACCCTTTTAAGCCGGCATACAAGCGAGTAGTTCATATTTAAGTTCTAAAATAAAATAGAATATATTGTTTAAATGGGAACAATAATTAAAGAAATCGTCGTCGTTAAGAAGAACTTTGCTAAGGAGGTACTTGATTTACTAATTATAATAGTTTATAATGCAAATATTATATAGTTTTGTATTATTTTATAAATATATATATATATATAAAATGATTAAAATTTCTTAATTCTGTTTGACGTAAAACCAGTATGTTTCGGTTTGTTAAAAGATTCTTTGGAAAATATTTACAATACAAATAACAATATTTAACGTATAAACAATAGATACATGATTAATATTAAATAAATATTGATAATTGATTGATTTAGTGATACAGTATTTGGAAAAGCAATTTTCAATATGTAGGACAGTGTTTTTTCAATACAAATGTTAACGAACTAAACTTTTCTGTTGCTTTTCGAAACAAAAAATCCAAAGTATATACGTATAGTTTTACGATCACCGTATCGATTGCAAAAATAATATTTTATTAGCTACTCTATTATTTAACGTATAATTTTTTTTCAGTTATGTACTTGCATCAATGTATGTTAAGCAGCAGCCACGTGCAGTATTTTAACTGCACATAATGTCCAAAAATAATTTAGGTTATCTCATATTTTCAGCGGAAGTAGGCGAGCCCCATGGCTTATATTGAGTCGAGCTTTCTATTGCTCACAACATTTTTTGATCCTCATCTTAATGGGAGACATATTTTATTTTATCACCTTGTGATAAATCATAAAAAAAAGAAAAAAAAAACTATGTACTAATAGTAAATACATGTAACTGCTTAACTGACTAACACTTAAGAGTGCTTTTCCACCGGCTAAGTATGATGAGTTGTGGCTTAGTATATGAATTAATCGGTTTTCTATTATGAGCTTCATTAAGCAATAGTAAAGGTTAATGGTTATATAAAACCTACCATTATCGGATATTGAAGCAATTATATATTACATTCGAAACTATGACTCATTCACTGTCAAATAAAGGGATGATGAAATTGTTTTACTCAATGTTTCGGAAGAAAACAAGTTTTCCGTGTAGATCTATTGTTTCGTTAAAGTATTATTGATGTGTAAATATAGCCTTTCGAAAATGAACGAATATAACTTTGCATTGATGATCGTATGATTAATTTAGATTATAGAAAAAAGTAATTTGTTAGATACAATAAGGTCAAGCACATAATACCGCGCAGTATTTCCATATAAACAAACAGAAAAAAATCACTTTCATTTTTAAATAATAAATAAATATAACAAATACATATTAAATCACATGCCGTTCCAGGCCCACGCGCTTTAACACGGTTGTTGTCGTTTTCGTCGGCTCGTCGATTTACAAGTCGGACAAGCAGTTGTTTGTCTGGCTCGTACATGCTGACTATTCCTAAAGTAAGGTGAAGGCTGTGTGCTTTAATATCGTAGGAGGGTGTACGACGAAGCTCATCTTGCTTAATTTTCTTGTGTGGCTCGGTGTACCGAAATTTAATTTATTTTATGTGGCATCGGAGGCTGCTGTGACATAGCAATTGGTCTGATTTACACAGAATTGATCTAAGCCGCACTCCATACGTTTTTAGAGTTCCGTATCTCTAAAGGAAAAAAGGAACCGTTTATAGGATTACTTTGTTGTCCGTCTGCCGATTTGTCCGTCTGTCTGTTCGTCTGTCAAGACCCTTTTTCACATAAATGCGTGGAGGTATCAATTTGGAATTAGTATAAAATATTCAGGACTGGGTTAGAGCTGTAAAATTCAAAATTCTAAGTCAACGTAATGAACAACTATAGCCGAAATACGTTTATTACTGCCTTATAATTCAAAACCTATAGAGTAGGTACTTCTAAGGTAGGTCTGTTCTTAGAACTCATATTTCGCTAGTATCTGTATTGAAAACACACAAAAATCATCGAGATTTATGATAGATGGTATATCTACAAATGCAATTAATTTTGTACGGAGCCTACAGGGTAAAAGTCCTACTCGCACTTGTCCGATTTTTTTTATTAGCTCTATAGTTAATTAGAGATCGTTGTAGTTTCGGTATGTGCTTTCGCCAAGTCGTCTGTGCGTGATGGCTCTTATGTTTACTCAGTTATATGTATAATTATAGATATGGAATCTGGTACACAAATGTAACTTAACAAATGAATACCAGATACCGTGTACATTTACGTTTGCATTTTTTGAATATTTCTTATACGGCGAAACGTAAATCAACATTAAAAAATATCATAAAACATTTTTCAGCTTTAATAGAATACAGTTTTCGTTAATCTAATAAATGTTATGTACATATTATAACAATTTATGCAAAAAGTAGAAACCGGTGACCGAAAACAAATATATATATTTGCAAACTAAAATCGGGAGTATTACAACTATCAGGCTGGCAATTATGTATTATGTTTATATAAGTAGATGTAGTTAAGGTTGTACCAAACCGTCATATTTCAAATACAGTAAGTATGTACGATGTTTTGTATAAAACTATATCGTAAAAATGAGGAAAAAGGATACCACTGATAGATTTTTTATTAAAAGTCACTAAAGCCTTACCCAATTTTGTATTACTTACGGCATCGTGTATAGTTTACCGTTCAAAATTTTTTGAACACTTCAATGTTAAATGTAATTTAAAATACATAGAAAGACATACCACAAGAAATAAATTATTCAGTACAAGTCCTATTGTTATAGAAACACTTATATATGCTTCGCATTTAAATAGAGTTCACGAAATTCATAAAATTCACATTCACTGCGCTTTTAATTACAGGTTACAAAATTTAGCTTTACTTAACTACGTTTGCAATAACGCCTTTTGCTGGTGAATTTAACACATATAAGTACAAATCTTTCATTTCTATCTTTCAAATACAAAGCTTTCCTCGGCATGACGCATTAAGTCTTTCGTAACACCATCAAATCTCACTCTTAATGCGTCCAAAAAAAATAAAAAAATTCCATCAAAGAAACGCGATTTGTGGACTACTCAAAATGCAAATTGAACACTACGCACAGCCTGAGATGACCTTAACATGCAATGAAATTACCAAGTAAACAGAGAAACGACTCAAAACGACTCTCGAGAAATTGAGAGTCGAGTCGATTAGAAGCCCTCGCATTGCCACTGTTTGTTTGTGCTGTAATAATACTTACTGGAGTCGTAACAGTTTGGCTCTTATCTCATTATCCGGGGTTAGTCAGTTAGTTTGGTTGTCTTGAGGGATTTTACGTTTCAATATGAATTCGCGTGTTTCGTTGCGCACGTGATTTGGACAAGTTACTATAAACAAAAACTAGTCTTTGCTGTCATATTCGTCGATCCAATTGGAATGTGATCTAACAGAAATTGAGTAACTAATTCGTATATTACTTCTTTAAGTAAATAATTCTTGTATATTAATATGAATTGATACATTGCTTTTCGGAAACGGCTCTAACGATTTTGTTGGCGTTTTGTATTTTGATGAAGTTTTGCTTTTGAAGTTTATCTCTACAGATGCTCATCTTACAAAAATGTAATTAATATATATATACATATACTTCTAAATGTTGTTCTTTAACGCCATCTCGTAGATTTGAGAGATAATTGCATTGTTACTATACTACTGAATATATAATGGTTGATTTACCAGTATGTTTAATGCAACTTTCACACATGACATTAATTACACACATGGCCCTACAGATTTTATTAACTTGAGAGCAGGTAGCAGGTAGATTTTGCATATTATGTGTGCGTATATTGCGTATCTAAATATTTATTTTTGCAAATTAACATAAGCAATTTTTCTCTCGGAAACTTGTCACATCCCTATGGAGCGCTCGAAAGACGTCGAGAAAAAATCGATTGCCCAGGTACTACAAATATGTTAAGGAAAAAAATGAAAGTACTACGACAAATTAACATAACGTATATAATAATATAATTTTATAAGAAGACGTATAAATTCGTAATCTGTATCTATAAAACAAAGTTTTGTTAGTTACACCATTCATAACTAAAGCACGGTTGCACAGATTTTTATGATTTTTGATTTGTTCTATTTGTCTTCGGTTCGAACAGCAAAATAACTAATTAAGAACATAAAAATTCACAAAAGAAAAATGAAGAAAATTCATCTTCTTAACCATTAATGCCCAAGAGAAGACCATGATCAGAATCGAGACATATATTGAAATCTAGAGCGGAATGGGGTCCAGGCTTGGCATGGGAACGAGAATTGAAATCGAGAACAGAATCATGATCACGATCAAAATTGATAGAAAAATCGGGCAACACGGAAGATGAAGGGATTCATTCTACGTCCACGGAAGAGAAAACAAAAACGGGATACATTTAATAAGGAAAAAAAAAAATCGCTAAATTTAAATTTACGCCCAGCGTAGCGGACGGATAACCACTAGTTAACTATAAAAATTTATGAGAAATGTACACACAAATACAGCAGCGTCAAACTTTGGCTATTTTAATATTACATGTGTTTACGTTATTCCCCCTTTTTAGGGTTCCGAGCCAAATTAGCAAAAACGGAACCCTTATAGTTTCGTCATGTCCGTCCGTCTATATGTCACAGGCATTTTATACAGAAACTACAAGATGTATATTGATGAAATTTGTGTGTAGGTGTCGTTTATAAACCGATGTTTAGTTTGATGGTTATATAACAAAAAATTATATTTCTAGGGAGGCAGACCATACATGCAACAGAAGTTGAAAAAAAAAATTTAGCAAACGTCAACAAATGACAAATATTATGACAGTTTTTTTAAAAACATTTTAAGGTACTTAAGCAAATTTTCTGATTACGTGAATAATTTCGGAAATAATCGCTTCGAAAATAGCAGAAATTGTGCCCCCCCCTTCTATTTTCTAAACCGTATGTCCAAAAAATATAAAAAGAAACAAAGGTAGTGCATAATAAATACTTTTAAAAACAGTTATTTTGAACATGGTCGGATCTACTGTTTTTGAGTTATTGTCTAAAAACTGCGCTTCTCCACAAAAGGACATAAGTGCCATGAAGATACGCTCTTTTGTTGATTTGCATTTTCGTTTAGATCAGTTTAATAACAATAGTTGATATACCTGCTTGTTTTTCTAGTTACAAGCGACTAAAGTGCTTATAAATATTCTGGGCAAGAAACATGGAAAAAGTGTAACCACATATTTTTTTTTATATGTAGTGCATTTCTTTGTAAACATGGCTTCGGAATCCTATAATGAGTAAGGTCCGAGATGCTTTTGTCCAGTTCTTCTATATTATAGTTTGGTTCCCTAGACGATACATAACTGACGGATACGGGGCGATTTGGACACGTTTGTTAGCTGTCTGTTGTTGAACGCGGGTGCTCGGTGGGTGACTGAATAAACAAATATAAACTGGCTAAGAGCATGTCAGACCAAGCCCATTATAAGGTTCCGAATCAAAAAAATGCATTGCAGATGAAGAAAGTACGTTGTTACATTTTTTACATATATACCGTACATAATAGTTACGAGCCTTTTAGTCGCCTATAACTAGAAAAACATGTAGGGTGTGTAGACCATTACTATTAAACTAGTGTAAACTTAAGTGCATCAGTGAAATGACGTATCTTCAATTCTTCATGGCATTTATGTTATCTTGTCGAGAAGCGCAATTTTTCGGCAATAACTCAAAAGCAATACATTCGATTATGTACAAAATAATTGTCTTTAAAAGTATTTACTAGGCGTTAATTTTATTTAATTTTTTCATAATTTTGGGACATACGGTTTTAAAAATAAAGGGGACACACATCATTTATGCTACTTTTGGAGCGATCTTTTCCGAAATAATTCACTTAATAAGAAAATTTGCTTAAGTACCTTTTCAGTTTTTGTTACATGTATGGAGTGCCCCCCCCCAGAAATATTTATTTTTGTTATTTAACCACCAAACTAAGTAGCGGTTTCTATAAGAGACCTACATTGTACATTTTATCAACATACGTGTTGTTTTTTCTGAATAAAATGCGTCTGACATACGGACAGACGGACATGACCAAAATATAAGGGGTCTGTTTTTAACATTTTGGTTCGGGACCATAAAAACACGAGCCAGTACGCGATTAACTCGGTTTTCCATATAAAATATAAATCGCTGGTGTGATGTACAAACGAATAGTGCCACTAGACGATCACACCGAGCGCCTGGACTTTTGAGACTATGCGTCGGCTGTGCCAGGTGAGCCTCAGACGGACATACCTCAAGCTGTCTGGGTGCGCAAAATATGATTTGGTTATAGTGCAAAAGCGTTGTCATGTTTAAAATAGATAAGCACGACGGAAGATTCCCTTCCAGACAATTGTATAAAAATTGACAAAACCGTCCCTAACTAATTTATAAATGTGATTGTTTGTGTATTTGATTTTCTTTCGTAGTCCAATGGAAACAGGGATAGTATTTAAATAGATTTAAATAATGTTTTGAAATGGTATATAACATAGAATCTAGAGTAGGCACTATATTGTAACCGAGAGTCGGATTGCGATTACAGGTGTGAGCAAGGTCAAAGTCAGAATTGGATCGACCGATATTCTAAGCGAAGCAATATTAATCAAATATAATGCGTAATTAGACTTTTTCTTTACGACAAGAAATTTCACGTTTTTCAGAGGGAGGCTCGTCAGCAAAAGGAATATTATCCCCGATTGTAGACTGTGTTAAATATGATGAAGTTAACTACATTAATTTCAGCCTTAAAATGTCAATATTTTATCATATTTAAAAACTGTTTATTTAAATATATACATATGGTACAAGAAAATTAAGTAATAAACTTTTTTGGTGTATTACTTAATTTAGGGTTTGTCTCTAAATCAGGTAATGCAATTATTGTTCGGTGGTGTATCATTAAAATTTACAATAATTAGGTTAGGGCGGGGGTTACAATAATGTTATTTTCGCGGTAATGTTTTAATCACAGAATTTGTGTGTATTTCTTTTTTCCTTTTTCTTTCTTGTAATTCCTTAATTACAAGAAAAATTAACAAGAGGCAAAAAAAAAAAGGTTACATTACATTTTTTTGACCTCCCGTTACTAATTGAAAATTAATAACAATAACGCTACCTAATTTCTTAACGGCTCCTTAGACCCATGTGCAATAAAACTAACATGCTTAAATTCAAAATAAAAAGGACACTTGCTATTTCACTACTGCACACATCCTTTTCAAGAACAACTAACCGTGTTCAAGTTATTGTTGTTAAGGTTTTGTCAAAGCATCAGGTATTATGATGATATTAAAAACAATTAAAATAAAATAAATTGTGGAAACGTTCAAAATATTTTTTTTTCAAATGATGAGAAATCGCATGTTTTGATATCATTTCTCTTGTCATATATAAGTGATAAATATTTTTGTAGGTGTATCATTGTTTTTTATATAACTAGCTTTAGCCTGCGGCTCCGCTTCTACGGACGTGTCTTTGCCTTTTATATCGACCCATCGCTGCACCTACAATTATTCCGGTCTCGATTCCGGTCTTTCCACGGCTCTCCCCCCCAGTCTGTTAATATATTTCATTGAATATATAATGGGACATTTCGTAATATTTGTATTTAAATGGCATGTAGTTGTGACGTTGATTATCTAATCGTATTAATAATGTTTAATTTTACTAATATATTTTACATAAATTATAGTTATCTTCATTTTTTTTCCGTAACTCACATAGGAAGATTATTAAGTTATGTATAACATAATAAATTATATTCTGGATGCTGTAATTGAATTAATAAAATATAAAATAAAACGTCGTACTTAAACCGAGTTGATGAAAAAAACAAAAGCGTACAATGGCCACACAAACACATGATTCATAAAGCTATCGTCAAATATTACAGTCTATCGATTGACTTGCTCTTTGTATCTCAAAATAAAAGGCAGCACGATCGAATGAAATTACAGAAAAAAAATTGATGTAACACCGGCTATCATTATATTTATAGCAATCACTTTGTTTCTGATTCAAGAATAGTTCAGGCAATGTTTCTTATGTTTTCCGATATTTAGATTTCAGTACAATGATAGCATAGTGGTTAAGAGCGTCGGTTTTGAACCAGAAGGTACCGAGTTCGATTTAGACCACAGACGAATCGGGAAATTACATTCGCATTTAAGATAAACTCCACGCTCAGTTCCAGGGAGTTAATCCGTCGGCGGCGGACGTTGTCATCGCGTTAGCGTCGGCGCAGTGATCGTCAGCATTCTCCATACTGAACCAGCATGGAGGGCTTAGCGTCTAAGCCTTTCAACCTGAAATAAAAAGATTGAGAACTTAATGCTTCAACAGAAAAGTAAAAAGAATAATGCTTCGGTAGCGAAGTAATTAAAAAACCGACACAGATACATGATCATACAGCGACGAAGCTCTCTACGTCGGACGAACATCGGCATTCCGAAACATTCTCAAAGGCGAATATAAGCCATTGTGTAAATGATATGGGATGTCGTTTGCGCAATATGTAGGCCGAACCGTACACAAAAGCCACTATATTTGACATTAACGCCCATTCTGTAACAATTCCCCGGGCGGAATGCGCGCGAAATTAGATATTTAAAGAACGCAAGTGCGCGCAGGAAGGGAAGTGATACAAAAGGGGTGAAGACTTATTTCCTGCTTCGTGTTTTATTTCCGTACACCAAACCGTATCCAATTTAACATTTATTTTGTGATATGTCTCGGAAAATTCTGTTGTTCGTTCGTGTTTTGTGAGCGCATTGTTTGTCGTAAGGGCTCCGTAGGGCGGCGCACGAATACGTGCGAGCCCCGAGGCGTAACGCCGCGTTACATTATTCGAATTATTAAAGCTTCTGTAACGAAGATTTCGCCGAGCTACTACTTATGGAATGTTGGACATTTTAGTTATTAAAAATCTAAATCTGAATATTTAAATACGATAGTTTGAGTGATGATGAAAATGTTGGTGACGGAATATAAAAGTCTACTAGATGTAATAACAAAGGTTTTAAATAGAAATTTAAATACAATAAATTCCACTTCATTTTGGAGCTTACTCCTTAAGAATCGATTTTCATATAAGGCGCCCGGTATGAGAAAAATTTGAAGAGTAAAATCTACTGATGAATCCGCGTTACGTTTTTGGTGCGCAACTTATTGGCGCACCTTTCACTCTTCAATCGCGTGTATGTCTATACTTGTATACTTGTCTGTATACTTGTGTGTAGCCAACGCAGCGAGGCAGCTGACGCATATATTGTGTGTATACCTATATATATTATAAAAGTATACTGTTCAACGTTTACAAACGATATATATATATATAGTGTATCAGTTATACAATTCTAATACAGATCGTCATCACTGTTTTGTTTGTGTTTTAAAATGTTCTTTTACAATGTAAATATTTATTATTAACATTTGATTTATTACTATTATTATCGTGAATTTTTATATGCATTATTATTATATTTGGTGAAGTGCATAATTTATCAACATTCCTAATGAAGTATTTGTGCACATCTGAAATTGACTATTGTGAAAAGTTTAATGTAAAATATTTCACCGATTGGTTATAATTAATGTATATAAAATGAATAAATATATATTTATATATGTATATCATTTTCATTAATTTGTTCATTTACCCTTTCATATGGTATTAATCTTTTTTCAGTTAAATAAACTCTTTTTGCGTATGGAAGTAAACTCCAGTCGTGCGTCGGAGCTGACACACACACATTTTATTTTTTTGGTTTGTTTACATCATGTTTGGTTTGGGTATATCACCCAATCATGCTCAAAACGATGTCTTAAATTGTTTATACAAAATTGCGCTTCTAAACAAAAGGACGTAAGTGCCATAAAAATACGCTCTTTTGCCGGAGATTTTTACTTTACATTGGAAACTGTTACTTCACGCCTGTATTCTGCGAGAATGTGGTATTGAATCAACCGAGCCGCCCTATATTCGTGGTGCAGCTAAATTAACCATAGCATGGTTTTACTACATTATTTTTTTATATGCGATTGAGAAGGATAGATAGCTCTTCTCTATTACTAGGAATCATTTTGGAGTTAGTGACAGTACACTAAATTTTGATTATATTTGTTTAATCTCTCTATATCTCTCTCTATATATATATATATATATATATATATATATATATATATATAGATTATTATAAAGGCAATTTAAATATTTAATATGTAAACATGTAACCAAGATATAGAAATATACGTTATAATAATGTGTTAGTGAAATTTTAATATAAAAAGGAGAATAACAAATTTAAAAATCGAAGCAAGCGAAGATGCGTAAGAGACACGCATATCAGCTAGCACCGATTTTTAAACTTTGAAACCCGACAATACTATTTTATGAATGGTTTATTGCAGACAACATTATGTCATGTTTGTGATTAAATTATATTTATTTTGGTATGTATTTCAATTGATAAACAAATCAATGCTGTGACCTGTAATAATTTACCTGTTTATATCTCATTGCCAGGTAGTCATGAACAGAAACGCGTAGGCAATATTGCCTATGTCCATGAACATGTTTTAGTAGGCAATTGCTTTCGAATATATTTGTCTACATATGAGATGTTTTGTCCGGTAAGCAGATGGGTGAAAGTCGATCTCTCTTCGGATTTCATACTAATAAAACTTTTAACAAATGCTTGCATAGATTGTATGGTAACATTTGTTTTGAGTTAATGTTCCTTCTGTGTTGGATGACGACGACGAAATAATGTTTTTTTTTACTTTCCATAATAATCTGTACATTGTGTATTTTTCGCTTTTAGATAATTGCATGTTGTAATGATTATTTCTCTATCATATGCTAACATTAGACGGTCTTAGGAAAAATGGCATGGTAAGATTCAACAAAGCCGGCGCAGTTACACGCCACAGAGATGATTTTGAGCTAGTACATCCGTAGTGATCGTTGGCCGGCCGCCAAATTGCTTGCGAATGCGTTATCGACTAAAAGTCATAATTGCTGTGTGTGTCCGACTATACACACGGTAAATGTTGTAGTTCTCGCTTATATTAACTGACATTATAGAAAGAAATTGGGTTTTTATATATATATTTAAGTGAAAGTATTAAACTTGTTGAACGTTTCTATTAAGTGATGCTTTGGATAATTTAGCAGGGAAAAAGTCGGTAAAGTTTCGAATTGGGTTCTTGGATATTCTAAGTGTAATTCTCACTCTATAATACAAAAATAAAATTGACATCTTTAAAAACAGCTTTACTATTCAATTTATATTCTAATTGTCACAGATATTTAAAAAAATTGTAGTAGTAAAAGAAATGTTTCAAAATATTTCAAGTAACTTAGTCGCTGGATAAGATTATGCAGTTTTGATAATTTAAATAAAATTATGTTTTAGTAAGTATATATATTTCAACGATACACTGTCAATTTACTACCAGTTCTAAGTTTCAACAACGTAGTTCAAACTAAGTTTTCGTAAAAAGTGAAAGTTTTATTTTTCATTTGACTAAACTACTTAATCAAAAACATATTGAAAGGGAAAGAATTCCTAAACTTACTCTAGGAATAATTTGCTTGTTTTTTATCTCGGCTCGTATTTATTTGACATATTTCAGAAATATTGGACCAAAGTATAATAAAAGCTAAAAAAAAACTTCTCGTCTACCTGAAACTTTCAATTTACATGCTAATTGGAAACTTCAAATGTACGTTTACGTTTCAGGAAACAAAACACAAAAACAGTCAATGTAGTGTAGACAATATTCGATGTTTTTCATTTATATTATCACGCGGTGCTCACATGATCCCAAATTTTTGGTGTCATTGAATTTTGGTTTTTGGTATTATTAGTGGAGAATTTTAAGAAACATTATCAGGGAATAGCGATTTTCGATTCTTTATTGAAGAATTATGTCAAGCGTAAAATCTGTTTCGTGAACAGCAAATGCAAAACAAAAACATTTACGCTGTGACATTTCGACCATCAAACTTTTTCGTTTTAATGCGTCGCGACACACGGAGTCCGGATACGCCATATCACTCCCCCCCTGAGACCGTTCTACGGGCGATAGAAACTAGGAAATCTAACTGTGCGTCCTGAACGTGTTCTTTTTATACGTTCTGGGGCTGATTTAGACTCTCTGGTGGCGGTCTGGGCAGTATTTTGTAGTTCGTCGTCGACAGTGTAGGCCGGTTTTATTCTTTCGTTTGATACTGTCGTTCGTTTTCCAATGAGTAAAATGGTAAAGATTTTGTCTCCTCTTTTTAATACTTCGTGTAGTCCCGTATATGCAGGTTGAAAACTGTTGCGTATGGTGTCCTCTCTTAGAAAGACGTGAGTCGTCGTGGTTAGGTCTTTGTAAACAAAGGTAGCGCGTTCGCCATGACTTGATGCTGGGGATGGTTGGAGTTTTCGTACAAATAAGCGGAGTCGGGCTATATAGTCCGTGATGTTCGTCATTTTACCAGGGCTTGGATTGATAAATTTTCCTGGTAGCCTGAGGGTTTCCCCGTATACCAGTTCGGCGTAGGATGTTTTTAGGTCGTCTTTGTATGCTGCCCAACAGGACTAGTGGTAGGGATTCTGTCCAATGTTCGTTTGCATGGCACGTAATAGCTGTTTTCAGTTGATGGTGGAAGCGTTCTACCAGACCGTTACAGGCTGGATGGTATGCTGTTGTTCGCCTATGATGAAATCCAATACTCTTACCAGATGTTGAAATAACGTGGATTCGAACTGTTTACCGAGATCGGTCACTATATCTGTTGGGCAACCGAATCTTGATATCCAGCAGGTTAGGTAAGGCAGTGGCAACAGTCTCAGCGTTGATATCTGTGATCGGTATCGCCTCTGGCCATCTCGTGTATCTATCAACAGCTGTAAGACAGTAACGATATCCTTTTGGATAGTGGCATTAGTCCGATCGTCTATGTGAACGAATCGGAAGAGCGCTGAAGGTAGCTCGAATGTGTCTGTTAGTGGTATAACATGGCGAGTTCCTTTGGTTCCTTGACAGTGTAAACATTTTCACATCCAATCTCTGCAATCTTTCTTGATTCCAGGCCATCCGTAGCGTTCAGCAACTAATTTCGATGTCGCTTTGGAGCCTGGGTGACTTAGAGAATGTAGACAGTTGAATATATGGTGTCGTAAGCTAATGGGAACAAAAGGTCTTTGGATTGGTGTAATGAAGTCGCAATAGAGGTCTGTTTTTGTTCTAGGTACGTGTATTTTCCGGAGTTGTGACGCAGAGCCATGTTTGAGGATCTGTTTCAGCTCGGGGTCGGATTCTTGTGCATTAGCTAATTTCATAAAGTCTACGACATTGTCCAGTTGTTCAATTCTTGACAGCTTGTATCCTACTACATTGTCTCGCACAGATATATGTCTGATGTCCGTAGAAAATTGAGATATGAAGTCGAGATAACGGTATTGTCTGGGTGAGCATTTGTCCTTGCACGTTTTGAAAGCATGACAGAGTGACTTGTGATCTGTGTAGATAACAAAGTCACGCGCTTTTAGAATATGGCGAAAGTGTTTTATTGCTTCATAAATCGCTAAGAGTTCGCGATCGTGGGGGGAATAATTTCGCTGTACTGGGCTAAGTTTATGGGAGTAAAATGCTAGGGGCTCCCAAGCTCTGTCTTTATATTGTTGAAAAACTGCTCCCAAAGATGTATCTGAAGCATCTGTGATAAGGCTCAATTTCGCGTCACAGTCTGGGTGTGCGAGGAGAGATGCATGACATAACTATCCTTGCAGGTGTTGAGTGCTGTTAGAGCCTCTCTTATGATGTTTATCGGGTGCGAATTCTTAATCGAACCTGTGAGAAGTGCATTGAGTGGGGCTTGAATACGTGTTGCATCAGGTATAAAACGACGTTAGAAATTTATCATTCCTAAGAATCTACGTAGTGCCTTCACAATTTTCGGTATAGGGAAGTTTTTGATTGAGTCCACTTTTGTTGTAGTGGCTTTGTTCCTTTGGCTGATATGTTATAGCCCAGGAAGGCAACATTATCTGCTTCGGAAACGCATTTACTGGTGTTAATGAGCATTCCATATTTTTTCATTCTATCGAATATTTGTTTCAGATGTTTTTCGTGTTCTTCTTCATCTTTCGAGTAAACTAAAAAATCGTCAAGATAAGCGAAATAGAAATTGACACTTTTTGTAATTTCGTCGACAAACCTTTGGAACGTTTGACCTGCATTACGTAAACCAAATGTCATATATAGGAACTCATATGAACCAAACGGAGTTGTAATGGTGGTCTTTGGGATACCTTCTCCGTTGACTGGGATTTGGATATAGGCTTTGACAAATCAATTGTCGAGAACATTTTGGAATTCGTGATACAGTGAGAAAAATCCTGAATATGTCGGATGGGATATCGATCAGGAATGGCGCGTGTATTTAACATTCTATAATCGCCTAAATTCTACGTAGAGTTATATCGGGAAATTTTGCTAAAAGTTTGTCATATTTTGTATCACCGAGCAGTATTTTCACTGAAGGTATCGTGCTGGATGATGTTGCTTCTGAACCCGATGTAGAAAGAGTTGTGTGTTGTCGATTAAGCGGCGGTTTCTGATATCCACCATGAGATTGTAAAACTGAAGAAAGTCTGCTCCAATTATAGGTTTGGTGACATCGGCCATGACAAATCGCCACGGATAGTCTCGACGTAGTGATAAGTTTAACTCCAAGTTGGTGTAGCCGTAAGTATTTTCAGTTGTTCCGTTTACAGCACTCAATTGATAAGTGGTCCCTGTACGTCGCTGTTGCACGGCCGAGCGCGGGAAAACGCAAAGCTCGCTTCCGGTGTCTACGAGGAATTGCATTTTGGTGCAGCGGTCTGTTACAAACAGGTAACCAGGTGCGTTAGGGCAGCCGTCTGTCGCCATTAGCGACTGCCCGGTGTGTTTTCCGCCTTGAAATCGCATGATTTGACACATTTATTAGCCTTGTTCGCATATCGGGAGTGTACCAGCGTGTGGGATATTTGTGGCAGCAAGAGTCGGATCTGGTATGAGACTTGCTGCGTGAGTGTCCTTGAGGGTGGCCACGTGACTTTGGACGCAATTGACGATAAGAGTGAGTAGTCAGCTGCCTCATTTGACGCCTGAGTTCAGCTATTTCACTAGTTAAGTTCTCTAGTGTAGAAGCATGGGCTGATACGGTGGAAGTGGATGCGACGTGTAGGGATGGAGAAGCTATCTTGTGTACTCGGTTGGCTAAGTCAGCGAGCAACTCCAGAGTAGGTGCTGTTTGCCCGGCGATGACTGTTTGTATGTTTTGTGGTAAGCGGCTTGTCCATATTGTGATGAATAAGTCTTTGGAGATGTCAGGTCCAGCCAGGCCTTGTAAGTGGCGGAGAAATTGCGAAGGTTTGCGTTCGCCAAGTTCCTCATGCATGAGAAGTTACTTTAGTTTCCGCTCTTTCAAATCTTATAGACGTTTGACAAGCTCCGTTTTTAATATCTCGTACTTATCAGTCATTGGAGGGCTTACGATAATATCTTTGACTTCTCGTAGATGTGTTTGGTCTAACTGTGCGATGACAAAATTATATTTTTATCGTGTCTGCCGTTATTCCGGCGTTCATAAACTGACTTTCGACTTGAGCAAACCATATTATAGGTTTTTTAGGCCAAAACGATGGAATTTTTGCTGTAAACCGACAAACTTTATTAGACGTGCCGGGTAAGGCAATGGAATTCAATCCCGCATCTTCATTGTTTTGTGTTCGTGGCATTTTAATAAAATATCTCTATTTTGCTCTTCGTATATTTTAGCTGATTATGTCGGGGTCACCAGTTTTAGGTAAAAATGCAAAACAAAAACATTTATGCTGACGAGTTCGCGTCAACCTCGGTTACATGACATTTCGACCGTCAAACTTTTTCCTTTTAAAGCGTTGCGACATACGGAGTCCGGAAACGCCACAAACAGTATGTACATTTAAAGAATACTTATATTGTTTGAGACAATTAAACAATATAAGTATTCAACAATATAAGTATAGAGAAAAATAATGATTGGTGCAATTTGAACGTAAAGAAAGTAGCGGATGAAAAGAAAAAAAAATTGCTCAACTTATTCTCTTTAAATGCCACCACAGATTGCAAAGAATGGACAGTTTGGACAGTGCTAAAATAGGCTACAATTATATTCTGAAACACGGTGAAATAGATCAGGAATAATTTCAAGACATCGGAATCAAATATGATGTAAGACGATAATGGATTTTTATTGCAGGAAGAAAACCATGCAAAAAAGTGTTGAATGAAGTGTTTTACATTTGACGATAAAGTTATAGATTGTAATGTTACTGCAACTGAATATATGAATGATGAAACTGAAAACGAAATTAGCGTGAAAAGAAATGATGAAATTAATTAATCACAAAAGTTGAGGAAGGTGTTGAACGCGACAGAATTTCATCAGAAATGTTGAAGGGAGCAAGTATATAGTGGCAAATCTGTTGCACCAGCTCTTTCATTGCTACTAGAGACACTATGGTATATTATAGTGTATAGTGTACTATAGTGTAGTGTACACTATAGTGTACCTAATGGTTGATGCAAAACCATCATTCTACCCCTTTATAGAGAAGAAGATGGTTGCTGGTAAACTGTATTGTAAAATAATTATTATCAAATGGATTATGAATGAAACTAAATGTACCCTTTGGAACGCACAAGCAAGATTTCGAAAATGATTAAGGTTTATTAGATGATTTTTTGCATCATCTTGTTTCCATCTTTTCAGTTGACTTTAAAGCAGTCGGATTTTTTAAATTACTTTCTCGTTTTTATTATATAAATTAAATTGCTATATAAATTAAATTTAACAATGCTCTAAATTACTTTCTCGTCATCAACGGTGTCAACAACGTGTTTCGTTGTAATAATCGCAATAATTGTTTTTATTGATATATTGTTATCAATGTTGTACTTATTTTTTATTTATTTTTAATAAAGTAATTTTTTCACTGCATTAAATACCGCTTTAGGTTATGTTGTTAATATTATATTTCAAAACAGTTAAATTCTGGGTGGGTCATTCGTTTTTAAGTATTATATTAAATTATACTTTAATAATTATTTTTCTCATGAATAAGGCTTATTATACGATTACATAAGAACTTTCTTACAGATAGAGGTAATAAGACCGTTTATACTAATTAGTAATATCCATAAAATATAAGGTTTTATTAAAAATCGTCACATATATCATTAGTAGTTTTAGGATACATAAGATGTGGTACTCGCAGTAACAAAAAAGACTTACCTTTGCGCTTTTTAGAGTTATGATTTTTTTAAGGATAGTTAAAAAAAAATTGTAATGTGACTGTTTATTTTTCATTCAGAGCCGGGTTCAATCGTATTTAGTATTCAAAATAATCTCCCACCCTTAGCAGAATCCTGAATTTAGCAGAAATAAAGTACTTAATAGTTACAGGGAAGACTTCTCGCGTAAAACGTCAGGTTTTACGCGAGGTACCTTTTACGTATAAAACCAACGAGGGTATATTAAATTCAATTTTGTTTTTTAGGCTCCCTGAAAACTAAAATACGAAAAGTATACAAAAAGAAAAAATACAAAAAGTGTTGTTTTGTACTTATTAATGTCACTTTATATACTTTTAAATGTAAATATTATTACATAGTCTGCAATCAGAAATGATGAGTGATTATTCTTTGCGAATGTGTATGTAGTTATATTTTTACACACACATAAACACACATAAAACACATGTGTGTTTTTGGATTAATTGCCTTATGAATAATGAAATAAAATAGCTTATCCCTCGTAGCTTAAAAATAGTCATGTATTTAGTCCCCTTACTAGCCCGTTGTTCCGATCACTATTTAGCGCTAATTATGAAACTTTTATCTTTTTTCTATTTCTACCGCTAACGTAGTTGACGGTTTCTTGATCAATGAAATCTCGCCTTCGGCCACAAGACAGTCTGAGTGCGCGCTTGTGGCGCCACGTAAAAGAGTCTCGATACTTCCAGAGGAAGTTGCGCATGCTTTGCTCCATAGTGTGTGCCCTTTCCCACACATGGTGCCCTATGCCAACAGCTACTATGCCGTACTCATTTTCACTTTATATTCTTATGAGAGCTTTGAGGAGGTTTTTATTACATAAAAATTGGTCCGCTGCTAGCTTTATGAGGCCGCTATTTACCGTTTGTCGCTACTAAATACGAGATGACATTACTTGTTGCTAATTAAACTGACTTAGGCTAGTTACATATACGCTTCACTTCGGATATAAAATCGAGGTCGCTGTTATAGAATCGTATTCTAGGATATAGAATCGAGATCGAATTATTCACAAAACGTGGAACAATTCTTCTTGTCCAGTGTTTTGCAATCCAATCACGGAGGTAAATACGATTGAGTTGAAATGGCGTCGCGCTCCGACGATACCGGCAAAGGAATCAAAGAAGCCGGCGACACTAATTCAGCGAACGGATTTTAAATGCGGCATTCCCTCCGGCAATGCGTGTAATATGATGGAAAATTTTTGATGTATTTTTGCTATGAGAAAGGCGCATTTATTTACGTCAACGATTTTCACAATGCATTGTTTATGGTCTAACTTACAAGTGATGCCGGATGTACATATGCTTATCTGATTGAAATAGTTACAGTAATATATTACATCCACGCATGGGGTAATGGGGTGAAAGCTTGGTTATAGTTAGGAGACGCATAAAAGGAAATCTATATTCGTCCTAATAATATACAATATACGCTAATTACTTATCATTAAAAAAGACTATGCGGTCAGTACGATATTGGTTAGTTCCAAAAATACTTCTTTCAAATTATGAATTTTTGAAGTTGGCACGCGCGCACGCACATACAAAGACATGTATATATCGTCCGTCGTAATCATGATTCCAATCGCTATCCGTTCTAATCCTGGTTCTGCTCTCAATATCAATTTATGTTACTCTCGATTCTGATTCCGATCCTGCTTTTGATTGTAAATCGGCTGTTGATGTAAGTAGAATACAATTTTAGTTCAGCTCTAAATTCTGGTCTCGATACTGCTCCTTATTTTAATTTCGATCATGCTTTTGATTGTTGTCCCACACTCGATTCCAACCTTAGTTCCGTTCTCTATTTAGATTTATTCCGGTCCTGATTTTCGATTCTGGTCTTTGTCCTGTTTACGTTTTCGATTTTGGTCCCGATGACGATTCCGATTGAGACGGGGCTAGTATTTAAAATAAAATTTTGTCTATTTCACTAGGAAATAGTGTAGTTTTCTATTTCTAGGAAGAAGTTTTAGAAATTGTAATATCACTAATATACAGACGACGCCAGAGCATCTATTTTACTGAAAGAGCTTCTTATTTATGAAGGAATTTTTAAAATCAATAGTTTATTAACTTGTTTCAATATTACGAATACACAGACGAAATCGGGCACTTTATTCTATTGTACTACTATAAAAATAAATACTGCTTTATGAATATGTGGCACCTATCTGTATATAGTATATACAAGATTTTGGAAAAATTATATTTTATGACTCGTTGACCCTATTTCAATCATTTTTTAAATATTACGTTATTATTTCTGCCTTTATATCCTTTTACAATTTATAACGGATTGATCGATTTTGATATAAATCGGTATATATTAAGAATATGTTATTTCACAAATGATAGATAGCCTTTTGATAAACGATTTTTTTTTGTTTGTTCGGGTTAATTTCCAAAACGGGTGAACAGATGATAATTAAATTTTGATTAGTAATAGGTTACTTTCTGGAATTACACTATTGATAGACTACTATTACTACTCAATATGAAAGTGTATATACAGCACTTTTGTAAAATTGTTATCATTAATAATATTTATTTCATGAATCATCAGCAATATACCGTCTTTATTGATCCCGAGTTCTTCCCAGTTCAATCGCCTAAAGATTGATTCCAGAACAGCCGAGAACAGTTTTGGACATAGCAGGTCTCCTTGTCTAACTCTTTTCCCCACTTTAAATGGTATGCCTTTCTTTTCTAATTGGATTCTGGTGGTGTTGTGATTGTATACATTTTTAATTAATCGGATGTATTTTTACTCAACTCCTTGTTCCACTAATGTTTCCCATATGTTTTTATGTAGTAGAGAGTCGAATGCTTTGCTGTAGGCAATAAATGCGATATAGTATGTAAGCTTCTATTCATTGTACTTCTCTATAATCTGACGAATTGTATTTATGTCTATGGTCCATCACAGAGTAGTTGTCGCGAAAGCCAGCTTGCTCAATGAGTTGCTGTTCATCTAGTGTTCTTTCAATACGTTTTAATATGATTTTAGCGAAGCGAAGACTTTGTATATGTTAGATAAAGGCTCATGGAATGGTAGTTCACTATTTCGTGTTTATCTCCTTTCTTATACAACAGGATAATGTTAGACTCTGTCCATTGCTCGGTGATTATTTCAGTGTCCAAGTATTATGTTAAACATATATGTAAGGACTGGTATTAAGATTTCCTTGCCTTGCTTTAGTATTTCAATGTTTACTCCATCGGCACCTGGTGTTTTATCTAAACTTTGTATATCTATTGCTTTCTCAACTTCTGTTTCAAGGATGCTAGGGATGCTTATAGTGTTAACCAAATCTATTTATTCTTCTGTTTTATTGTTTTCATACAGTTTCTTGTAGTAGGATGTTGCTCTTCCCAGTATGTCTGTTCTACGGTGATTCCATTTTCCCTTATATGATTTAATCTTAATGATCTAGTTCATCGAGTTCTTAAAGTCTCTGTAAACTTTTTTGATTCCACCCGTTTTATTTATATACTTTTCCAATTTGTTCTTTTTCTTGTCGTTTCTTATGTTATGTTTAATTTCTTTATTAATCCTTGTTAAAAGTTTCCTTCTGTCTTGTGTATGCATAGCGCTGATTAAATGTTTTCTGTCTTCTAGTAGTTGCATGGTATTCGCTGTTAGCCATCTTTTCTCACTGATTTTGGTATTTGTTATGAGTTGTATCTGGGTTTTATGGTATCTTGCATCCAGTAGTACTTTCCTTGTGTTCTTAGTTCTTTGTGTTATATCGGAAATTTATGAGTTTGTTCTTTAAGTTTGTGGTTTCTTGTTGCAGTTGGTGTTTTTCGAGTTTAGCGTTTATTGAGTTTTATCTTGGTCTAGTCTTTTTTAGTTGAGTTGCTACAAGTTCTGTTCTCACCATCTTATGATTTGTATTAAAGTTCAATTTGTAAATTATAGTAAAGTTAGTGAAGTATCTGTCTTTGTTAGCCATTATGAAGTCTATTTAGTTTTTTATTTTACCATCCGGCGAGATCCAGGTCCATATATTTTTCTTATTTTTCATGAACATAGTGTTTAAGATGGTCAAATTATTTTCTAGTGCGAAGTTCATGATATATTCTCCATTTCTGCTTCTGAATTTGTTGCTATAAACGAATGGTCCTATTATTTTAGTTTCTTCTGGGTTCCTTTCCCCGATTTGGCCATTGTAGTCACCTATTATTATGAGGTTTTTATGCCCATGCTCTCGAATCGCATTGTTTAGGTCGAGATAAAATGAATTTATTGTTTCCAAATTCGCTTCGCGTTCAGTAGGCGAATATATTTGTATAATTGTTCAAGGATCATCTTATCAGGGAAATTTCAAATTCAATATCGCGATACGCTCCGTGATACCTACGAACCCTTCCACGTATGTTTTTTAACAATAAATCCAACCCCGTAGAGGCCAGGAGTCTCACCTATGTGGTAAAACATGTAGTCTGGATATGATATGATATTTTCGCCCATTCTTCTTACTTCGCTAAGACCAACATTATCCCGTTTTATGTCTTCTAATGCATATATTAATTCAACAAGATTTTCTTCATTTTTCAGGGTAAGTACGTTGAGGGCTGCAATGTAGATTTTGTGTTTTTGATAATTTTGATTTTTGTGATAAATATTAGTGATTATTGTTGGAGGGTTGTGGTTTTCTTCCCCCACGAGGACCGGGCGGCTTGGGGGAGTTTGGTGTATTCCTGTTTTGTTGCTGTCAGTTTCTTCACTTGATTTTGGATTCCGTTTGCCGATTATTGATTGCTATTGTTTTTGGATAAAAAGATAATTAGAAAAAGAGCTGGATCTAGATCGCGTCATATCAAAAGCACTTGGTCTGTTTGATGTGATTGAAGATACAACCTGTTGTTTTTGGGCTGTGTTATTACATGACTGTTTTTTTTCTCTTCAGCTATTAGTTTGTCGTATTTCAGATATGCTACGTTGCCTTTTTTCCTCTCTTCGATTAATTCCGCCTACAACATTTTTCTTTTTTCTAGTACTACTTTCGAGAAATCTTCGCTAATATTAATTTCTTTTAAGTTCTTTTTATTTTTCATAATCTCGATCTTTTTCCATTTATTTCGCACAAAGTACTGATCTTGGTTTTTTATTTTCTTTGTTTTTAGATCCTATGCGATAAATTTTGTTGATTTCATAATACTGTACAATAATATTCATTTCATCTTTAAAATTGTCGTTTAATTTTTGTAGTAATTCAGAGTTAGTTGTTTCTTTTTCTTCTAGGCCAAATATTGTAATATTATAGTTCTTTTCCCCTCTTTTCAGGGATTCTATTTCTTTTTCTAATTTTCCTATCTTGATTTTTAGATTTTTATTTTCTTCTGTTAAAAGAATCAACTTTTCCTCCGTTTCTTCCATAATATTTTTTGTAATTGATTCCTTCAATTCAGCTGTTTGGTTTTGCATCGCAATTTTGATTTTATCAAATAATATTAAGAATTGTCCTTCCATTGTAAATATTTTGTGGAGTCGCGTATATTGAAACGTGATGGTAAAACTTTGATAGTTGTTTTTCTCTCTTGGCAACGTAATTCAAATGTATATTGATACTTTGCTTTTGAATTATATATCGATTTCAAACAATCACACAGATCTGAATATTTTATTCACTTTAAGAAGGGTTTCTTTCCGTTTTGTGATATATTTATATATCCAAAGGATTGCTGTGACTAATTTTATTTGTCGATTTCGTCAGGAGCTTATCACTATGTTGTTTACACTTCTAATTCATACTTATTATTCTTAAATTTTTACGCTGACTGCAGACCGACAGATAGATAAAATATTTGTTTGCTTCTCTGAAAAGGTTGAATGTATTTTAATCAAATTTTGCATAGGAACAGACTTACTTCTGTGAGTCTTGTTTTCTTTGCATGCCTAAGCCATTCATTCGAATAATATGAAACTGGAGATAGTTTGTGTGCATGAATGAGAAGGTTTTTAGAAAAAACTCGCCTTTGTATCGCAGCAGATATCCAATGCGCTAGATTGGTATATTTTAGCTGTTATTGATAGAATTTTCGTGTTGCAAAAGCGAGTTATTTGGGTCATTTACAAGTTGGAAACTAGAGTATCTCTTAGAACTAATTGGGATTTTAACTCTTGGCATCTCAATTTATATATGTAAATTTAATATATGTAGAAATATCGAAATATTCGAGAAAAATATTGGTAGATATTTATTCAATACAAGAAATAGAAAAGAAACTGAGTTCACATGCTAATCGACGAAATAATGTTGCGAATTTATTTCCGGGGTTTTGTTTGCGCACATTTAATAAGATCCCCGAAAATATACAAAATCACATTAAACACGTGTAGAATCATTATTAAGCAAAAAATGATTTTAAATGTGTTTAAAAAATGTATTATATCATTTGTGAATATTTAAATTACACATATTCATGAACATAACCATCTCAACTTCTTGCTAATTAGTTTCTTTATATTATGATGTATATATGTATGACTATAGTATAATACATTTAAATTTGGAAGGAGCTATTCTCAAGTTTTTTTTTTGAGGTTAAACTGCTTTGCGAACCAGCGGTAAAGAGGCAAAGTAGTAAAAAGAAATTCTTAAAGTATTGTAACCTATTTCAAGTGTTATTCATACACACATAAAATAATGGTGACACTTAAATTTCTTGAAACTGGAAAACAACTACATAAATTAAAAAAATGGAACTCTTTACCAATCTCATTACATATATTGCATTTATTTTTCGTTTTTTTATCGCCAGAAAGGAATCATCGGCCGAGTGCCACCACTATGGCGGACGCCTCGACGACACCGCTCGATACATAATGAAGACAGCCCTATCTGGGCAGCGCAACGCGCGGCCTTGACGGCCATGGTTGGGGATGACCTATTGTTACTGTTCATTGTGGAAAGGATTGTGAGGAGTCATGGGTGGCGGCGAAAAACTTATGTCACAGAAAAAGGGGCGGAACGAAATATCTAGGATTGTTTTCTCTCTGAAATCTACCGTCGATGTATTGGGCGCAGGTGAAATGCGTATATACGCTCCACCAGCCGCTACCCCCACCTTTGACTTATGCCCGAGACTAGTGGATTTGAGGAAGTCCGCCATCCATACACGTGCAAAAGATAGTCGGCGCGTATTTTTCAAACGATTTTCTTTAGCCGTCAAGGTTAAATAGAAAGATTTGATGTCGCTTGTATAGCGGATAAATGCTCAAGCCCTCTGGAGGTTTCGGTATGAGGTTATGAGAAGGATGACATGGGGGTTTAGTCGGTAGGAGTCCGATATAATTCGGTTGACAATCCCCAGTTCCTAAGCATTCTTGACAATTTACCCACGTATAAACAAAATTGTCATTTGTTTTTCAAACCGGCGGCAAAGACAAAATTGTTTGTCTCACGTCAACAAGAATTTAACACGAGAAAGTTTTTGTAAAATGATTTGCTATAACTTTCGTAGCTATTTAAGTCAACAAGAAAGTTATAACAGGCTTCAGTTGGCCATTCATGATGAAGCTCCGTCCCTTGCGATTACTTATAACTCATTTAAAGAGTTCAAACGTGGTCGCACTAATCTAAGTGACGTTCTGCGTGAAGGACGTCCTTTAATGACGACGATCGAAAACAAAAATCAGTGCTGTGCAACTCATGATAGAGATTGACAAAAGATTGGCCTACCAGGAAATCTGGACACGCTTAGGCATCGGTATGAATCAAATGTACAGAATCGTCCATGAACATTTAGTGATCATATAGCTTTGCACTCGGTGGATGTTTCATAATTTGATCTAAGCTCGAAAACTCCGTCGTGTTAATTAGTGCTGCGTTATATTAAATTTTGCAAAGTTTTTGCCCACTGTGACTCAAATGCTGTATACGACTTAGTAATAGGGGACGGAAATTGAATTTACTGTTATGATTCCGAAACTAAAAGATAGTCTGCTCAGTGGGTACTTCCTTTTGAGGAGTTGCCTACTACAGTAAAACGAAGTCAAAGCGTCGAAAAAAGATGATGATCTCTTTTTTCGGAATGACAGGTCATTTATTCAACAGTTGTTTGAGAAGACAGAAATCAGTTACTGAAGATTTGTACAGTAACAATTGTTTGTTCTTGTTTTGTAAACACGTCCTTGCAATAGATTTCTCTTTCATCATAACAACGCCTCACCACATACTACTACCAGATAAATAACTAACTATTTGGAGATGTTAGATGTAGAAATACTGGCTCATCCGTTTTGCAACCTTGACCTCGCACCATCCAGTTTTTATTTATTTCTTAAAATAAAAGAAAAACTTAAAGGAAAGTGTCAAGAAAGCAGTAGCTGCATATGAAAAGACCGTCGAAGCGACTCCTAAGAGCAAGTGGGCAAAGTGTTTCTTTCAGTGGTTCCTTTAAATGCAGCGATGTATTGATTTAAACGGACATTATTTTGAAAAACAACAATAATAAAAACAACTTTGCTCAGTTTTTATTTTCTTTGGACTTTCAGATTGACCCGCGTAACCTATGAAATAAAAATATATTTGAATCTAAAACTACTTCACAAATAAGAAACTCCACTTATGCTATTACAGATTTTAAAATTTTTGACGTGATAACGTCTTATAAATCGATGAACGCCAGCTGCACGCACGAAAAAGCATGACTCATTGTCGCGTTCCGCCTGAGCCGAGTGTGCGAGCGAGAGCGCGGAACAATAGAAAGGCACGATGGCCTAAACGTTCGGCTTATGACGCATCTATCTCTTTACTGATAATTGAAGTAGAAAAATATTTGAATTAACGAGTGCAAATGAATGTTAATTTATCGAAAATGTTGTCATTTTAGATTATCTTCTTCTTTGCATTATACAAAATAATGATAATTCAGTGATAATAATTCAATTCAATTTATAAAAAAATGAAATTTTTCATCAATGTTTTCTTATGACATTATCACGTAAAATTATCGTCGTAAACCGATTTTACAGACAACCAATTTTTTTTATCTGACTAAAAACCACATAATCTCCGAGTAAGTCCAAATTTTATTTTAACTTAATTTTGATATTAGTGTTTGCTTTGGTTTTGTCCAAGTTGGAACCGTGAGCGGTAGTGGAATCGAAGTAGCAAGACCGAGAGTGATCAAAATTGAGAACGAGACCAAGGTCGAAACGAATGTGGTAAGATAATTAGAATTAAGTGTAAGACAAATAGGATAAAAAAGTTAAGAGCGTAATCGTAATGAGAACCAGTACTAAAATTAGAATTGAGGGCAGGATCGGGATCGAGAGCTAGGCTAGAATTTCAATATACTTAAATTGAGACCGGATTGGAATAAAAACGGTGTCGAAAACAGGACCGGGATTAGTATTTAAAACGCAATAGCGATCGAGATTTCATGATTTAAAGCATGATTCGTGTATCTATAAATTGAATGAATCCATGCTATATCTGTACGGGCGAAAGCTAGTAAAGGATAAATAGGTAAGTGATGTAAATACATAAATATTCTAGGAGAGTGTCTACGTCGGGAATCAGGCTCGATGCAAAATCGCAACTTCGACCCTGTAAAATAGAAGCCTTACCGGAGGAGAGCTTTATCGGTCGGCTTCGATCGCCCGCTACAGGCTAATCGTAGGCATCGCGAGCGCCGGGGCCTCGTCGATACAGCCAGCGCGGCGCGTCGCCGGCGCCGCGGGGGCGGGGGCGCGGGCGTCGCGGCGAATGCTTAATCATGAATGACGCGCTTACGTATTCAGGGGGGACCGTCTCCGCGCTAACGAGAAGACGAGATAACTTTACAAACGGCCGCCTTGATTCTCCTCCGGCTCTCGGTCCCCGCTGATTGTCGGGGATTCCGAATTAACATAGGAACGCCGCACCGCCCGCGAATCGTTCCGGGATGTGGCCGATCCTGTTTAGGAACTTGCTCGTTTCCTACACGCTTACCCAGCCTCGAGTAGTTGCGGCGCGTTGTGTTAATTTCGTTATTGCGGTGGGCTTATATCACTACGTCTTGTACATTCGTGCGATGTTAAATGTTATGTATTAAATAAGATGAAAGATGTGGCTTTATTTTAGTTTACGATCGAGAAACAGCTACGAAAAGGTGAATAAGTCAATAATATGTCATACAATTCATTGTAAATGTAAACATAATTCTTTTTAAAAAACGATGGATAGAAAATACCATGTTCACGATAACACGAAAATATGTAATTAATTATAGAAAGCGGTAAAAACAATTTCTGTTATTATGTAAACAAATAGCGACGCAAATTAGCGTCAACATTTTAAAAATTATAATACGTATCTGGGATGATTATAGAAAATTAATATTTAAAAACATTTCATTGCGTTTGCTGTACATTAGTTTCTAACAAGTATTTTATACTACTTTTTATTTTAATTTCACAATCAGTGATAAAGTATATGTGCACTACTACCATTTTAAGTAAAATATTTCGTCCACTACTTTGACAAATTCTAAGAAATACGGTTATTCTGTGAGATGTTCTTAAATGATTGGGAAATGCACATAATTCATATTTGGTGAGAATATGTCAGACCGTTTGTTGAAACGACGCAAAATGAAAAATTGAAAAGCTCTTTTATTTTTAAAAAAGAAATTATATAATTTTATCCAATCAATAACCTAATTGTTGCGGTAACTGAAACACGTACTGGAAATATTTAAAAATAATTAAGTGGAGAGCCCTTCAATAAATAAGCAATATTATATTTCTAGGGCCGTTATTTTAATTATGTACTATGACCTGTTTTGAAAATTGACGAGAAAAATAGTCATACGTATTTCTTCAAGCCTCTTACTGGGTACGATTTTCGGTTCGCATTTATTTTTAATACTTTTTTAAGCAGAAAGCTTTAATTGATTTCGTTCACAACAGCATAAATGATATCACTAAGAACAGTAGATTTGCTGCTAAAAAGGTATATATGCACATACCTTTGCCTATCACATAGCTTGCGGTTAACGAATTGATTGCAGATAGAACATTTACAGCCTGTTGTATTCGATAGTACCTTTTCCCAAATAGTTTAATTTATCTGAAAAAATAGTAAATTAACGTTATATCTCAGGCAATTTACTGTAATGTTTAATAAAGCAAAAAGATCTATAGTAGAAAGTAATTTGTCAAACCATTCGCTGTGTATTCTCCTTTTACTCACACATGTATTAAGAATATTTTTTTGTCTATACCAAGCGCCAACATTTTTAATTTCTTAATTGCCTTTTCTATATCGACTCTATATAAGCCCTCAATTATATATCGATGAAAATAGCTCCCGTTCAATAGATAAGACATATATATGCTATAATGGGTTTTCAAGAAAAACATGTTACTTCTACTACGAATACCTTAGCGCACTGTGTCCATCGCGTACAAATAAGACTAATGAACTTTTTTCCGACTTCAACGCGGATCGCAACTACATATATCCACAAAGAGAGGCGAGGCAAATGAATCATTAGTCCTAAACTAATATTAACCCTGTGTCGGGCAAACAACGAATTTCGGGTGTAATATCAGCAGGGCGGCGGCGGCGGGGCGCGGGCGGGGAGGAGCGCACGCCGCAGCCGCAGCTTTCTCTTGTTTCGCTCGAAGTAAACGTTCTTTCATTTTCTAATGGATCGGCGCTGAGGGAATATTCGTCGGTAAACTTTCGGCAGACAGTGATATTTACATAACAAAGGGAAGGGGTAAGGGATCCGAGTCGCGCCCTCACGAACGTGTTCCCGTCAAGAATCCTGATTCCGTTAAGGATTTGTCGTGCGATTTGCCGCAGAGCGACCTCGGCGGCGACGAACGCGGCTCGCATCTCGCGCACGGGGCTGTCTGTAACGAGATCTCTCTAGACCTCACCATACCCGCCGTCGTTTATACTTGTTAAGCTTTCTATCAAAGTTTCATCTGCGGTTTCGGGGTTTCACTTTATACAATTTAAAATAATGTCAACACAGGACGATCATGCATATATATGCCATTACGCCCATTACGTTAAGTAGTGATAGAATATAAGGTCGGAAAAATAGATTTTTCGTGTTTTATCCACAAGATAATTTTTCCATCATATTTTATTTCTATTTAATTAATATATATATATCACTACCTACTACGTGTTGGCTTGTAGTAGATAGTGACATAATCCCATTGATGTAGAAGTATTGGGTCTTCTGTTTAAAAAACTGTGACAAGTAGTTTTTATAGTCCTCACTTAATTCAAATATAACACTATTCAAAAATTTTTAAAAATTTTTAAAAACCGAAACAGGTAAAATCTTTGGGTGCAATGTCAGGGCTACACGGTCGATTCATAAACCTTTCCAATCAAACTGTTTCAATATTTGCTGAGTGGAGAAAAAACCACACCCTTTTTATTGATCAATTGCGGCTAATTTTTTCTACTTATTGTTTTATCTGATCTCATCAGCTGTTGTCACTAAAAGTTCGAACTGATGGTTTTTCCCGGCGGTAAAAACTCATAATGAATATTGTCCTTCCAGTCTCCATACATACATCAACTTATTGAGAGTTAATCCGGGTTTCGCTTATTGTCTGTAAAGCTTGCTTGTCCTTTGACCATGATATTTTTCGGACATTCTCGTCGTAGGAAATCCATTTTTTTTTCACCAGTGATGAATATTTTCAAAGACGGATCTGTTTCATTATGTATCAGTAGACAATCACAAATGAAGAGACGTTTCATTAGATTTCTTCCAGTGAGCTCGTATGGGACCCAAGTATGGAATTTTTTGTATATCCAGCTTCTTTCCAATGGGTCAAAACTTTTTTTATCGGTGATACTTAGTTCTTTAGCTATGTGGAAAAATGCCCATCTTGCAGTACTTTTTCCAAAATCACATTGATTTTATCCATAACGTCGACCAGAGCAAGGTTCATGTTTGACATTAGAATTACTGGACTGAAAACGCTTGAACCATTTTTTGTGTTACTCTTACCGAAACAACATTAGATCCATGAACTTTATAAATTTTTGTCGTCGTGGCTTGTGTTGCATTTTTCTCTTTTCTATGATAGAACTTCAAAATGTTTCTAATTTCTACATTAGATTCACTTATTTAGGCGGACAGAAAAACAAAAAAAAATGGCGGGACACAGTTTTTACATTTTATTTTTCATTTTTATTAATGTCATCTGTTTAGTGGTATCAAAACAATAAGATTAAAGCAGCACAACCAAAGAGATTTTATTACAACTTTTTATAAAAAAATGACATGGAAATACAAGTGCTATTTTATTTTTTATTATTTTCGCCAGCAGCTCTGCCATCGTGAAGACATAAAGAAAGAAAACACGATTTATTCGACACGAGAACAATGAGGGAGTAAGTCACATAGTCACATGGTTAATTGAATTAAAAATACCGAATCGGTTTCAGCTCAGCATAATATCAGCCGGTTAGGATCTGAGCTGTCTCTTAAGCTAAACGTAATGTTTAACTTAAAACGATATGAAAATAATACAAAATATAACAAGTAAACTAAACTAAAACAGTGGAAAGAACAATATTAATAATTATTAAAGAGGAACGGTATCATTAAATTGTAAATTGCAAACGTTGCTAATGATACACCCTCATTATTGAAACATTTATACGTAATTAATAAGTGTTAGCAATATTTTCGCCGCGTAACTGTGTGTTGAAAAAAATGCTATTTCAATTTTATCCCAAAATTGCTTGTCTTGGTAAATTACGCCGAGGTGGAAGATTATTATTTTAAAACTTAACGCAGAGGGTTTATATGGAGGGATGATAAGTTGAGGGAGACGGCTTCAAGAAGAAAATTTAAGTTTCATGTATAAGAAGAGACGCTTACAAGTCTTAATAATGGCAGAGAGAAGAGTGGCAAAATGGACAGATTTTCTAGCAGATCTACTTAAAACACGGGTCTGATTAATAAAAGGTGATATGTGAGATCTGGGTGGCGTTTTAAAGAAAAATCGAGCACACGTGTTTTGTTCGTTTTGTACATTTTTATTTTAGATAGTAGTCTATGTCCATATACAGTATGTGGATAAGTAAATTCCGATAGAATAAAGGCTTTAACAACATTTCAATCGAAGATCGTAACATAAAAACTTTTGAATTATGTGTGATGTACATAATAAGGGATACAAACAGTTTCTCTCCAATTCTTGAATATGTTTCTCGAATCACACATCTGAATACATAGTCAACTCCAAATTACTTATTTGTTTACTACAAACTATTACTAGTTTGCCATTTAAAATAATCGTTGGAAGTCAGGATTTTATAGTGCTTATTAGAGTTTAACAATAAGCAATTACTACTAGGCCAGCCCGAAGTAATATCTGAATCATCATTTATTCTATCAAATGCCGATTTTATATTATTCAGGCGACAGAAAAGATAAAGTTGCAACTCTGTCATTTCCTCTTTCGAACGACCTCAATGACCGTGATGTTGACTCCTGGTCAATTTCTAAATGGCCAGCCATTAAACCTGGTTCCGGAATGTGCAGATTGCCATTTCGAAGGTTGCAGCATATCGTGCAAAATATTTGGAAGAGCTTTCCAATCTTTCCTTTGCACGATTCCTCTGGGCTGTCCCATCGCGTACAAGTAGAAATTCAGTAGGACGTATAAGATTTATCAAAAATTTACGAAAAAGAAATACGTTTCCAATTTCAACTAATATTTTCTCTGTGAATTTAAAAATACTAGAATCTAATGCAACATTCATTTGCGATAAAAGTAACGAAATAGAACTATGAAAATAAAATTATTCTACCCAAACTCCGCACGTAAATAAACAAGCACGAAGAAAGAGCTTGAAACGCAATATTTTCCGAACAAAATCCATCAATATCGTATTTCTCTTATCGTGCACGAAATGGTTTAGGATATCTCAATAAAACCGTGAAGGACATCGGAAGACTTATCAACAGCTGTTTGGGAATTCCCGGCGCGCCGAGGTTTAATGTTTCACTATACAAAGTCAGAAAACTACGTGAATTCACTTTATGGCGAAGGAAACGGGCGCAGATCTACAAAGTCCGATGACCGCGGCGCTGTTGTTGTTGTGATGTTCCGTTGAAAATGTAATATTGTAAGTTTTAGATGTATATTTGTATTAGGTCGAGAAAAAAGGTTTTTTGTAGCTTACAAGTAAAATGTTGCAGTATAGTAAAATCTTTTTGTATCTGGACACTTTTGATTTAATTAATTAGTGGGAATTTAGTGGACAAAAAAAAATACAAAGTAAAAAGGATAATGCGTTATTTATTTTATTGTCTTTCTGTCCACCAAAATTTAACGTAGAAATTCCACAAATTTTGAAGTTTTATTATTAAAAAAGGAAAAAGTGCGACATCAATCGCGAAAAAAATTTGAGATGTTCGTGGACCTAATGTGGTGGGCAAGAGTAGCAAAAAACTGTTTCAAGCGTTTTCAGTCCGGTAATTTAGATATCAAAGATAAACCTCGCTCTGGTCGACCTGGTACGGGTAAAGTCGTTGCCGATTTGAAAAAATAGAGTAAGATCGGCATATTAGTTCTCACGACATAGCTGAAAAGGTGGGAAATGACCACTAAACAGTTTGACCCATTTTAAAAAAGCTGACTATACAAAAAATTCGATACTTGGCACTAATATGAGATCACTGAAAGAAATCTAATGAATCGTATGCAATTCTCTATTTAAACGTAATGAAACAGAACCATTTTTTAAAAGATTAATCGCTGGTGATCTAAAATGGATTATCTACGATAAAAATGTGCCAAAAAGATCAAGGTCAAAAGAAAAACATGCTCTGTAGACTATAACGAGACCCGGATTAACTCGCAATAAGTTGATGATATGTGTATGGTGGGATTAGAAGGGCATTATTTATTATGAGCTCTTACTGCCGAGAAAATTTAGATCTCTACTGCCAAAAGCTGATGAGACTCCATGAAGAAGTAGAGAAAACACCGTCGAAATTGATCAACTGAAAGGGTATGGTTTTTTTATCATGCTGACGCCAAACCACACACGTCTTTAATCATTCAGAAAATATTGAGAGTTTGGTTGGAAAGTGTTAATGCATTCACCATATACCCCTGACCTTCCACCCTCAGGTTTTCACCTATTTCGGTCTCTTCAGAATTCTTTACGTAGTTTTAGGTTACCATCGAGGGAGAATTGTCAAAACTACTTGTTGCAGTTTTTGATAAGAAGTTTCAAAATTTCTACAGCAATGAGATTGTGAAACTACCTACAAAATGGAAACAAGATGTTGAAACAATTTATATATATTATTATTAAATGTAAATAAAATATGAAAAAAATATCTAGAATTTGTATATGAAATACGAAAAACCTTTTTCCCTACCTTATATTTTAGATTGATGTGTGTTGAATGGTAAGTTATTATGTGATTTGTAAATTGAATTATTTTAATCCTACTTTAAGGCGTGCAAGTGTATGTAACATATGAATCGTATAAGCATTCTCTTCAATATAGAAAGAAAGAAAACTCAGTCAAATTACAAAAGATTACACCACTATTTTTATATACATGTCATTAATAAAGGTTTTCGGATATGAATTTTTCTTTTAATGTTTAATATAATTACCATCCACACCTGTCCATACTGCGATATTATAATAAATGCATAAGTAATTCTGTCTATCTGATACGTTTTCACGTCTAAGCTACTAAAATTGGATTTTGATGTTTGTTTTAATGACATTTAACAATGTTGAGTTGTAAAAAGAAATAAAGACAAATGGGTCTTACATCTTCATACAACTCAACGACTGTTAAATAGATTTTCATGAAGTTCATTGATAGAACACAAACCGTTGCAAAATACAAGTTATTGTTTTTCTGTTTATCTTTTGTAATACTACTCGAAAATGATGTAATTGGTTTCGATCCAATTTGGCATTATTAATCATCTTCACATAAAATATACATTATGGTTTGTTTGTCAGTTTATTTATGTGTATATCCTTTAATAACTATAGAATTAAAAAAAAACCATTGTTTTTAATTAATTGCTGCCTATGTTCATTTACCTGTTTTATTTGAATAAAGAGAAAGGTAGAGAAGAGAGATACAGATTGAAAGTAAAAAGGGAAAGGGAGAGAAATATGAAGAAAAAGCGGAAGAGAACGATTAGGAAAAGAAAGAAACGAGGAAAGAAGAAAAAATACAGAAGAATCAAGATTTGTATTGGTACTCAAAATAAGATCAAGTTTAAAGTTGAGGAGTTAATAATGATCATACTTTCGATTAGGAGTCTATTCACCCGGACTTAGCACTTGTTATGTTAACTCGCGGACATGGAAGCGACAATGGGCGCGGCGGTCTGGCCGAGGTCGGCGTCCACATTGGCCTCCAGGCGTGTGGACGCGAGTGTGGTCTGTTGTCAGATGTTGTAAAAATGGATGACGATCTTTGATTTTTAATTGAAGGTTCTTACGTAAAGTAGGAGATGATAAAAATTGGAATCGGTGTGTACGAAATTAACAAAGAAAGAGAATGGTGTGGTGAATAGCACTGATAAACTCTTCTGTATTAAAGGACATGATGAAAACGTCTATCGTTTGCAGCGACCAGTTCTAGCTGAAGCCGCGAGTCAAACGCGCGCTCAGCCGCTAGCTGCTCGACGTGAACACACACAACTCACACGTTTGGTAGCCGCGAGCGCGCCGCATGCGCCAGCCGCCAGCTTCCCGCTACTTGCATCGCACATGCGTTTTGTACGTGAACACTTGCGTATTATAACACGTGTTTGATATTTCGTGACAGCGCCCTCAAGTCAACGTGAACAAGCACTTAGGTGCAAGCAAAAGTGAGTTATACTATATAATACAAAATATTTATTAAAATTAAAATGTCTTGACTGCTTATGAGTACTTAAGAACAATAAAATATAGTGCATAATTATGAAAAAATATTTAGTTTTTTCATGGTGACGAATCCATAAAGTTCGATGATAAATGTTCGCGCTGTAAAAAGCATTTAAAAAAATTGGACAAGAGCGAGTTGAACTTGTGTGGAGAGGATTCCGTGCCATTAATTTGTCTTTTGCTATCTTTTTCAGATATGACACAATTTTTTTGAGATAATGAGTTATATCTGCAAGTATAAGTTTCTGTGCACAATACTGAGTGAAGTTATTTTGAAACCATAATTTTTTTATTAACTTTATGTGTACCAACTTCTCCATTTAATGGGTCTTAAATATTTGTAGTAAACTGGTTGTGACAAATGAACAGACAAATGTACAATCGATTCTATAAGGGTTCTGCTTTATTATTATTCAGACGTACGAAATTGTTATTCATTGGAGAAAAAAATTGTTTTATGATGGATTCATTAATTTACTATTGAAAGGTTTTTATCTATACTAATATTATAAACGCGAAAGTTTGTAAGTATGGACGTTTGTTGCTCTTTTACGCAAAAACTACTGAATGGATTTTGATGACACTTTACAATAATATATAGCTTACACATCAGAATAACACATAGGCAATAATTTATATAGTGTTAAGTATCCAAAATACAACGATAAGTGTCAAGTAAGTAGGAAAAAAAAAATCTGTCATCTGCGAGCTATTCTGGCGTGTGCCGTTGGAATTACACGTATATAATGTATGATGGAAATGTTTATCTTAAATAGTCCTACAAAAAAGCCCGCGACAGCATATGTCTATCTTTTATGTGTAAGCCATCATCGCCCATATTGTGAACCATAAATACAATAATATTTGATAATTTATTTCTAACGCACATTTGGTAGTAACAAATTAATCGTTATATCAAAATGTTAAGAGTAAATAGACTTTGTCTTTTGCACTACATAATTTGGACAAATATTTGAATAGTTATGACGATAGACAAGCGAGTGCACGATATTATGGTGCGGTCCGGCGGCAGGGTCAGACCATAAAGGTAACAGACATACATTTGAGCACACAATGTTTTTCTCATGGCCAGTTCTATGTGGCTTGCCTGTGCGTTTCTAAATCGCAAAATCTGCATGTTTATACAGATGAAAATAAATTGTTTAACATAGTTTATAGGAGTATATTGCAGTAGCCACTTTTAACTTTTGCATTACCATCAATCATCATGTACTTCCGTACCTGTCTATCATCACAAACTATAGCGTTTGTAATACCTATAATACATATTAGTGAGATCATCATAAAAAATACTTAGTTCCAATTTGCATACATTACACAATATAATTGTTCGAACACTTATAACTGGAGAATAGCTGGACCAATTTTAATTTTAATTAATAGTAATGTTATGTATAAACTGAAATCTATAAAAAATCAGTAGGTATGGATTATGTTTATCTTCCGACAATTTTGAAGCTGTTGCTTTATATTGCTTTAAACAACATCAGCCATGTAAACGAAATAGCTACGAATATATAGGGGCTGTGGTTATATCATCAATGTTTATAAATTGGCCCTATAAAAAAACTCCATATGAACAAGGTGAACAACAACATATGAACAACATTTTACGCCTACGCGGGCGGAGCCGCGGGCAAAAGCTAGTTATTTATGAAATGACGCCTCTTTCCCAGCCGGATAGACAGAGACCACAGATTTCGACTCGTTACGATATTTTCAAATCTCTTTACTGACTGAAATTGCTTTACTGACATTTATCAATCGTTTCATTAATTCATTAGTTTCGATTCTTAAAATTTGGCTCTTTTTTAGTAGGGGACTAATTTGGTCCGCATAAAGTTATATACAGGGCGATTCTGGCCGACTCTTCCATCACACGCATATAAATTTGTTTTGTAAGTCTACTTTAATTCATCCTTTTCAGATGGATGTACCACCGCAACATACTTGAATATACAAATGTGAGTAATTACCGTAATAGATTATATAGGCAGGTCAATACCTGTGTAAAATAAAAAAATAGGTACATACCTATTTTTTTTTTGACTTTACACAAGCGCTCGCGATCGTCTAGTTTTTTATGAAAAGCAAAAATATCAATACAGGCGAACAGAAAAGCCGTTCGAAACCTTAAAAAAACACACGATTACGAGTCGAGCTCGCGCATCGACGGCTTCGTACCACTATGCGATATATTTTATTATGTATTTTCAAACAGAATGTTTTATTTCTCTCCTTTTGGAGTCTTTAGCTCGAGCCGCATGGCAGTTTGCAGTTTTTAATTTTTATTTCCATTTTACTCTATTGTGTGCATTACAATTACACCAAGTTTGTCACTTATTTTTATTATGTTTTTGTGATCGCAAAAGCAAAAAAGAAACGATGAAAAATGACATTTCTTGTGTGCAGACCCTCTTCAAATTTTTGGTTTTATGTTTGTTAGGGTATCCACTACAATGATATCTATTCCGCCAAAATTTCAACTTGTTCGCTAATACAGTTATAAAATCTAGCCTTTTAAAGGTCCAATAGTACCAAATAGGTTAATTATTTAATAACATGTGTAGACTGCCTTATCCAGTATCCTAAACAAATCATTGAAATTAATTGTTATGTGAGGTTGAATATCCTATGAATATATTATCAGTATCACTATAATATTAATCATAAGGGCGTCATGAATAATTAAGAATCACGTATTAATATTATGGTAAACTGAAAAATATACACGAATAGTATAAAACAATGTCATCTAAAATAACTGCTAACATAAAACCTACTATATGATAATAATAAAACTGTATTACTTAAATCAATTAATATAGACAAATTGTCGAATAACTTTTAAACTTAAGTCAAATTATGCCAATCGCTCCGTACCTAGGAAAGTATGTTTAGCCAGTTCTTGACGCCAGTGCCAGTCAGTTCCTGACGTTGTCATCACAATGGTGACAAGGGTCGTCAGCCAACAGTCGCCGACCAGCACCGAGCCCGCGAAGAGCAATGTAGATCGAAGTGTCTGAATTTGAAATTAAAGTTTGTAGAAGAAGTATGCCTTAGCAGTAATGCGACAAAATCTGACACAATCACAATATTATAAAGTGGTTGTTCATTCACCATATTTCAAAATGTCCTGGCAAACAACATGAACAATCACAAGATTTTCATATAATTGTCTACCCCACCTCACATAAAAATTTGACAATGAATATGCATAGAATAATTGCTCCAATTCCGTATTTTCGGCGACCGTCTTTCTCGGAAATATTGTCTGCAAGGGCGGCCTGTGTCTTTTTCAAGACCTATAAAATAATTCCTTTATTCCTTCCCTTTGAAAGTTATACTTGCCTCCCGTTTGAATTCATTTATTTTAGAAATTTCAGACAATAGTTTCATGCTCTTCCAGCTCTAACCATTGGCTATGTTAGGCCTTTTTTTTTTAAAAAAAAAGCCTTGAAAATATTACAACTCAAGGAAACAAAGAGAAAAAATATTTCTCAGCACGATGTCAAGAGATCTTCATATTGATCCGGGGCCTAAGCCGTATTATACACTTTTGAATGTACTTTATTTGTAACGAACATTATATAATAATGATATTTATACTTTTAACGTTGTCTTATTTATTATCTATAATGTTATGAAATTAGATGGTAATTAAGAAATAATCAATTAAAAAGTCGTGCAGTATATAGTGATATAATGACCCATCATCAAATGTAGTTCTATATATTTAAAAACTATGGATTGCTGAAGTCAAGTACGAATAGTATTTAACGTATTTAAATCCAAATACTATTTACTCTCTCATGTCTTATAGTTGGTTCCCGGTACCCGTGATTATAAAGAGTAAAAGGTCGTTGTTCTAATTAGGTATTCCAGGACACGTCTTACTTCTGCGACGGAGTGTACATAAAGTAACTCAATTACGTACTTTATCTCGGTGGCTAGGCGACCTAACTGTGTAACGGTGTTGCCGAAGGCGACACCGCCTCCTACTGAAAGTTACGTTACAAAGAGATAGTATCCAGGAAACTTTCTTTATATGATAAGTTTAGCGACAATATACAAGTAAACTGTATATATTTTTTGTATTGCTTGGGTTTTACACTATCGATGTAAAGTTAATTTTTGACGTGACAACGTCTTAAATTAGGTTGCGGCTGGGAGTCACTTATGAAAAAGTGTAACGCTCGGTAACGTTACGATGAGTCACCGAACGAGAGAGAGGCCCGCCGAATGCCTTGCGTCTCTCTCCCACTCAACTATGATCGGTCTGCCGCGCGCGCAGCACTAGAGAATTAGTGCATAGCTTGCAAATGTATTGCAAGTTATTGTATGTATATTTGTATATAAATACGTATGTATGTGTAAAGGTAAAAATAAAATTTTGTTAATATGAAATTCAGTGCGAGATTCTTTGTATAAATTAATGTTTTAAATATAATTCTTTGTATAAATAAATGTTTTAAATTGTTACTATTATTTCATCCTTCTTCCTACTATACGAATGAATATTCACATTAAAATGATTTTACCATTCAAAGTCGTTGTCACGTAAAACTTTCGCCCGTATACCGACTTTACAGGCAACCAATTTTTTTGAATGAGCTGGTTACCTATGTCGTCTGTCTTCTGTCTATTTCGTATATGCAAGAAATTTAGAGTTATATTTTTCAAATTTTATTACATTCAGTTTTTCGTGTATTGATCATTTTTATGACGTGTTAGTAGAATTCAAAACGACTATAAAGAGGACAATGTATTTATGCATATTTTCATGCTAACCAAGTGTATTTATATGAAATAGTATTTACTATCTACAATTTTGGAAAATTACAAGCACCTTTTCAGGGTTCCGGAGCGAAAATGGCAAAAATGGAACCATTATCGTTTCGTCATGTCTATTCGTCATCATCTAAACGTAAAAGGCGTTTTATTAAAAAACTACAACATGTAGAATTTAGAGCATAGGTGTAGTGCATAAGCCGCTATTTACGTAGTTTAATAACAAAAATAGGCATTTCTAGGAAAGACATTCACTCTATACATTTAGGTAACAGAAGTTGCGTTTCAAAAATTTTTTTTCAGTAAACGTCAACGTGTGCCATATAGGTATTTCGATAGTTCTTTTAAAAACATTTTAAGATTTTCAATCAATTTCTTTGATTAGGTGAACATTTTTGGAAATAAATGCTCCGAAAGTATAATAAATTGTGTCCCTTCCTTTATTTTTTATCTTATTTGTTCAAAAAATGTGAAAAAACTTACGAAGGTAAAACTTAATAAATACTTTTAATGAAAACTATTTGAACGTGATCGGTTATACTGCTTTTAAGTTATTGCTGTAAAACTGCGCTTCTCAACAAAAGCATGTATGTGCCATGAAGATACGTTCTTTTGATTGAGCTTTTTAGTTTACACTAGTTTAAGAGTAATAGCCGATATACCTATTTGTTTCTCTAATCATAGGTGACTAAAGTGCTTATATTTATTATCTGTGGAAAATATCGAAAAAAGGGTAACAACCTAGTTTTTTCATCTGTAATGCATTTCTTTGTGGGCTTCGTAAAGGAAAGGCTTCGGACTTTGAACTGCAGTCTGAGATTTGCAAGTGAAGTTGTTGAGATTAAGAAGAAAATGAAATCATTTAATATTAGATGAAATATATGTACCTCGACTAACTCCTATTTCTGACCTCCCACTGTGTATGACCAATTTCATGGTGTTGAAATGTTTACGGTGTACCCACCCACTTTTTTCCACTTTCTCTCTAAAGCACAAAAAAAAGTATTTCTTTATAAACACCTGTTTATGCGAGTATACAAAGACAGCGCAATATTTGAATTACAGACGCTTTAACGTACAAATCGGATTATTTTGATTTTTAATTCCGTTATGGAGAATTATTGCAGGTGGAGAAGGTATTCGTTCCATTTTCCTTTTATTTTGTACTCTGTTTAATGGCGTATTTGTCTTTGTTGAGCTTAGGGAGATACAATAAGTAAATACGGAAAAGTGACAATATCCTATGAAAGAAATCTATTCATAATATAATGAATGACTTTCGTCGCCTACAATGGAATAGCGTAGAAAGAAAATGTTAAAAAGCATATTATTATGTTTTTATGTGTTTAAAACGTATGGTATCAAAAATTGGATAATCTTCTAAAAAGTTGAATGTTTTAAACTTACTGTAATATTTGATACTGAATTTTTTTTCAATTTTTTCAACCCAGTAATTTACTTTATTTGCTATTGAGTTTACTGATTATTTTTTTCGTAGGCTATAAAATATCATTCGAAATACTTCATAAAATTTTAAGAATTTCTGGTATTTTAAAATGACCCCTTTTATTTTAATTACCATTCGTTCGTAATGTCGCTATATCAAAAGGAGAATTAGTAAGAACTTGAGGTTAGATCTTTTCAATCCGAAGTTATACAGATTTACATTTATATATAAAACAATTGCAAAAAAACAAACTGTGAGAATTCGAGCTGGTTATGTTCATTATCCTCTATATATCCAGAGATTGTTTAATACCATTTTTGTAAAGTTTTCTTCATTAAGATTTCAAATTTGTGTAAGGTTCATTTTATACATCCTCAGGAATCTCTTCGCACCCGATCGCAATCAATTCGCGATCTTATGTAATCAACTAATATGTAAATACAGTTTATTTTGTGTGATATGTATCAACATTTTTATTATTTTTTTTTAATTCAATTTAATTTTTACACGTAAACCGCGATGCCACTGTAAAATGATATATTTCTTTGAACTTACCTCTAATAGATGTTTCTCTTTGGTTGGAACTTCGTGTACGAAGTTCATTAATACTAGACACATAGCATTAACACTTGACATAAGAAAGATCTTGCTGCTCATAAAATCCGTCTAAGCAAAGTTAGCAAATCAATAAAGGGGAAATGTAATTCTAGCTTGAATTTAAAACTTGTTATTTTTTTCGAATTTAAATTTTTATTTAAACATAAGTTATGAGGCAAGTGCTATTATAGAATTAGTGTCAGAACATCTTAATAAAAAAAAACCCATGGAATAGCACTGCTTGGCTATCAAGTCGCTTTATGTTGTTTTCAAGTGTCGTAGTTTTGTATAGATAAGTAAAAAAGTAGCAACCCTTAAGGGTTTACTGAAAAAAACTTAAGTTTCTTGCCCATTTTTTAATGATTTTCAATAAAGATTTCTATTTATTGTATCTTAAAATCTACTTAGTGTATTTAATTGTGGATGAAAAAGAAAGGGATAGTGGAAATTAGACTTGTTCTTTATTATATACAAAAAAAAATGGCAGTATTAAAAAATTAAAAGATAAATATTTGTAATAATAATTTAAAAAATGGACCAAAGACAATATATTTTTTATTCGTAACTAGTTCTTGCTCGCCGATCCGTAAGTATGGTATTTTGCGTTCACCGTGGTGCCACTAGTGCCAATTGTAATTTATTTACATGTCTATAAAATTGTAAGCACTATGAGATCTTTAATTCAAAGTAATGTCGAAAATGCTTGCTGGCCTGGCAGAGCTTGTTGATTCCGATTCCACTAACACTTTTGATTCTGATCACAGGATCAGAACTAGGGTCGAAAACGAGTGTGAGGACTGCCCCAAACTCGTTTTCGACCTTAGCCCCGTTCTCAATTTTGGTTCCGGTCTTGTTTTCAATTCTAATTCTAACCTGGTTCTCGATTCTGTTCTATTTCTATTTCAACAAATCCGGGGATTAGTATCAATATAAAATATAGCCAATATAACTTGAGGATAACAAAGTAGCTTTCTATAAATAAATAAATTTTTTAATTTCTATGTAATAGTTCGGTTGAATAATACAAATACACGGTAGAATCCGGACGAACCTCAGTACGCATAATACACAAAACATGTAATATCTTGCTAACACCTTAAACTATAATCCTGTCTTTACACTCATTTTCGTTCTCTGTTTTCTGGGAAATGATAACGCTGTGTCCATCATGATCCCGATACCGCTCCTTGTCTTTGGTTTCGTCTCGATCCAATCCTGATTGCAGTTTTGCTGCCGATTTTTATTGCGATTCTGCTTTTAATTGAAATTCAATAAATTATCCCATTTTTAAGGGTTTTATTTGTACAGGAAACTTAATAATTATCGCAATAAAAAATATCTAAGTCTAGCTCAGTAAACTCTTCTGTCTTCCAGTGAAAGTTGCATCATGATCTGTTCAGCTATTCTGAAGATCCCAGACAAACAAACAGACAGACAGATACAAAGGGTTATTTTCTTTTATAAAAACCTTGTCCTAGTAATAACGAACACAACAAAAAAAGAATAATCCAATTTGTTGCAGTCATTTGGAAGTGATGCGCGTACATATATTTTCGACTTTCGAATCTAGTTTCGGTACTGTTCTTGATTTCGATCCTGGTTACGCTTTTGATTCTAATCCAGATCCACTCAGTTGGCGACGTGCTGCCGTGCGATTGGTAAGTCATTATATTTATTTAGAAATAAAAATGTCTAATATTGATGCGGTCACAATAAATGTTGGTAGGTAATCTATTAGGAGACAATTTATGAGAAACTTGTTGAATAGTCTCTTACATATACCAATCAAAATAACTGACTTGTTTTTATATGATATTTCACAACTGTGGAAGGACTGCTTCGCGAGATATATAGTTTTATACATTTTATGTTTTGATGGAATATATTTTAAATTAATAGTATAATATACCCAAATTTTATTCGCTTATGTGAAATAGTCAGTAACACTTAACACATACACACTAAAACAGACAACGAGGTTCTATTAGGTTAAGTGTACCGTTTTTGCAATTTCTTTTGAGGAACGCTAAAAATTAAGTTTCTCAGAATATATTCCTAAACAAATAATTTAAGACAAATAATTTTCTTTATATTTATTTTTACATTAACTTAAAACATCAGCTTCAAATTAAATCTTGTTATTCCTTCCTAACATTAAACCGTATATTATATATATTTTAATGAAGAATCTATACAGTAACCTTATTTGCAGCGAGTAAACACTCATTTCATTTATTTCTGCGAAAAACTACTCACTACTTGTATGTGACACAAAACTCCCTCAAAAAATATAGTCGCTTTGAGCACCACAAAAAAAAAAAGCTACATATCAACTGTAAAAATCACAACTCGGATATTTTTTAACCGAAATCATAATTTTCCCCGACCTTAATAACCGTAATTGCGATGGGTCCGAGGCCGTCACCGGCGGATCTTTAACGCGGCCGCCCGCCCAAAGCCCCTCCCAAATTAGTTCGCGACCTGGAGGGGGGACGCGTGCTCGGAACGGTGTTGAAATTATGACGTATAGACCAAGCGACGGTTACGGGCGAAAAAAGTGAAGGGATCCTCCCCCGCTTCGGCAAATGAACGAGTCGACAAATAGCTCGAGAGTTGCGATTCGTTTGCGTTTACGAGGAAATCGGGTTAGTTTCGGTAGTTGTGTTGCGTGTACGATGATACGCGACCATTTCGATCTTCTGTCTGATAGAATAGATTCAAAGAACGTTTGCAAAGCAGCGAGTTTTTAAAAAAAATATGAATTGAAATGAGGCATTATAAAGTCGATAATACCCGATTAGAATTTTCAATTTGTCAGCCGATGGCAGCGACACCTCGTTATTATTTTGATAAGTTTCCAATATTTTAAGTTCTGATTACTCTCTATTATTTTAAATCAATCAAGAATACAATTTACTTACATTATTTCATATTATACTAATACCAAAAGTTTATAAAACAGAGTTTTGAACAATTAATTAATATTAAACACAAACCATACCACTGAACGAATAGTTTAAAGAGGAAAAGATTAAAAAATATTTCTACTTATTTGTGATTTTCGAAATGGACACAATAAAAATTGAAAAGACCTGCGTTTCATATGCTGCCTTTTATTTACTAGAAACGACTTTATTTATGAATATAAAAGACTATGAAAATTAAACGAAAATACAATGATAAAGTAGAAAAAAAATTGGTACAGAAAAATGATTTACCAAAGTCAGTAAATTAGACGAGGCTGTATGTTGTCTTGGTTATTACTAACGTGATACTATAAACCGTATTATTAGTCACCTGAGATTTCGTACAGAAATATCGTACGCATAAAAGCTACGTGTTCAATTTTTTTTTTTTCGGATTTCAGCCTAAACTTGCACAGAAATATTACATTAATAAAAGTACACTAGTTCAGCCATATCCGTGAAAAGAGAGATAAATATTTTATATCATAATTCCCGAAGGTTATAAAAAGGGTGCGCGCAGACACGTCTTTAAATTATTTTCTGCTTCGCTCACAGCCGACGAGGATACACACGCTCCGAGGCATCGGTTCGATGTATGCGTGTACGTTTATAAAGGAGGAAGATTTATCACAAACACGAAAATAACTGTCATAGTGCCTGTTATGGTTGATATTAAAAATATAAAAAAAGGAAATAAAAGTTGATAAATTAAGACTCTGGCCCGGAAACAATAACTATAAAGAGAGTTAAGTGTTTCGTTGAGACGTAATGAATAATGGTGACTGAATTGTTAGTTGATGTGGTCTTCAGTTTCGGAACATTAATAAATGATTAATACCTACTTAGAAATCTTACGAGTCATAAATTAACACAACCAACAGCTTTACAAGTCTGTATTTATTACCCTTCAATAAAACGTTTGGCTTGTTTTGTATTGTTATAGTTATTCTAGTAGGTTTTTAGTTTATCAATGTTTATTGATATTTTTGGTGAACTGTGAATATCATGAAAACCTTAATTCTAGAACGATTATATTGTATAACAAAGTGTACACAGGTTTTCAGATTCGCACCGAGTACCCACAGAATTTCGCTGTACTATCCCAGAATATGTTAGTATGGAATTGCTTTTATGATTGTTTTAGCAAAAATACACTCCATTTTAACTAGATATTGGATACTGTGATTAGCATTTAGGTACAACACGTTTTTGATAGGATACTATTTGGTTTTATCTATTTGTTTAGGTTTCGAATGTGCCCGATTTTGATTCCATCCCAAACTGAATCGTGGCGATTTCTCTCACGGTCTATTAAATTGTGCCACAACTACGGTCATTATGAAAAGTGTTGAGCTGTCCGTGCGACGAAATCACATAAGAATAGAATAAATATACAAACATTTCAGCTTTTAACATCAGGAACAACATGACACAATATCATGTAACTAATTCACTTTCTGCATTCGATGGTATAGTCATAAAAATAGAATACTGAATGCAATGAAATATGTAATATATGCGATTTTATACCGTAATATTCTGCTCTTTAGAATATAAACCAATAACTATGCCATGTGTATTTTATGTGTATGCCATGTGTATCGTATTTAAGTGATGTACGATGAACGCAATACTAGGAAATTATTGGCGTTTACAAAACCGAAAAAAGTATTTTCAAATTGTACAATATTATTATTTAATTTCTATAAAAGGAAAAGAATAAGAATCTTTTATTGGATAAAGAAATAAGTACGATGATAGTCAGACATATTAAAACTATTGTGTATTACATTAACATATTCATGCGGATATATTTAATTAAAAAATATTTTAGTTTTAATTAGAACTCTAACGCATACGTATACACGATTTATTTGAGATGTAGGCCATAGACTATACAATCAAACGTACATTTCCTATTCAATTTTATCGGTGTCATCGCACTAAGCTAGAAGAGAAGGAAGGCTTTATTCTATTCATTCCGATCTCCGTGTTGTGATGTGAAAGAATCCGGCGAACGTGAAAATTATTTCATGTGTGTTAAAGCCTCCCCACTTGCGGCTTCACGGAATCCATTCTGTCGAACCCAATCGCGAAAGGGTAAGGGGATCCTTTTATTATGCCGGATACTAAAAATTAGGGCGGGCCGCCGCCCGCGAAAACGCTCTCCCCGACCATTAAAACGGGATTTTTACTCGGACACGAAAAGCGAAGACGCTCCCCGTCTCGGGTATATCTGGTCGAAACGATAAAATTATTCATGAAAATCAGATTAAATCCACTATAAATACTAGAGTGATCCGTTAAAGGGGGTCGGGAGGAGGGAGGGACGCGATCGAATTTTCATTTTCCGCTTCCCGGGGCGGGGGAGACGGACGGCGTGACAAGCGCCCTCGCCCCGCTCGAAGCGAGCGGGGAATTGCTGCGAGGTTATCGTTCGCGTCGTTTTAAAGTTTAATAGCGAATCCCGCGTGTGCACGAGGAAACGTGTCCGCTATTTCATGGCAATAATATTTTTCGATACGTACAGCTAAGCTCGTACGTGAACAGCCCGTTTTTATGTGATCGAAAATATGAAGACATAGATCTTGTTCACGTAACTGATTCATTTTACTGTTATGTAATTTGTAATTGTGAAACCGACCTTAAAATTTTATTATAAAAAGGAAGAAAAAAAATGTGAAGAAGAGTTGAATCCGCGCAAGCCATCCCTAAAACCTCCCGTTATGCTATTATTATGGATGTATTTTTGAGCTTCTCGAGTTCAAAAATATAGTTGTATGTAAGTTCTGAGCATTTTGAGTTCAAAAATTAGAAAAGTGCTTGACCCTGTACGCCATTCCTAAAACTCCTTATTACTTTCGAGCTCAAAACGCTCAAACGCGCACGAGTACGTGTATAAACGCACACGCACAAATAGATTACTGAGATCCTAAAACGATTTTGATGAATCAGACTGAAAACAGTAAAATATAATTTTTTTAAATTGTTCAATTTATCATAATGGGACGTTGAAAAAGAACGACAAAAATTGAAAAAAATATTTAAGAAAGTCTCCGTCGCAATGAAATAACCATTACCTCAGGTCTTGTGGTGTGGTAAAGAGACCTACAGTACTGATTTTCACTTAAAGTAAATATTAGGCGTGCAAAAACGTCACACCAAGTATATTTGTAATAAACTCTCATCCATCAATCCAGCATTTTAATAAATATTTTTTTAATTTTCTGAATGCAGTGCAGTAATAAACATGCCCATGCAGTAATAAACACTATTTATGACTAATAATAACAAATGAAAACTAAAAGGCACATAACTAGTGAGATCATCTTCCTTTTCGCTAGTTCAATTAATAAATTCAGGGGACATGTGTCCAACAAAATGAAATCATCGACATTGATTTAGGTATGTATGAACCAGCACATAATCTTTCAAATTTTGTTTGTAAATATTTTCACTGGTCGCAGTGCGGACGTGTGGAAGAAAATAATTCTAGCATTTCGATGCAGTAAATCTAAAACTCAAATGAAACATTTGTGTTCAATGCGTCTAGTATTATTCTTGTACATATAATGTGACCAGTTTATTTTGTTCGATAAATAACCTAGAGTTTAAAACCAAACAATGGTACAAAATGCTACGATAGTTGTCCTCTCACTTGCATTTTTAATAAGCTTCGTTTGTTTATGATTGATTTGGTATGGAAATGGTGAAGTATCTGGATAGAAATGTATACAAACATTTCAGACTCGCATCAATTTTGTGAAAAAGTATGAATACGAAGCTCGTGGATAGCACCACAATAATTAGATAATGATGATATGAGCGACTCCTATAGTTAATCACCCAAATTGGCATTGAGATAATCACGCACGAATATAGTATGTACTTCATAAATACAATTCCTGATGATTATTAAAACGAATTTTTCAAGTTTTGATTGCAGCATCCATCTCCATACAAAATATTTGACCTCGGTAACCCTTTCTTTTGATGACTTTCTTCTCATCCACTAGTGGCAAACTGTTTACGTATCGAGAATTTGCTATTGCTCCTACAGTGTAGTGGTATAAGAAATTGATTTTGTATATAATTTCTTGTAAAAATCTATGCTGCAGTTCACGATATCTTTTCTGGTTTTTGTTTCTTTTAATTTAGATTTTAAGTTTTGAATTCAATTTTTAAATGAGATCAATTTCTTATAGGCTTTTTTCGAGCTTCTGTATGTGTTTAGGTTATTACTATTCATTTTATTTATTTATTATTGCCTTACTTGTGGTTTTGAATAATTTGCTCAATACTTCCTTAATTTCTTTAATTTTTGATTCGTTTTCAGAAGTTCAGTTCGTTTTGTGAGAAGAGTTCCAGTAGAATCTACTAAAAACTAAATTTTAAATGTGGAATTTCCGCTTCACCAAAAGAAAATTGTCATGAATACCTGCGTCTTATTCACTCTTGTATACAGATGTCTAATGTGGTTATATAACACAAAAATAAAAATTAGACTAGTAACATGAAAGAAAGCAATAGGAAGAAGCGTACTAAAAATTAAAGGAATACAAAGAGTGAAAAGCGAAAAAATAAGACAAAAACCGAAAGTTATAGACGTTTTACAATGTGCTCTAAAACAGAAATGGCAGTGGGCAGGACATATAGAAAGGTGCTCAGACAAAAATGGATTTTAAGAACAAGTACATGGAATGAACCAGGGGGAAAAAGGAAAAGAGGGCGCCCTAGAAAAAGGCGGATAGAAGATATAAAAGCAATAACAGGAAAATACTGTAAAAAGAAAGCAATGGGTAGAGAGATCAGGAAAATGCTGGAGGTGGCCTTTACCCAAGAAGGGGTTCCGGTCAATGGTACTGAAGAAAGCTACGACAGCGTGTAAAAGAAAAATAAATAAACTCATATACACAACAAATATTTATGTAATATATACTACAATGCATGTAATACAATCGAAAATAAACAGGCTTTTTTATTATTATTTTATTATAACCCTTTCTATTTTTATTGCTCTTTGCCTGATGATTAGAATTTTGATCATTATGAGCTTCCAAAATTTTTATTTGGCAACATTTCGTACCAATACTTAAGTAATAAGCATTTACGCTTACTTAGGCCAGCCCCAAGGATTATCTGTCAGACCATCACGCAAACCATTTATAAAATTTACATATTTTGCAGTATCAAACTATGTCTACAGGTCTACATGTTTGGAAAAATGCCCTGTAGTGCACAATATAAAAAGCAGAAAGTTTATTATTGAACCCTGTGAAACTCTTTTTGTTATTGGATTTAAGAAGGGCAGACTATTCATTTCACCCCAACTATATTACCCAATGACTTCTAACGTATGACCAGACACATTACTATCAAATCATTGAGCCGAATATTAGCCAAACTTAAATTAGTAAATGAAATTAGTTTGAAACGCAAAGAAGTATTAAATAAATTTTTGTAAATAGAATAGTAAATGAAATTACTTTTCTATTTTTAAAGTTTTAATGAAAATTGACAAAAGTACAAAAAATGTAATATTTTATTAACTAAAATTGACTTAAATTAAATAAAAAATTTGACTTACGTCACATAAACCTCTAATATAAATAGAAAAAAATGGCTTATAAGGAACTTCCGCTTGACAAGTCTAAGGGGTGGTCCCTTTTGTTTTTATTATGGCACGTATGTATAAATCAATTTTCGATGTATCAAAAACGTTTTGTTGTAGTAAAATAATCAATAATATTAACTACAGTCGTGTAGAAATTTGAGAAGTTTAAATTTACCAATATTTAATCTATATGTAAAAAATATACAATATACTGTTCTCTTTACGGTACAGAAGTAAAAAAAAATAATCAATTAAATAGAGCGAATCGAGTTCTGGCAACATCGTAATCTGCACTAATGGTATTGGAGTACTCATTCTGTATTGTTAACTGCAATTTTATAGGTCTCTTCGCTGCTTATGCTTTAAGGGAGAAACTTCTAGAGGCATGCGACAGTTTTCGTTTTATGAACAATTTCTTTATGCGCTTTTTATTACGTTATACGACGTCGGAAGTCATTTGGATCGGTAGATTAAAATTATACGATTATGAATTAGAAATATATATATGGCTCGAAGAATTCTAATATAATATATTCTTAACAACAGGGAACTTTTAATTTCCCGCAATGAAAATTGCAAAACTTTCAAAACTTGGGAAGTAATAGTATTCAGTTCCTATTATGAAATCAAGTTTTTGACGTGACAACGTCTTAAATTAGGTTGCGGCTGAGAGTCACTTATGAAAAAGTGTAACGCTCGGTAACGTTACGATGAGTCACCGAACGAGAGAGAGGCCCGCCGAATGCCTTGCGTCTCTCTCCCACTCAACTATGATCGGTCTGCCGCGCGCGCAGCACTAGAGAATTAGTGCATAGCTTGCAAATGTATTGCAAGTTATTGTATGTATATTTGTATATAAATACGTATGTATGTGTAAAGGTAAAATTCAGTGCGAGATTCTTTGTATAAATTAATGTTTTAAATATAATTCTTTGTATAAATAAATGTTTTAAATTGTTACTATTATTTCATCCTTCTTCCTACTATACGAATGAATATTCACATTAAAATGATTTTACCATTCAAAGTCGTTGTCACGTAAAACTTTCGCCCGTATACCGACTTTACAGGCAACCAATTTTTTTTTTATCAGATCTTGACGTTTTAGGGTTTAAGGATCTATTTTAACCATTTTCTGAGTGATTTATGTACATGATGTATGTAAGAGTGCGCGCGCGTGTGTATGCGTGTATGTACATGCTTTTGTAGTTTTTGAACAGATAAATTAATCGACACACAGTTTGCAATATTCGAAATTTTGAAAATTTTAATTTAGCCAAATGCGTATATTTACCAAATGCATGTACACATATATTTATGTGTATTCGTAAATTAGGTTAAATACAATTTTTATCCATTACTGATAGTTTTAAATTCAAATACGTAAACGAAGATAAAGTAGTAAGTCATTTATTTTATTTGAGCCGATAAATAGAATTTTGTTTTCGTTAAATTCCCAAAATATTTGGAAACAATTTGAATGATTATCCAGAGATAATTAGAAGTTGTCTTTAACAGCGAGTTATATTTAAGGATTTTTCTCACATAATTTTTTTCTCAGAAACGGACCAATGAGAAAAAAAAATAAAATTTAAATACCATGATGTTTTATTAGATAACGACTGTGAATTTGTTTACATGATAAATGTTTTTTTTAAATTTTTTTTTAATAGTTTTTCATTCTTAAAAAACTACATGATTCATCATATTGTTTCTTTTTAAAATACTCCGTACATATTCTGTTAAATTTTATTAGATTTTCCATGTCGTTATTCTGAGCCACCATGATTGTATTTCTCTATTCATATTAATGTAGATAAGGTATTCATTATAGTCAAATTGATTAGTGATTGTGTTTAAACGCATAGAAAAAAAAATATTGACAGAAGTTCACCAAAGTCTAGTCGAATGTCAAAATAAAATATAATCGAAATGAAAAAACATATGAGAAGCATTTATATTGTTTGTACCAAAAATAATGATTTATCAAATTATAATTATTTTATTTTTCATATAAGTATATTAATTTCTGTATAAATAATAGGAAATTTATTTAAATTAGTTTTCTACACGGAGTATATTTCTATACAGAGTGGTCCAAACTTTTATTAAGTCTCTACCAGATTAAACTCAAAAACAATTGCATGTAACATAAATGGACTATACGAGAATTCTCACGTCAAAGAATAACAATTGTCACATCAATATCATTGGGCACTTCCATGGCGAGATCGAAATCGGAAGCGACAGCGTAGCCAGCAGCACGCCCTTTAATCTCTTATTTAGGTTATAGCAGGGCACTAATCGAATTTTAGGTTTCACTTACACGTTTTCGTTTTTCTGCCCATACATATCCAAAATATTTGTTATTTATGACAATACGCGTTTATACAAAGCATTGTGATATCAAATCACCAGAAACGAGATCAATGTGACAGTAAAGACATCTCATTATTGAAAAAATAATACCCTTCGCGATACAGGAAAAACTGCAGCGGCACGGAAGAAAATGTTGACAAACCAAATCGGCTTTACTTGAGGATTTGAAAAGGTATACGCTCTACCTAATATATTGACAGAAAATGGACGACCTCCGTATTCGGCTTATCTCTTTTTTATATAAGGCAACTTGAGCTCGATTTGTGGCGTGTTTTGTTTGAATTTTATTGCTGGCGAAGTAATTTATGTGTTTTATAATAAATTGTATGTAATAGCAATAAATGAAGATAATTTATAGCGCGGTAAAGCCATAGTGTGTTTGACTTGGCTTCAACAAGAAAATAAGCCGACGCGAGCGGTGAAATACCACATTCTCACAGAATGTTCACGTGCAGTAGCAGCTTTCGCTGTTGTATTTCGTCCAGCGAGTAGAGGTCCGGTGGCCCACTTTCCATCCATCACCTTACTCTCGCTTTACCAATCTCCTCTCCATCACATACCCTATTTCTAAATAAAACGCCGGCAATACGCTCGTGACTGGCCTCGGATTACACGTATCTATGGGCCGCAATGATCACCAACTCTTTGGTGGCTTGAAAGGTCGTTTTCCTCTCAAAGTGCAATAAAAAATACATTTACATGTATTAGCAACTTGTATGCATCATTTCAGAGCAAGAACATTCATAAATATATACCAAAGAGAGAGTAAGTGAAAGTTTAAATATTACAATTTTCACTCGTTATTTTTCATGAACGTGTTTCCTCCATTGAAAATCGACCCAGAAGCTTGTCGGCAGCAGGCAAGTGTCGCCCTATCTAGCTTAACCGGTGGCTTTTAATTTTTGTCCTAGATGACCCGTACTATTAAATAAATATTTGGAAAATCCAAAAGTGCACGACTCATTATGTTCATTCGTTTTTTGTTAATAACTATTAAACGACACAAATCAAGTTAACCATTTTCAATACCAATCTCCGGACAGTGGATCTCAAGCTATTAAAAAAAAAAATGGATCAAATTAGTGAATTTTTACGCTCGCTATTGTGTCCGGAACGAAAAAAGTGTTGATTGACAGGAAATTTCTTTTGACTATTTTGATAGTTTTTTCTAATTGTATTATGTTAAATCGATTTGAACCAGTGATAGAATTAATCTTCATTAAATTATCTATCAAATAGTGCACAGGTTAATAAAATTACATGAATTATTAATCGTGTTATTGATGAAAAAAGTTACGAAATTGAGGAAAAAAAATTATTCGTTCGTAGAGCACTTCTTAATGCTTCGCATTATGAGTCGTGCAATATGCTTTTGACTTGATTATATCAAGTTTTTTTTCCATTAAAGTACGATTTCACATGTTAGTTTTATTAAGTTATCAATAATATTTTACAAAGTTTTTGTGTAATTTTATTTACATAAAAATAAAACGTAACTTTTCGTAACATAACTAAGGCATTATACGTATATTACCAATTGCTGTGCACGTGATATATCTTTATTTTGTTCCCAAATTTAGAATACTCCCGCTGTAGTCATTTAACAAGGAAGAGGAATTACTTATTATTTTATAACTCTAATAAAATAAATCATATAAAAACGGCATATATTTTGTTTCGGTCAACATATACTTTAGTGTATACGTTTCGTTGTCTCTAGCATTATCGCTTTTGGAACATTAGGTGAAGCAACATTGGCAATGAATTACCGTGGGGGTACATTGTTTGGTAAATAGATGTTCTAAAAACGTTTCACATAAAAATAAGAGTCGTGTTTCGATACTGTATTGCTGGATGTTCTTTGAGCATTTTCGTTCCACTGCCATTTTAATACTAATAGTTTTAATGTTGAAATTCATATTTGAACAACAACAAGACTAGTTAAGACGGGATCAAAGCCCACAAAATAGATAGATACGTTCTCACAGATGGCCTTAGCATGCCAGATATTTTTTTACGGTTGGTAAAAAGTCGACCACTTAGAAATGCCAATATAAAGAAACACCACAATTCGTATGTTTTTCCATCATACAAATTGAAAAACGTTCATCAATCCAAAAAGTAGGTCTTTCCTAAACACTGTAGAACTTCTGTCTTACTGGGCGAAGTACAAAAATGCATACAGAATAGTATATTAACAGTATAGTAACAGGCTTTAACACGCCCTAAATAGAGAGTTATTAAATGGTTACACTATTTAATGCCTTTATCGAAAGCTGTTAATTTCTTGAAACACGTACTGTAATTTTTATTATTGGCATTTAAAACTCATCTATTTCTCGAGGATATGAGTATATGCATTAATTAGCTATTACGATTGTTAAGCATATCCGCTTCTAAACTCTATAGGAAATATACATATGCTTGATCACACGCGGGCAATGTTATTATATAGAAGTAATAAAAAATCGCGTAACAAACATACTTACACTTTACAACATTTACTATGCTCATGTCTACATATGTGACCAGCGTGTGCTACGATCTACTTGTAGTTGTTTTTGGTGCTGATGAGTTTGTTATGATCCAGCAACCCCTTCCTAACTTGGTATACAAAGAAATGGTACGTGACATTTTATGTTTTTCTTCATAGGATTAAAATGATTTCCAATTTTTTAAATAACTGAAAATTTACATGCGTAGTGCGAAAAATGGTTGACCCTGAATATCAATTCTAAACTTTCCTGTTATTTTTAAACTAATAAAGCTCTAAAATAAAAACTCAACAGTTTAAAGGCAAGAAAAATAGATAAAATTATTTTATATTATATGTTTGGAATTCGTTTTAAGTTAGTAACCTAAAACTTTGAACTCGCATCTTTTATACTAATATTTCTGTAATGATATCTTTATGGAATTAACCGACTTTGATGGACTTTACGATATTTCATAAAATTAATTAAAGACTAAAACTGAAAATAATTTGATAAAAATTGTACCGATTTGTTATTTTTAAAATCATGAGAAATAGCAGAAAATATATACAGTTTTGTGATAACTCTGGATTTATTTAACCAATCAAGCTTAAATAAAAAAAAAAATAGTTAAGCAAATTCTTTTTAATGATACAGATTTTATTCCGTTAATGCGCTAGAAAGCAATTTAATATTATAAATTCGTGATTTTACAAAATCTACTTGTTCTATTAAAAATAAAATTAATACAATTTATAAATTGCATGAGATCTTTTTTTAATGATGCTAGTCTAATCTAATCGAATATTCATCGGTTTAAAAGTTTTGTAAGATTTTTTCCGAATTTTCTAAAAAACATCATTATTATTTGCAAAAAATGTAAAAGAAATGCCAATATGTATTATCAAACTTGACAATACACATTGATAAAAAAAACAGACTATTTTTTAAACATGGTAACAGAACAAAATTTTTATTTTTAACGATGGAACAAAGGTGAACAAAAAAAACTGTCCATAACTTTATTAACCAAACGATTGAATTTGAAAGATGAGATGAGATTGAACTCATTTGAAATAGTAACTTTGTGGGAATTGGGAGCAAAATACCTACAAAGATTTATAAATCCGCCAACAATGAGTAACTTATAAAGCCCGTGATGCATTATGCGTCTTCGGTCTTCGTTTACGCCATTAAGATTAGGTACTACAGAACATATTCTGTAGAAGAGCGATCAATGCTATATGGTATCCCGGTTTGCCTACCCGCGACATCGCTTGAGATTTTTGTGGTTATACTTATTTAAACGCTATTTAAAACTAACTAAATTTTTTTTAGACGATAGTGACGTTCAGTACAATACATAGTTAGTTTCACATTTATAATCTAAAAAAATTTCTAGTCAAACCGTTCTGGTTTCACAAATTGAATGACCTGTATTCGATCAGTCAACTTATATGTATAGTACAACTTACAAAATTGCCGCTGTGAAGTTGTTTATGAAAGCGTCGCAATAGCGTAAAATAGAAACGAGGGGTGACGAAGGAAGGGCCGGGGAGCATTGATCCTGCGCATTGTATCATTCGTAGGCAATTCAGAGCGGCAATTACGTACTATATACTATAAGCCCTTAATATTATTTTCATTATTAAAAACCGGTATTATTATTAGTAATTATTATTGTTATTAACTATTATTATTATTGGTAACTACATGCGTCCGTGGCTCCACGCGATCGGACGTAAAAATGAGTCCTCAATGTATCGAGCGATTTCACTTTCAATCATGATCTCAGTCCCAATTTATACCATTAAATTCTAACATGTTTTATTGTTTTCCTAATTTCATCTGCGACAATACCACACAAAAAATCTAATCGTGCTTCAGTAGAGTATAAAGATTATGAACACAATTTTTTTCCGAGATTTACGTCTTTACTATACCGTACACTGGGCACGTAGGTGTAGAGAATTTACCTCTATTTTACCAGCAAAAAAAGCAGTGTCCTCGGCACCAATTTAATGCATTCTCATGGTGTTTTATGTTCACTCGTTATTTCAAATCTTGGGTTGAGAACCTATTTTAAACAACACCTGGGACGCATTATAAGTTTTTGATCCTGGCCACTAACATAAATAATAATTACTACATTTGAAAATGGTACTCTTTAGCTGTTAGAGTAAAGTTTGTTTCAACTAACTGTCAATTAATTTTACACTGTGGTGTTACTTTAAAAATGGCGTGTAGTCATCAAAAATTTATAGATGTAAGTCAAAAATTTTTTGTAGTATAATGTCCTACGATTTTATGTGCGATTTGACAGCTCAGTAGAATCTCGCTTGGTTTCGAACTGCTTATGAAGTACTTTGTAAGACCACTGTTTATAGCTGGCTTGAAGAATGCAAGCGCGTTCGTGTCAAATTCACCGAAATTGATACGAATTTCGAGATGGTTGCCAGTGCTGTGAACAACAAAAACATCGATGTTGTACGCCGTATGACTGAAACAGATACGCATGTGAGCTACCATGAGATTCGGGCATCCTTAGGCATAGGTACGAGTTAAATACAATCAATACTACACAAACATTTGAGTATGAAAAAGCTGTGCCTGCAGTGGATCCCACACAATTTGACCGAAGCTCCAAAAATGGACCGCGTCACTTGGTACAATGTCATACTTATCAAGATTCAAGGATATCATATTCGGTGTAAAATATAGTAACAGGTGACGAAACATGGATTTATTGATACGACCCTAAAACAAATCAGCAATCGACCGTGTGGGTCTATTGAGATGAACCGAAACCAAACAAAGCGGCGTGGGAGCAAAGTGCCTCTAAGCGGATGATTACTTCTTTTTTAATAAAACTTGAGACTACTGTTGCTTTAGAAAATTTAACGTACAGTAAATAGTGAATGGTATATAACTGTTTGTTTGCCGCAAGTTATTGAAATCCGAAAAAATAACCATAAACGTCATATTATCTCGCACCACGACAATGACAGTTGTCACAGGGCCAAACTGACAAATAAATTTTTAAGGGAGAAAAACTTACAACTTATGAGCAATCCTGCATACAGTCCCGACCTGGTACCATGTGACTTTTTTTTGTTTGCGAAAATTAAAAACCAATTATGTGGTCAACGATTTTCATTATTTATTAGAAGAGGCTCCCGAAGAGTATGAAAAATATGTCTCCGAGGTCACCGCGGAGGATTGGCATACATGTTTTCAAAATTAGTCTAATCGTACGAAAAATTACATATATGCTAACGGACAATATTTTAGGAAATAATTCATTTTTGGTCGTTCATTTTAACTTTTTCTTATTCAATCAAGAAATTTTCAGTGCGCCCTACATGGAACGTTCGAATACTTAAATTGCCAATGTTTAGATTAAAAAATCTTTCGAAAATAGTTTTGATTTTCGTATTTAGATTTTTTATTTGTGCAGTGTACGCGTCAGATAATGAATTTGCCCCTCTTGACACTCTTAGCAAGACGGCGCCAAGCCCCACCCCACTCGCCGCGTTACGTAATTTATGGATGACCTCTAACAGAGCCGGTGATTAACGATTCTATCCATTATTATGCTATCACATAATACGCAATCAATATTTCTTACAGATAGAGTGGTCGTTTTCAAATAAGTGTTTCAAGGGGCAACCCCATTAGTTGATTCGAGTAAAAGAAACATTTTTAGGATTCCGTAGTTTCAAATGAAAAATGGAACCATCATCGGATCATACTGTTATTTGTCTATTTGTTTGTTCGTATCTGAAGATCCTTTTTATTAGAAACTAATAAAGAAATCAAGTTCGAATCAGTACAAAATACTAAAATTGACAGTCCTCTAGATGCGTTAAAAAATATTTTTTTTAAGTTAATGCAATGAAATGATGTATAACTAGATACATAATTGTGACACTCGCAAATTCACTCATCAGAATTTATAGAGCACTTCCAAAAACCGTCAATTTGTACTTATAACAAATAGAAAGTTATTTTTAGGTACGTTTATAAATTGACATTTGCAGTTAAAACAGACCCAGATGTAGATCTATGAATAAGAGAACATTTAATATTTTCCTAATATGAATAATAAAGAAACGAAATTTAAAATTTAAAGTATTTTTTGAGAAAACAAAACAACACGTGTTTGTACAGAACCATAGGCGCGACTTCTCCTAGCACTTGTCCACTTTTTCATAAAAGTGACTATAATGACGGATAAATATTATAATGAAATTAAAGGACATTAATTTATTTATAACTATTTTTTTTTTAATTAAATTCTTATCTTTCAAATTGATTGTCACATAGGTCGAAATAAAGAAATAGGTGAAAACAGTTATGATAAAAAGCCAAGCTATCATAAAATGATGTATTTTGAATTAGTTATCTTTTTTTTACGTTTTTTTAGTTTAAGCACTTATAAATTAAATTACGTAAATTTTATAACTACCGTAATAAAAAATCTATTTAATTTAAAACAATTAATTAATTTAAGCATACAGTATACTTTGTACTTATATCAGGTACTGTATAGATTAGAATGCGCTTGATGCGCCACACCGCATCACTGCCAGCTCACCAATCAGTCCTCGTACGCCTGTCCACAGATCCAAATTTACGTTTGCCCTCAGGGAATATCAGTCAGAGAACATCATGATGCTTCAATTACGAAACAATTTTAGCATTAAATGCAGTAAAAATAAATTAGACTAGTAACCTACACCTAATACGGATTTTTAAACCTATGAAATTAAAAATCAATTACCCAAAAAGTATAATTTTGAAATTTATAATCGCGAATTATTTAACTTAAAACATAATCTACATTTAAAATTTGTTATTAAATAATGTTTCGTATAAAATATAAATATTTAATTATTTATCCCATTTGATTTTTTTTTTTCTGTTCATTTAATAGTTCAGGCACTATATTATCCGATAATATATCAGAGCATTAATTAACAAAGTTTTCAAAAAATATACTCGTTACGGTAGATGTCCATAAAGACAGTGAAAGAAATAATGAACCACAGGTGGACTATTTAGTTACCGTTTCTTTATAAAAACAATATTAAGGAAAATTTTATAAGGAAATCTGAAATACCCAGTGCCTTTGCAGATTTTGGTTATATTAAAATAATAACCACTCAAATATAACATAGTTGATTGATAATTATACAAGTTGCCAATACTTCATTCTCGACATTGCCCTTTTATTGACAGAAAATTGAGGAAATAGAATGATTAAGGAAAACCATAATATGGAATTCAAACCACACGAGAGTAACCAGTAGCAATAATAGTTTTTGATTTATATGCGAAAACTAACAATTGAAATTCTAATTTCAAGCAACTAAATATTATTGCGAAAATTGATTAGAATGTTAAATTTAAATTTATTAATGAATTATATCATTGAAATGGAAAAAGTTAAACGGCGGTTGACCTATGACCTCATACTAATTCTTTGGTAAATAGATGCGTATTGTTAGTAACTTAATAATATAAATATACCAATAATGAAAATCAATGATGGTATTAGAACTATCAAATAAAAATCACGGAAATCCTTCGCGTTAAATATGATTTCCAGTTATTCAGTATACATCGGATAAGGAAGAAAAGCCACAGTATCAAGTTCTTCTATTAAATAAGAAAACATGTACAAACTTTTGCAAACCGGAAATTCTCTCTCGTACGTAACCGTAATGCAATTAGGCGTTCTTTGTACGTATATTACAAACATTATGGATACTTTATAACTTCGGGGCAGAAGGGCGGCATAAAACAAAGAACAGTAAAACAGTAATGGGCGAATGGGCGTTTAATCCGATTGGAGATTGAGGCGGGGAATAATGGACTGACTCGATCTAATCTCGGGTCCAAAATGGTCAAAGTTTAATAAAGATGGGCTTTTGTGGTCTAACTTTCTGATCGGTGTATCTTTGGTCTATCGCCCGCGCCTTGTGGTCCCTCACAACAGCGTTTGAATCGAAGCTTGTTGTTGATATGCAATGCGGTTGAAGCGCCGTTGTTTATCGCCAGTAACCGATTTCTGATTGTTGATAGGGTCTTAATAAAAATATATGACGAGCGTTTATTTAAAATTAATGATTTATTTCTAATATGAAAACTAAATTATTATACATGTCATTGGAGTGGTTTTTTTTTAACTTTTATTATAATGTTTTATCTTATAATGATATTCTCATTTTTTTTATAATAATCAATGTGTAACTATGTACCCTTATAAAGGACCTAACGAACTTGACATAGATTTTGTACCAAAAGTAAAAAGATGAGAAACTACTTTTTAGAAAATATTCGGCTTGAATTCAAGATTCTCTTTCTCCAGTCCGTGCGGCACTTGTTGGGCACTTTCTGTTTATTTTGACAGTTTGCTTGCAAATTAACTGTCAAATGAGATACTCATGTAATTTATTATTATAATATAATGAGCAATACATTTTAAATACAGACTGACACTTGAAATAGATGAAGTGTGCGCGAACGCCGGATTCCAGCGAGAATTGTGAAGTCAGGAAGAAGCAAGAGGGCGAAACCGCTCACTCAGCTCCGGCCGCTCCTCATTTGTAGTGAGTATCCGACTTGGGCTACTGTGCATTTAATTGCGCGTCTGCCACTGCGTAAAATTTAATATCGATAAACGGGATATATAGTTAGAAGAAAGATTATTTTTAATACTAAACGTCTACTCTATGCGACGAATCAATAACACCGATATAAATTGTTGACTGCGACACTTTGTACTATCGTAGACAGTGATGTCTACATATTGGAATAAAATGTTTTTACAACATAGTGGCTAGTCGTGGCACGTGTGCATTTATGTTTTTAAAAGCCGGACAAGCGCGAATCGGAATCGCATGGAATGAGTTCCGTATTATTATCGCATTTGTAAGGGACGAAATTAAGCAATGTGAATATTTCGCCTTCTTAATGGAAATTTAGAATGTACGATTTTCTTTTAGGTTTTCCTTATATTATTACTGTGGTGTTACATTTCATGTTTTTTTTGAAACTTTAAGCTTAATTATTTCGCTGATAAAGGGAAAATTTCGTATATGTACTTTAAATTATGTTCAAATTATCTTTGAATTATGCATTTTTAAATAATATTGAAAATGTGTTTCTGTTTCTCATAATATACTGTTACATTTGATACGTCTCATGATGAGCGTCGTTAAAGTTTTTTGAATTCCTTAAGTGGGTTTCCAGAATTAACCCTCGAAATCAGAATGTAATTATTTGTGCTATATGTTCGTACCTTAGATCGTCTAACTCTGTATATATCGTCAAATTAGGCAAATCGCAAATTTTTTAGGACTTCCAACTACTAAAAATAACGTAACTCCGGCAGATTTTTATTCTAAAATAATTCAAAAAAATACATTACTTAAATAAAAATAACAAAAATTTATCTAGCAGAATAAATCTAGATAGTAAAATAGGACTTGATTTCAGAAGAAGACGATGAACGTCAGAAATACATGTCAGGAACAAAATGCACTTTTTGGTTCATTTTTACGAATGACGCTCAGAATTGGAATCTGGTTAAACAGATATGCATCATATAAAACTCAAACCTCTGTTTGACGACAATGGTCACGAATTCGCCATACCCCAGTTCGAAAAACAATCATTATGTTTTTATTTCAACTAAAAATCTAAAGACCTATTCATAATAATCAGCTGTTACGACTTCTCGCTACTGAAAAATGTATGTACAATGCATAAGTTATAGAATCCAAAACAAACGGAGAGAGTGTATATGAACTAGCTATTTATAAACAATAAGAAACAAAGAAATAAAGGTTCCGCATTTGGTGTTACCTAATTAGTTCTCTGACTAAGGGCGACATTTATCCTAGAAATATTTAATAAATGTAAAAAAACGTCGTCATGTGTTCGTACAACTTCCAAAAGTAATCCTCTGCGCGACCACAAACTTGAACACAATTTTCGTTAATTCAAAATTTAAAGAAGCTGATAATAACAAACTTTGCTATTTCAAAATTTTAAGACCTCGTGACTCAACCGTCTAATACCACGTTTTATTCTTGTTGATTTCGAAGTTAAGCTGCTCGCAAAGCTAAGTTTCTAGGGGCTGCAAAATCGACACTTGACCCAAAATGACACTCGACAAAGATGACTCGAAACTTTGTGGCCTTCGAGGGAGAAATTCCTTGGGGTCTTTTGTCTTAAAATTCATTATCTTTCATACGACATTTCACGGGGCTTAATAATCAAAAATTAATTTTATGCAGTCTATGGTAATTTACTTTTGCGACTTTTCGTTATGAAAAATTATATATTGTGCATGTTTTTTTCATAACGAATTGTATTTATTTTGTTTTGTTTTCTATGTTAAAATTATAGTTACTGAGTCAGTCATTTTTCGACGAAAAAGATCGTTGACGGATGAAATTGTAATTAAGTTAAAAATTAGTTTATGAAATAAAATACTTTAAAACATTTAATTTACAATAACTTGTTAAGTCTATTTGATGCCGATTGATACACAATACTTCTTTTGAAATAAGCTATCTAAGCTATCAACTTTTTCATGGATACAAAAAGAAGTAAAGAAAATGCGGACAACAAAATAACCTGAAGGTGAGCTGTTTTATCCTCGTTTCACTGACTGTGCAGAAAGCTCCGAAAGCACTATTCAATCAGACAAAGCTATGTTTATAACAAAAGGAATAATAAAAAAGGAATAACGATCTCATTTATTGCGTCGGCTTTCATCGATTTAATTGCCTCAGTGGAGCTTCTGTTGATCAGTGTCGCGTTTACTGAGTCTGCTTCGTTATCTTGCAATAAAATCGTCAACAAATTAAAAAAAATGCAATAATTGTAATTTTAGTATTGTAACAATTGTTAAAAAATTGAAGTCGACAAAATTGAACACTTGTTATTATTTTTGTTTGTCTGTAATATCGTTATGTAATATTGCAAATGTTATTACTTTATGATTATAGTTGTTTATATATATGTGTGTATATATAATTATAATTTTCGACTGATCGTCATTGGTATCATACTCTAAAAATGATGCATTAGATTTGTGGTAACTAAGTTATAAATTAAATAATTTTGATTGATGATTTGCTTTATCTAAAAAAAAAAACTCTGTTCATCATTGTTTCATACTTTTTTGTCTTTTATTTGAATCATTCGTCATATGCAAATCTAATGTTGATTTCGAAAAATCCACTAGCGGTTTTAGTGAATTTTTAAATTGAAATATCCCCTCAAAATCATTGGGAGTGTTTGAAGGTTTCATTTTAGAAGCGCAGATCTTGCTTTGGTATAAATAAGTAAATTTATGGAAGTTCGAAGAATGATTTAATAAGCAAGAGAAAGGCATTGATGGACGCCAAATACTAAAAGTTGAGCTTATTAAACTTTGAAGTTCCATCCCGTCTTGTGTCGAATAGTCACTTTTAATTTCTTATTTAAAATACGAACCGCATATACTGATTAGTTTTTAAAACATAAATAACATTTTAAAAATACTGAAACTTACTTGAGCGTGAAATATTTTTGCTATTACTAAGACACAGAAAGTGTCTGTCTTGTGATCTTAACCACTATTTTTTGTGACGATAGACAATGTCTCATACACACAGAATGAATTTTGTCACATTTACATATGTACACACGCGTATAATAAATAAATAACGTATCAAATAAAACAAATTGGCACGGCACATATTGTATTCATGTCGATACTGAATGCGACTGATGCGTCATGCTCTCTCATGTAACGCTCGTCGAACTAGCATAGCAGTGACGCGTTGACCATATCTCTCGCTCCCTCAGTCGAGCCGACTTCGCCCGAACGAGCGTCACATCGCCGAGCGTAACGGTTCAGTTTCATCAATTACCCACAAAATGAAGTGCTCAGTGCGTCTAAAGAAGTTTTCACTAATAAAATTATTAGTAAATAATAATTTACGCTCAGCAAAGCAGACGGGTAACTACTATGTATATACTTATAAACATAATAAAAATATTTTTTCCTTTGCGTCAAAATTACTTAACTTATCAGAATGGAACTTTGATTGTTCGATGCGGAATCATTTATAGATAGATAATTTTAGGACTCCTATAATATTATTATGTTTCTCTAGATGTTCGTTATAGTATAGATAGTAATTTGTTAGAACTACCATCAATGCCCAAGCGAGACCAAGATCGGTATCGAAACCTGTATTGGAATCGAAAGCGGGACGGGGACCGGATTTGGAAGTAGAATCAGAATCGACATGGAGACCATAACTGTGATTGCGATCAAAATTGTCCAACATCGATCAAAACAAATATTTGATCATCAACTGATGACAGGTTATGGTGTTGAAGTCGATTAATTTCAGCATATCGATATCGACCTCGACGACGGCACGTCGATCTGGAGCAGCGTATTTTTTTTATTTGATTCTGATATTTTGAAGTTTTATTTTACTAAAATCTCTATTGAAAATGGTTTGTTGTAAAGCAGTACAAGTTACAAGGACTTTGAAATCTCTCTATTGATGCATTTAAAATCTGACATGGCAGCTGAAGACCGAAGAAGAACATATATTATCTTTGCATCATTAATTTAGAAGTATCTGTAGATAATTTATTTTGGGGTTGCCCAAGAGGAACTTTTATTGAATGGCATAAACAAATCTCATAAGCCCATTTGTTTCTACAATGAACGACTCTATTATACGACTGTTAATATATTTATCTCTTATAATTAAATTTCTCTCTATTCAACACACTTTTTTATATTCTATTTTTTGGGAAAATGAAGTAACTAATACCCCGCTATAAGTATAAAAGTAGTCGTCGACTAAGCGAAAGGACAATATCTATTTTAGTATCACCATAGAACGGATAATGTATATATGTAATAAATGTTTGTGTTACTACTGTGATAGAGCCATACTATGGCCAACTTGGATCCAGCACAAAAGTAGACTGATGTCACACTCTCACAGAATACGGATGTGAAGAAGCAGTTTCCATTATTGTGAATTGTCTAGTGAGTGAGAGCTCCGGTAGCTCACTCCTTCCTCCATCACGCCATCCCCTCCCCACCGATTCCCCCTCCATCACGTATCCTATTCTTGCCCACGATGCTGGAAACACACTGGTGATTCCTCTGGGTTTGGGAGTGTTCATGAGTGGCAGTGATCATCTCTCTTTTGCTGGCTTGCTCGTATGCTCCTCTAATATACTATAAAAAAACGACTTAACTTGACCTAACATTTGCTTGATTTAGTAGGAAACATTTCTTTTTCAACACAAAGAAAATTATTTAAGCATTCACCCATCTATCGGCAAGTGATACAGTTGGATAAACGTGGATCCCCGACAAGCCATATTTCGGGGGCGAAGTTCATACAAACACCCGATGTCAACAAGAACTGTTTGATTTAGGGAGCGCGAATTCGACTGAAGGCGAACTTTCCAATATTTATGATGACCCTCCCGCTAATACAAACATGAAGTTGCCGGCGATATGTCTCTATTGTTTTTGTTGTTCTCACAAACTCCTTTATAAAGCCAACATCCGATATAGATTTCGGTGTGCCTATTAATATGTTTACCAATTATTCTATTTTTCTTTGTTCATGGCATAACAAACGTGGAAAATCTATGGGCTTGTTTGTTTTATTTTTTTTTCTCGGATATTGTGTGACGTATAAATAAGTAATGAGAAATAAATGTATTTTCAAAAAGAACTGTAATATTGTCATGATATTATTATAATCTGTATATATAACAATGGATGTTAGTATTTATTAGATCACTAAACTCTAAAAACGTTTGACCGATCAAACGGGGCATATTTAAGTATTTTTCGTGGAAAAGGTTGTTATACAATCTATTTTAGCATTTATTTCCAACTTCCCCAGTATATTTTTATTATTGAACCGAACTACCTCCCTCATTTCAAAAATTCTTGCACTATTAGAAAGTTATACTATCACCGATTCACATGGCAACTATTTTATTTAGATATTAGGTTTTGTCTCGGTTTAAAATAAAATAAAGTACAGGAATTAGAATCAAGAGTGCGAGGGGGATCAAAATCGGAAACAATACCGGTATAAAATTTACGCGTCAACAAAATTGAGATCGACAGTAAGATCGATAAAACTAAAGATGAAAAAATACATTCTATATTCACACAGGCAAAGCAAAGAAATCCAGGACCGAAACTGAAAACGGCATAGGAGTCGAAATCTTATGTGAGACCGGGATTCGAATTAAAAGCGTGACCGAAACGGGGTACTAATAAAATAAGCAATATTACTTGATGATATCGAATATGTGCATTTTTAAAATATAACATTACATCCCAATGATATTACATTCGTACTAGATTTTTTGTGTAAAATTGCATGTCTAGGGCAAGGGTGAAGACAGGGTTCTCTTTCTGAAAAAAAAACGTTACGTTTGAAAAATATTATCACTTGATTAAGTTATTTTATTAATAAAAGTATTAAAAAGTTCTCATTTCCAAAGAAAAATATTTCACACGTAGATTAGAGAGGTCGTCATAATTTATTTCCGTATAGAAAAAACCATATGCTTATTGTAGTAGCCGAGTGACTTAGTGTCATTTTCTTATTAAAGAGCCGGCTTCAAATTCCGACTATAGACGAATTGGCTAATGATTTTTTGATGTCAGTCAGATTAAAACAATTTTCTTCTTTTCTTGACGAGTCACCGCATCGGTAGCAACAGTTGTTGGCAGCCCTCAAAAGCACGGGGCTAATGCGAATGATTGAGATCCAATTACCTTAACTTTAAACAAGATATTGTGAGAGGGTATATATCAACATAGAGTGATACAAACCCGACAAATTCTGCAATACATTTTCTGCAATACAATTTCATTAAGGTTCTTTAAAAAAATTATAAACATTTATTTCTGGCGCAGATTAGCTGCGAACGTATCATTCAAATTTTTAGCAGTAAGGGATATGTTTAGGGTTGGCATAAATGAAACAAACCTAAAGAATTTCAATATATCGTCTGTGGGAATGACAATTACTTCAACTTGCCCAAGATATCTCAACCTGAGTATTTGTTTTCATAATGTCATGGGACATTTCTTAAAAAACCTACGATATTGTTTTTAAATTAATTTGACATATAAAGCTTTATTTAGCTATAGCTTAAATCATCATTGCATTCATGAGTGCGTTCTTTTCTATGGGGGCACTTCGTAGTTCTACGGCTCTCGAATTTTAACTCTCTTTTTCTCGAGTTCTGGTACATATAAAATAATAAAGTCCATTTTTTCGTAGTACCCTGCTACATCAAATACGCTATGTAAGATGTTTTTCTTTTAAAGAATGTAATGATGCTCATCAGCACTGCCCCGTCTAGAAGGCGAGAATTAATAATTTATTCAGAAGAGTAACGCGCCTCGCTCATTAACTAGAGATCTCTCACTCGCAGCAGCCTACAGTTTGACAGTCTAAGGCTCGGTTTATGACTTCATTCGATTAAGATTAAGATGTAGTTCAATTTCAACATGAGACTTAGGTTATCAGGTTACTAAAGTACTAGTGTAACATAAATAGTAGGTTACAAAATTACTGAATATATAATTGTTTTAATGTGATCGATACACCAATAAATATTTGCTCATACCAAATTTCGCAGAAGAACACGACCCTTCTTACATATGTAATAAGGAGGACGGAATAATTAAGAAAGCAATAACATTATTTTGATAAAAATATGCAAATACGTACGTGTGATTCGTAAATGTTGGTTAGGTCTTTGTACACATTATTGATAAATTTGGTGAAACCAAATGTGCACGTCTTAAGCACTCGTGACATACGTATGTTATTTAAATTAGAGGTTAATGATAATATATGAGCTTTTCACCGAAAATCCTTTTTTGAAGTTCTTCAAAACTTTCCCGAAGTCACTAATTAAAATTATTGTACAATAATTGTTGTTAATATAAACGTATTACTAATAAAATTAAAAATAACTTCGGAAATCATTAAAACGTTTGAAAGTAATTAAAAATAAATAAAAAAAAAATTCCTAGAACAGACTGGAACCCGGGCATCCTGCGCGCGTGACTTAAAGCTAAACAGTTGAAATAAATCATACAGCTGATCCTTGGGCGAAAATAGTTGTTTTATTTATGATATTATTACCGCCATCTGTTGGCAATTACAAAAACATAAAACATTCATGTCAATCTCTACTTTAGATATTTAAACAAAATGACAGATCAAAACATGAATAACTGCGAGTTAAAAAAATTCTATATACAGCTAATCGGTATTATATCAAGCTATGATTTGCAATACAGTTATTTCCAATCGATTAGTGATGAGATTGAAAAAGAAATTAAGTTTAAAAGTTAAATAGTTTTTTAGTTATCGTGATTACATGGAATTTTCAGGGAACAGTAGAAGCATACCTACGCTCGCGCTTAAGGCATGCAATAATGTATCTTTAAATTGAGACTAGCCGTACTCGCGCGAAGAATTCGTAGAAAATATGTATGATAATTATCACTTTACAAAATTACATTGGTTATTAATTTTACTTACTCTTTATTACAAAAGTTCTTTATAACTACATTTGAAGTATACTATAAAGTTATCTATTACAATTTGTTTTTCACTTTCTGTAATAGCTGGAAATCTCAAACTCTGGAAAAAGCAACATACAATGGTCCGTGAATGAATACTGGTGTCGGCAAAAAAAAACTCGTACTTGCTCCAAAGCCCGACACTGAGATTGGTTAATGGTCATAGCAAATTCCCGTTTAATAGTTAATTGTTGTCTTCGTAGCTTAAACGGATTAGTAGAATCGGAAGGGATTAATATTATTCTTGGAATAATTACCGTTTTAATACCACTCATTACCTTTGAAGTAATGCTCTATTCAATTAATTTCTGAACAACCATTATAATACCATTTACTAAGTCCTCTTTAGCATTTAAATTTCGTATCAGCATAGCTATATTTTTTTTTTCCTGTATAATAAAATCTAGCAGACAGGCTCCCTAATGCTTACAAATGAAATTGTCAAAGTAAACTTAACAATATTATTATCGTTGACTCATGAGTAACAAAATATTCCAACTAAAAATATTTTTATAAGCTTGTATAATATTTAATGTAAAATAACATTCCAGGTCGATAAGTGTGTTACATCATGTTACATCATGTACATTTTTGTTGTTACATCGTGTACGGTCATTACATTGTTAACCTTGTAGATATCTAATCATGCAATACTTAAATTTTTCTTTCGATAAAAGTTAAAAATCTGTATCTGACACTATGTTAGTCCTAGTCTCCGTCATTTAATAACCACCTAAGAAACCTAACAAAGAAGGTCATATACGAAATTTAATATAATTCCACCTCCGCATTAATGCTAATTTATTGCTTTAATATAAAAGTTGTAGTATTTGAAAACTTTTATATAGGTATCCCCATAAATATTCTATCAGTGAGCGGTTGTTTCATCATGCAAATGCACAGCCCGCTCGCTGATTCGCCTGACGAAGTTTTTTTTTTGTTATTCCTTATTTAAGCCTCAGCGAAAACCGGTTACCGAAGTCAAATGTTCGTAAGCGATCCGCAATTGTATCGGCGGCCGTGACGGAAGTTCAAACAGCTCATTAGACCTAAAACAACATCAACTTCCGCCTAATCAAACAGCGCCGGCCGAAATCCGCGCGGAAATACGTCAGCCCGTCGTATTAAGCATTCCGAAAGTTTGAGAGGTGAGCTCTCCCCGATTCCGCGCGGCTTATTTACACTTCAAAGGCTTTGAAAAAATATTTAAAGCGCCGGCCTCAGCTTAAGTTGGAGGCTGCCGGTTGTTTATAAAAAAAGGAAAAGGAAGGACCGCCACGTAATTAAATGTGGTGCCGCCTGTTCTGCTCGCCTAGACGAGAGTTTGGGCAAAACGGGCGCGGCGTTCAAAAGTCGATTGAATTATATCCTTGTTCTGTGGTGTCGTGCCGTTCCCGTTCGACCTTAACAGCTTTTATGATTACAACTACTTATGTGGTCCTTGCGAATAAGAATAGAAATAAATTAATTTTATATGAATTGAAAAATTAATTGAAATTCCTTACAAAGCGCAGTGACTCTATGACGAGTCGAGGGACCATTATAAATTGATCGATTTAAGGCTATAAGCATAGGATACACATAACATGTTTGTAAATACGACTTCAGTTCTCTATTGCCTTCAAGGTTTTGTAAGCTTGTAATATGTAAAGGTAATTTTGCAAACTTGCTAAGTTGGGCCATTTGTACTAAAAGTACGGATGAACGAAAGTTAGCTTCTGCGATGTGTAAATGGTATATTTTGAATAGCTGATTGTAAAACGTGCCACGTTTTGCTTTATTGTTGGTTGTACCAATTGTGTGATTTGTTGTTAAAAACCAATTCTAATTCAAAATACCTTCATTTCATGAAATAAAAATATTTTGAATTTGATTTTAAATATACATTGTAATTTTTTGCGAATTTACACTTTTGCCACTCGGCCACCCGTTGGAAAACAGTTTTCCTTCAAGAAGAACGAGTAAGAAAGTTAAAGGTAGCTCTTTTTTATTTTATCATACATATCTAAAACAAATTAAAAGTCACCGATGAACAAAACAGCCCGGTAAGAAGTGGAGGTCACTATCTATGTCCATCGATATTTATATTCTAAATATTCGGAAATTGTGTAATACCCTTTTTTACTGAGTGATCATTTAACAATACACATAAATTTATATAAGGGTAAATCTTGAATAACCATTGGGTAAATCTTGTATAACCCTCTGTATGCGATAGGGAAACCCTATTGAACATGCGCACACAGAGCCCTCTAAATAAATTTGTTTTTGCATAGTCGACTAACATGTAAACTCAGGTTATTTTTATATCTGGTATTGAGTTTATATAGATCACTATTTCTTTTAAGCATTTATAATTTGCTTTACTTGTAATACATTTTCATAGAAGAATTGGGATGCCATACTTAAGATTCCAATTTCCTTAAACTTACTTCTAAGAGATAAACGAGGTTCGAGCTTGTAAATCGCGCGTACAGCCCGCTTCTGCAGCACGAAAATTCTATGAATATCTGCAGCATGTACCTAGAGCAAGATGCTATACGACATCAGGTTAAGGAAATGAGCAAAATAAACTAGTCTTGCAGTTTCGACTTCAAAAAAAAATAAGAAATTAATTTCTTATTGTTTTGACTGCATAGACGGCAGAACTAAGTCTTTTCGCCAACTTACTGATATAAGAACCCCATCGAAGCCATTATTCGTTACGTATTCAAATAGTACCGAATCCATTTCTTATATTGGAAGCGAGAATTTTGTATATTTTGTTTTCATTTAATTAAGAAGTAATTTATTTGTAGTAAACCGTTTCTCTATTTTATAGATAGCATTGTTCATATTGTCATAAGTGGGCTGTTCTCTTTTAATTTTTAATAACAAAGAAGTATCATCTGTAAATAGTACTATCTCATGAATATTCTCAACAAGGTTAGGTAGATCATTTATATAGACTAAAAAAAGAAAGGGACCAAGAATTGATTGTTATGGTACACTCATGTAGATTACCATTCAGGATATACCTTGTGTCAACGCTTTGAACTCTATTATTCAAATATTATTTCAGAAGGTTGAGCGCCAGGCCTGTCACTCTATACGAAAATAGTTTCCCGATCAGAGTTCCATGATAAACGCAATCGAGTTCCTTGGAGAGATGGCAAAATACTCCAATTGCATCTCACAGATCCTCCCAGGTTCTAAAAACCTCAACGCCAAAATCCATTGTTGAGCGACCCCGAGTAAAACCGTATTAATTTATTACTATAAAAAAAATATATTATATAAAAATTTCACAAAGTGTTGGTAGCATAGATATGGACCTAAAGTTGTTAGATTTTGATGCACTCGTAAGTCCATCAAACTTGCCCGCATCAAACCTCTTTATTAGAGGCGGTCCTCTAATAAAAAAATTACTTTACTTTTTTATATCGATGGCTTCAGATATTTTTTCCACATTTGTTAAAGGTATTTATTTAGTCTGAGGTTGTTATTCTTGTACAAATTAATTTGTTGTACTTGACTTTCAGTTCTGTGTTCTGAAGTAACAGATTTCAATTAGACACAAAGATGAGAGAGTCATTTATTATTAACTAAAACATTTCCAACATTAAATCCAATACGTAGGCTTCACTAAAAGTTTTAGTGAAGCCTAACTGACAGGTAGTAAATGTGTGAGTTACTGTTTATTATAGATGTAAAATGTAATTCAATAAATCAATTATTATGTTCAAATAAATAATTGTAACATTATTTGACATTATTTGATGGGAATTGAGCATCAAAAGTTTATTATTGCAAATTAAAGTTTGCCATCGCCAGCCGAAAGCGACAGTGATGTTAACGAACAAAAATTAGTCAAGGTGACGATCTTAAAAGTTTTTTTTTCGTCTCGATACTGCACTGCTAGCCTTTAAAATACTTCTGGAAAGGTCGTATCTCACCTGAGCACCGGGAATCATTGGTACGCTGAATCATATCGCAGTAAATTTTCTCTCAAAGAAAATATTCGTCAAGGTCGGCCTTCAATCGTGATCAGTGACAAAAATGTGGTTATTGTGATGAAAATTGGTGTAATTTGGACCTTGGCACAAGTTACATAAAAATATGGATAAAAATTTGTCTTAAGAAGTTTTGTTGTTGATGAATTCCTCATCAATTCTCATAATGAATATAGGTTCGTGTTGATAGATACAAAAAATGTTAACAGATCAGTATTCACCAAGAACGGTGAATACTGGTTAGAAAATAGTGATAGAAGAAGAAACACGGATTCATTGTTACGAGCCACAGAGAGCAAACAGTTCTATGAAATGGCGTTCAAAGGTGACAAAAAGACCAAGAAAATTAAAGAGAATAATAAACGTTGGTAAAATATGATTGCATTTTCTTTTACGCGTCTAGTTTGCATAATGCCACTTGAAGAACAAAATATAGTTAAAGCTCAGTGGCACTCTACAATTTTTGTCTAGTGTTCTCTTAGAAGTTCGAGAGAGGCGAATGAAAAGTCGCATTGTTTTTGCACCTTTCTGCGCATACCGTGTGCAAAACAGTCACTTTTTTGCTTTTCAAAAGATGGAGCTCGTGATTCTCATACATACAGTCCGGTCTTCACACGATACAATCTTTTTTAATGTCCCAAAATGAAAAAAAATCATAATTCTTATTTAACGAAAACGTTTTATGCGGATGAAAAAGTATGTAAAATGTAAAGGATAATATTATCAAAATAAATAAATATATGTAGTATTACTTTTAATTACAAATAGTTTCATGTAAGACTTATACCAAACAGTCAGTGTGCCCCACGTATTTGATTATTTGAAATATAGAGGTATAGCGCATAATTTTGAAAGTTCTTTTTTACATATCAAAATGCTTTGAACATTGTTTTTAATTATTTAAGTAGACAATTTTTTGTCGTTTTTGTTTTTGATAACTTTATTATAACAACCTCGTCATACATTTTAGTGATGTTCGATTTGATAATGTAAAAACCAAAAAAGTTATTTCTAAGCCGATAATATTATCATTCGTGGAATGTTTCGCGCAACTTATAAATAAAACAATTTACATGTAAAGTAAAATATTTACTACTTTTCAAAGTATTTTACATTACATACTACACATTTTTTTATTCGTTCAAACCATTTTTGAAAACCATTGGTCTGAAGGCATGTTTTGCACGTTTTAGTTGAAAGGTATCCACTGCCTCTTTTTACCGCATAAATGTCAAGCCTCTCAACAAAATTTTAATATTTGCTATAATAAAGAAACTGTATGGTGCTAGGTCTGGACCGGTTATTCGCGGTGCGCGGCGAAGTATTGTTATGGTGCAATAGGATGCGATTTCTTGGTCACTTTTCCCTAACTTTTTTTAAAGCACTGAGTAAACAAATGGTGGTGTACCACTCAGAATAGACTATTTTTTGTTCTGCAAGTAGAATCGTGCAAACAGAACCCGTCTTGGAGAAAAAAAACGCAATCATTTTTTTGCTTACGCTTCTTTCCTGCCTCATTATTGTTGGTTTGCTGTCACCTTCGTACACCCATGCAGAGGACTGTTGCTTTCTATCCTGCATGTAATAATACATCCATGTTTAATCTCCAGTTACAATGTTACCCACGGCATTTGAACGTCCGTGATCGTACTTTAACAACATTTTTTTACACCAATCAATTCGGGTCCGCTTATGTTCGGGGGTGAGTTCATGAGGAATCCTACGTCAACAAAGTTTCCTAACTTTTCAAAGTTATTAAAAGATTTTTTGAATTTAGCTCGTACCGATCCCTAAATATCTTCAAATCTCCTCATAGGTGATACGCCGGTTTTCTTTAATCAATTGACTGACAGTAGCCACGTTTTCCTCAGTGATTGCAGTTGAGGGCCGACTTTCACGAAAATGGAGAGAAACATGGCCGCGATCAAATTCTGCATACATCGTCTTAAAGTTCTCAGAAGCACACGAGTTGCATCCCTTCGAAAAGCATTTTGAAGACGAGCAGTGGTCTCTTACGGAGACAGTGAATTTTTAAAATCATAAAAAATAAATTTTAAAATCTTTTCACATAAATTCCATTTTTGTTATGGACGACGAACTTGTGTTAACAAATTAATAAACCACTACCCGTCAAATAATATTTTAACATATAAATGAGTTGATTATGTTTTAAAAAATATAACAATCGAAATTCAAATATTTATGAAAGGCCAGGAGTGCAGAACTTTCAGTGTGCTATACAGCATGAGACATTATACTTATCATTTTGTTCTTAATTATAACAACGGCGTAAGACAAAATGTAATTTTATATAGAGTGATTTTACGTTGATGCATGGTCAGTGTTACCAATCTTTGTTGCTCAATGGTACATAAATTGAATATCAACATTTTATATGCCATACAAGTAATTCGAAACTTTTGCATTTCAATGATGGTGGTGCTTTACTTTTATACATCAATCGTGAGAGAAATCATTTTAAATTCAAATTCTTAAAAATTAGATAAACAGCGGTAAAAAATTTAAAACTTTAAAAAGCTCAAACACTTTAATAATGCGACTTTTGATTTCATTCGGTACATCTATGGGTTATTAATTCAAAATGTTAGGAATTGTTCTGAAACATCATCGCGTGGAACAATCACAACAATTAAATTGGATTTAATAAAATTCTTTCACAATTCCTGTACAAACGGAAAAGTCGTTTCGCGGTTCCGATGAAAAACGTAAAACAAAGAAGGAATATTAATTAGAACAAAGACTAATCTAAGCTCCAACATTGCGATTCAGCAATTATAAATTCATGAAGTTGGCATTTCTGCACAAAGCAACGGGTCAGATATTGAATGGGTTAATAAAATAAACGTTGAAAAATTTAAACATCCAAAGTGCAGATGTACCGCCAGAGACCGACGACCCGCACGTCTGGCCGTTTACTGCGTCGCTCTGCCGCAATACATTTTCTTCGCCTCTGCCGTTTTTAATATCTTATCACTGAAACAAAAGAATAATATTGTTATTATATATTTCTCGTTTCAGTTTTACAAAGCCCTGCTCTAGCGCCGATGTAAAATGACAATAAAGAAAAGGCTTTTGTTTCTTCTCAGCTCTTTTTTTCACTTTCATAATTTATTTTTACAGTTTAATAAAAAAAAAGGGTTTCGCGCGCTGAATCAAATGAAATTCTCGCATATTTTTCAGTATGGTGCGTGTATAAATTTCGGGCTGTGTTCTTCGAGGTGTTAATAAATATTCGTATTGTGGACTATTTTCTTATAAAAATTCCTGACATGGACGCTCGAGAAATTGCATTATTCTGAATCACGAAAATGTTTCTCGTCTCCTTGACAAAAGACGTGAAAATATTACAGGGGAAATCTCGTGTTTTCCTTTCTTTTTACATTTACATAAGTAAATATATTATAGAGATTAACTTAGCGAGATATAGGCGTGTGGAAATAATATTTCGTCACATATTCCAGAGATATATTATGTAGAAAACGCTTACATAAAATGTCTGTTGCAAGTACTTACAAAAAAAAAATAATAAAAAGTCCTTGAAAAATTGAGTTTTAAATTTAATAGGCAATTATTTGTTTATATTCAAAATAATACACACATATACGAAAATTACGCATGATAGTAATAATTAAAAAATGAACCAATGTGAACGTATGTTTAATAAAGTGGGAATAATTGGCACGGACGGATTAAACACTTGTTTGTTTATTTTTCGTCTTTGACGGTGAAGTTAAGTTAGTGAAGTTCATGTAAATGTTGTGTCAATCATGGTTTTGCTGCAATATTAAAAGACTTATGGTGCACTGACGAAGAAAAAAGGCCTTTGTATGGTAATATGTAAAGATTAGCTATTATAATCGCATAAGTACTACAAACACACTTGTGTTCAATTCATAAGAAGTTCAATGAGAATATCAAAAACGAAAGTAATAGTTAATATTTAAAAAGAATATGGTATATTTTCAAAGACGAGGAACTCATAATTTACAAAGACTTCGACGTTATTAAAAAAATACTGATTAAAGACAATAAAGAAAACTATCTTTTTAAAACCATGCTCGCAATAAATGAGGTATCAGGATTAATAATTCCAGATTTGCTTAGTAGATTTGGTAAAGACATTTTTTACTCTGTGCACTACCTCCATAGACTATTTTAAAGGATCATAAAGTATTATAGAAACCGAAATGTTGTTAGAGCGTTTGTGTAATGGAAAGCAAAAAAGTATTACGGATGTTTTTCTTCATAACGACTGGGCACCATAAAGCAATTGGATTCCCTGTACAAGATATCCCTCTTGTTTTTACAAGGCCAAATGATACTCCATAATTCATTCTGGAATAGCAAAAACAAAAATTAAAAATAAGTTATTTACATGACAAAATAAACGGAAATATGAAAAAAATATACAAAACGGTCACTTTAGCCTCGCACTGTTTACCGTTTTAGCGCCTTTGAATAATTTTTTCTGTTGCTGAATTTGAATTTCATGCCGAATCTGCTTCTCTTGGGAATCGTCCTCCTGAAAGACAAAGATCTCTAAAATAATTTTCCGATAGAAAAAGAATGAAAATAAGGAATCGTCTTTATTTGTCGTAAGGTTGCACTGAATGTTTCAGGAAAAATTACAGGAAGAAATTGAGCACGGGTAGAAATAGGCTTAACGTACAAAAATAGGATAAGTATACAACGTACAGTATATTCACAAAGTTGCTGCGGGAAAGACTAATGAATGGGAAGAAATATGTAAACCAGCCTTACATTACGCGATTGGCTACTAGTATATTTCTGAAGAAGACGTGACGTGAGAGACGCTATTAGGTTCATCAAAGTACGTAAGTAGATTACATATAACTAGAGTACAAAGCTTGGATCAGCATAATAGGCTTGGCCTTCAATCTTCTCTAACTAAAATAAACATTTTGTGGGATGACTTCGTATTGCTACCGTTATTACCTGATTGTTACCTAACATATGTATTTAACGGAAATTGATACACGTCTGACTCGCTTTTGTTATAAGAGTCACATTATTAAAAAATAAATACTTCTTTTGTTTTTAAAGTCGATGTAATAAACAAATAAAAGTAAAACAAAAAATATTCGGAAGAGTTCTTAAGTGATTGTAGAGTTTAGTCAAATCGATTTAAGCATAAGCAGATTTAACCAGAATCTTTTTCACAGCCGACTTCAATCTATCAACTTAAACTTTCTTGATTCAATCAAAAACTTAATTACACAGTGTAAGACTCTATTGAATCTTAATCAGCAACTTTTATTATAATTAAATAAACCAGTAAGTTAAATTTAGGAACTTGAAATTCTTAAAATTTCGATGAGTTGTATTCAATCTAAGGTGTCGAATTGGTCAAAGGAATTGGAATAATTTTCAGAAGTCAGAATCTTACCAGTTCATCTTCCCAGACATAATATGCGGTTTCTTCGACGTCAGGTCTGAAATATGAATAAAATTTTCACATTTATTTCTATATGAATACCGTTTTCATGAATTCCTAGCCGTAAAAAGTTTTGTATAAACATTATGAAAAAACATACCTTCATATTAAAATAACCACCAATTCTTCTTAAACAAAGTAAGATGGTTCTTAGAAATCCAATATGTCCATTCTACATTTTTAACTTACGACTGTATTATTTTTAGGTACCCGTATCTCAAAAGAAACTCTTATAAAATCACTTCACTGTCCTTCTATCAGTTTCTCAAGACAGATATTTGAAATTAATTTAGACCGATAAATGGCATAACATTTTTTATTTCACACTATGAAACCTTAAGATTTTAAAAAATTGGATGTTTTATAAAAATTCAATATATTTTTTAAAAGCTATAGTTTCGTTATTCCTGGCACCAATATCTTGTCGATATAGATATCGAAAACAAATAAAAACCATGAAGATTCTTGATAGATGAAATATCTACATACATAATTATGTTTGTACGGAACTCTCAGGGACGAATCCTATCCACGTTTGTCCTGTTTTTGTCGTTTATTTTAAAACTCGCAATTAATTCAACACCTAGCAATAAGTACTTTCCGTTGACATAGAATCATAAAATTTGACAAGAAGCAAGATCTCACACCAAATAAATTCTGATAAACCTTAATTTACAGTAAAAACAGTAAAAATTGTTGTATTCAGATGTGTATTTTAATTATTTATTAAAATAAAAAGTAGAAACATTTTTTTAGAAACTGAAATCGATATTCAATGCGTTTCCGACACTCTCAAAAACATACATGTTTTATTTATTATAATATTAATCGTTACTTACGCGGTAACAGCTAATTTTATGTGCAATCCAGACTCTAAAATCATGTCGTGCGCCTCTTGTACGGTGAGGTAGTTAGTTTCCATGCCATTAATTCCTATCAGCAAGTCACCTGGCTTGATACCGACGCGCTCTGCTCTACTGTTTTTACGTACCTGCATTATGTAACACAATAAAATAGCTTTCTCCTAATAGCATATTAAAAAAAATCGTTTAAGTAATCATATAACGAAATCGTATGTTACTGGAAAGCACTTCGTACAAGCTCTACCATCTCTGGCTCGTAAACGATTTTTAAAGGCTTTACGCATATCGGATGATTGCGAGGCGTTCGGTTGGATCGCTCGTCGTACCGTGGTGACTCTCAGAGGCGTGTCGTAGGCCGCGCCCCCGGCCAGCTCGAAGCCCCAGATGGTGTCGTCGAAATTGACCTTTTCCTGGACACCCTCGTTCCGAGATTCCCACGAGGGCCTCCGTAACCCCTTTCGTAATTCCTGCTCCAGCGCTTTCGGCAGTTTGTGCTGAAAGGAACGTATACGTTAAGGATCGTCCAGACGTGTAATCCATATTAAGATGTTGCTCAGCTCTTAGATTAGATTTTGTTAAGTATGATTATATTGTTTTCTAGATTGACCGTTATCCTGTTTACTGGTTTTAGAGAATATGCGTTATACATCGTAAATAAATTTCGGAAATCTCAGATATATTATTGGCATTAAAAACGATACAATGTCTTTTAGTGGATAATATTTTAATAGCTTAATTTAGAGGTAATATGGGAAAGACAACTCTTGCTTTCTTATGTGACTTAGAATTACCACAGGACAAAAAAAAAAATATTATTTTAATTTCATTGTTATTATTTTGTAATATTTTGAACTAGAAGAAAAGATTGTAAAACCTAAAATATAAAAAAAATTGACACATTTAAAAAGGTGTTCCAATAGAATTGAAAATGTTTATTTTGTTATAAATTTCTACTCAAAATATTTAGCTCACAGGAAAATATTTAAATACTTAACAATGCTTCCTATATTATAAGGCATTCAATTATTATTTAATAATTATTTAAATATTGAAAAAATCTTCCTGTTATATTGTCATTTATAATTTTTTTTCTAAATAAACAGACTTAAATGGGGAATATCTCATATTTCCTCAAAATATCTCCTGAAAAATAATTTCAATGCCATACACATGACATACCTATAGATGAATATATAATATCTATAGTACATACATCCGTCTTGAGCTAACCGGAGAACGATTGATAATACAGTTTTCAATAATTTAATTACCCTGTGTTTTTGTAAATCTCAGGTTACTGTCACAACACACTTTTACTGAGTGAAAATCTCAAAGTGGACAAAAAACGAATAAATGTATATTCACGAAGGTGTAACCGTGGGAAATCGTTAGTTACCATATGAAGTTTGGAAAATCCGAAAATGCCAAGCCTTAATGTCGATTTTCAATTTCGATTTACAAAACCAGAAAGTACTATATAAATAGTTAAATTAATAATTGAAATATTTTTATTTTGGGATATGACAAAAATTTGAAAATTTACCTTATTCGGTATTTTGTAATTACATTAGAGTAACATAACTAATAATGAAAAAAAAAAATGAAACGAACCTCAAGTACTTAATTGTTGTCATTGTTATTATTTTTACCCCGTCATATGAATTTGATTATGAAAAACAACTATTAACAAATTTCTTTTCCTCGGACATCCAAAGTTAATACTAAAAATTAGTTTGATCAATTAAATTTTTATTGTGATCACGTAAATGAATTCAGACAACAAAACCAATTGACGGTCACAATCGAAATTTGTTTATTCGATTTTAATTCAATATCCTAAGTGACATCGAATTCGTTTATTGACCTTTGACTTTTGACTCTTTAAAGCTGTGTATTGTTTAAATAACTTAAACCAAGAAAATTAATAATGACGATGCGAGATGACCGCATCCTAAGTTTTTTTTTTTATCATGCGACAATAAAACACGGCATTCTCGAGGTTCACGACGATGCCCGTAAGGGATCAAATAGAGTTATAGCGATAGCGACATTTATAATAATTGTAATAAATAACACTCACCTTCCTCGAATAAATCTCATCCATATTACTATCGCGTAGGAAAGGGTAAACAAGAAAATATGTGTTTATTTCCTTATCAGGTCCCGAGAAGTCCCGCGGGGAGCTGGCGCCGATTAGCTGATGCGGCGTGAGTGAATGAAATGACGTTTTGCTTCTGACGAGCTATTGGCTTGCGTATCTTTAGGCGCGCGCGATTAATTATGTGAACTGATTGATAAGGACTTGTAACGCTGCCGTAATAGCACTCAAGGTGATATTTTAGGGTTCCGTAATCGACGGAGGAATCTTTATGGTTTCGAAACGTCTGTCGGTAAATATATTCAATTTCTTATGTGTCTGCTTGTGTATTCGTAATTTTATATCCGCGCATATGACTTTGACAAAAACATGCAATAACTAAAACTGGCTATTATCACAATGCGTATTTGAAATGAAGATGAGAGACGTTCTATAGTATGTATGCATTTGGATAATTGATCGTCATTATTTTTTTTCAATTCTCTTTCTATAACATTGTTTAGGGAAAAACAAACATATGAGCTACCAGAGAGTAGTAGGTGGTCATCGCCGCTCATGGGCACTTGCAAATCTAGAGGAGTCGCAAGTGCATTGCCTCCCTCTTGGGTAGGAATAGAATATGTGACGGAGAGGGGAAACGGATGATGAAGGAAGAGTGGGGTGATGGAGGGGAAATGAGGTGATAGAGAGCAGAGTGAAGTGATGAAGAGTGGCGTGGATCACCCGAATTCTCACTCACTGGATACAATACACCATGAAAAGTTATGACTTCACGTCTATATTCTGTGAGAGTGTGATATTTCACCCGTTGAGCCGACCCATTTTCGTGTTGCGGCCAAACTGATTACAATGCGGTATTGTTACATATTTCTTTTGGTATCTATCTTTATTTTTGTAAATTATTATTTACGTAATCTCTTGGCATTTTTGAAGTTCGTGATCTTCTGCGTTGTATCTTCTCCAATTTTTTACTGTTCATAAAACTTAATGCTGTATTTTAATTTAAGTGTAGTTTTGATATTTAGGTGAACATTTAATGCTAATAGCTTTAATTATCTAATTTAACAAATTTGTGAGTTATAAAATTTCAGTACGGGCAGAAGAAAATCACGACTAGTAGTTGATAATTATATTAGAACAAGCGCAATTAAAGGACTATATTTCCGCCTGTTTAATTTATGTACCACCTCTTAACTGCGCCGGTGGCAGACTGTTTGTATTAATTCATTATATAATTTTACTAATATAAATTAGACATTCCATACTATTTTTTCCTCGCCTAGAATAGTGTTTTTGTTGACTGTACACTAATTTAAAATTTTAGTAGAAAGCCATTTACAAGAATAATAAAATATGTTACTTTAGTCCTTTCAAACTAATTAATTCCCAACTAGAATAAGTTTGGTGATTCAAATATGAAGTATATAAAACTGCCTGCTTGTGTAAATTACTGCAGACAATTTCATGTCATACACAGAAAGACTGTAAACAATACAAAATGATGAATGTATAACTTTTACGATTACAAATAAATTCTGTAAGTCTTCTTAAGACATTTTTCAAAATCATGGGTACAAGTTAAAAAAAAGCAATCAATGGATGCACTACCTACAATCATATAAAAGTTTTCATAGATGTACAATTTAAATAAAAAGTGTTGATTTCTTTTTATAAGTTTTTATATTAAAACTGCCCAAATTTAAAATATTTTGAAGGAAAATCGTTCTTCGACGGCATCAAGTATTATTATAAGATGCGCTCGAACAACCATATCCTTCTTTGATAAATATTTGTTTTGAGACTTATTAGAAAACTTATAATGGTTTTGATTATTTACGTTCATTGCTACGTAATTACCACCAAATTACTTATTTTAACTTAACAATCAAAAGCATTTATAATGATGAAAGCAGCCAAATGGACACCGAACCTATCCTCATGTAAACATTCATGCACGTATTCACGTATGCACGCACCCTCTAACGCAAGCGCACAAGAGCTCACAAACGCACACATACACACAAACGCTTGCGTGCGCACACACGCGCATGCACATATTAAAGTTTAGTAGACAGTATGTTTATAATATTTATGCTCTTGATTGATCACAGATTGAGAAACGGACATGGCAATATTTTGAAAGTTCCTAGATTGACTACGGTATTCCAAAACATTGGATAAATATTACTATATCGCCTAGGATGTATACTTTATTGGTGTGTATTAATAATGCACAAATTTATTTCTCATACTTGTACACGTATGTCTCCATTTTAAAATTCTAGTATCTAATTAATATTAAAATAGCTGTTAATTTGGTGAATAACACTAAGAGAAAAAATATAAAAAACGTTTGACCCTGCAGGTCATCCTTAAAACTTCTTACTATTTTTGAATTCAAAGTGTTCAAAAGTAAAGAAGCTGTAAATTATTGATCTTATTATGATCAAAAAAATTGGTTTTATTACTTTTTGACTCTTTCCGAGCTCAAAAATATAGTTTTAATACTTTTTGAGCTCTTCGAGTTCAAAAATCTACATATATTTCATAGAACGCTTTTTTTTTAATTTCCACTAATCTTTTGAATGCGTTGTTCGATTTTGTCTTACGGGATCCAACTCAATTTTTAAAAAACTGTAAAAAGAAAATACGAACGAGTACCAAACATCAATCCATTAAGAATTTTACATATTATTTCGAAAAAACCCTTTTTTTATAATTTTTCGTTAACGATATCTTAAAAGTGTACCAACCGATTTTACGATCGACATTGTTTGTGACGATCGACATTGTTATTTAAATACAAAATCTGGTTAGATTTTGAAATCACTAACACTAGAGTAACTTAAAAACATTTCTTTCCAAATCCCTTGAACAAATTAACTGATTTTGATGCATTTAGCAACGATCAACGTTGTTTCTTAAGGAGAACAACTAGGTACATTCTGGAGATTCTTGGTAGAACAGTCAACAGTAGGTATGTTCTAAAAACACATTTTCAAATGTTTTTTCCATCGATATTTCTTAAACGAATCACCCGATCTTTATGCAGTTTGCGAAAGTCGATGAAACTGTAGAAAAACGTATACGCTGCAACCGGGAAAAAAGACCTGATTAGATCTTGGTATAGATTGGTATTTAAAAATTATTTATAAATAAAAATTTTCAGAATATTTTTTTTTCAATTTCTCACAATTTACTGGAAGGAAACAGTTCAACGTTTTAGAAAGTCTAAGTTAAGAATCTCTTTTGAATGTCGCGCAAGATGCGTTTCTTTCGGATTATTCTCGACATACACAACATACACACACAACACGTACGCGCGCACGCTCGTACGCACGCGCGCACGCACGCACACAAAAATAGGGAGATATAATAAATTTCTAATTTTATAAAAGTTGATCAATTTTCACTGCGGATAGCTAAAAATAGAAGATGTAAAAAAATTATAATAATTATACATTGAGTGAAGTTAGGACATCCTTAAGTTATATTACGTGAATACTGGAGTTTTTGAAATACATTAATGTACTCTTACTTGTAGTAAACCCAATAAGATAATTTTTGTCGTGTCTACTGTACTTTAGTCTATTCCTTATTAGTTTTACTTGTAAGTAATTCCTGTCCATTAGTCTTTCGACAAGCCTAAATAGCATTTAATGCGTACATATATCTACGTACATATATTCAAGGAATCTCATTAAACTGTCTGTCCTTTCGCCCCGAGATCGGAATCCGTGATGGACAGCCAACAAAGGAGATGGGCGGAACAGAATGTTCACAATGCGAAGAACACGGGGGGTATATATCAGTCAACGCATTTGTACTGTTATCGGCTCTCGCAGTGCCAACTGTATTGTTTTATGAAGTAAGTACTAGCTTTTGCCCGCGGCTTCGCAGACGTTAATACTCGTATACTGTATAGCCCGCTCCTGTTTACGATTTCGGTTCCAATTTTAATTTTATTTTTGATTCAAGCCTAGGTTCCAGATCCGCTCCGATGTCTGTATTGAAATTCACAAATCTGAACGACATACAAATTTTATGTTGATTTGTATGTATGTACATGTGTGTGGTAGAACCATGCTGTGATCGATTTGACTACACCACGAAAATGCAAAGCACAAACGGCTAGATCGCTGAGATACCACATTCTTACATAATAATGACGTGAAGATTCCGATTTTCGCTTCAGTTTCGTTTGTATTTGTTTGTGAGAGTTTCGGTGGTCCCCTCCATCAGCTCTTTTCCGCCTCCATAGCCCCCTCCTCCCTCCATCAGATATCCAATTCCTATACGAGAGAGGCCGGCAACGCACTGGCGTCTTCTCTTTGGTTGCGAGTGTCAATGAGTGAGTGGCGGTGACGACCTAACCTCTGGTGGCTTACATGCTCATTTGCCCCTCGAAAATGTTAGAAAATAAATAAAACAAATTTTGGAGTTTATTAGATTAGAATGCTGTTTCATTTTGTAATAAAAGTACAAAATATTTGATAAGTCATACAGGATTAAATAATACCGTAATTGTATAGATACGACAACGATATTAAAGTGATTTATTATTAATCAATGATTATTTCTTGATTCGCATTCAATTTCACTTGTGGGAAATATTTGTCATAAAATCCTGTGAATTAGTTATTTAAAACCATAATTAAAAGTTTCTCTAATTATTTCATTTTTTATTTCAACAATTTGCGATATCCAAGAAAATATGACAATTTTAGTAAACTTAAGTTTAGGTGCATCTAAGATGAATTTTAATTATATATTCTTCAACATTTATTGGAAAGTCAATAAATGATTGAATGATAGGTATTAAACTAAATTTAAATTTGTCTCTTTGCGAACACCGATTTCATTTATAACAAAAGTATCTTAAACCACATTTATAATAAATGTATCTTACAACTCCTCAAAAATAAAGTAGAAAATCACACTAAAAGTTGCAAACGTAGCCATCACTATATCTAGATAATTAGTTCGATGAGTGTTTTTTTCTCGGGAATAAGGTATACAAAAAAAATACTGATGTTTTATCGATGCAGAGAATTCTGAAAAATCCAAAGCGTTTGTTAATACTGTGACAGATAGTCTACTCAGAACTTTAGTTAGAACGTCGTCGGGGAACGCTAAGAGGATTTGATACTGCGTTTGGCTATCTACAAATTCCATAGATATACGATGTATCTTAGTAATTTTGATATTGCTCCTAGATTAGTTTTTTTTTGAGAGAAAAAATTTGAGCAGTCACGGGACGCCTGGCCGATGTGAAACATCGAGTTTATACAAGTGATATGCATTAAGACAAGATTACGACAGGAACTAAATATAGCATAATGGAATAATGGAAAAATTAAAAATAACGATTTTTTTACAAAAAACGATGACTATTTATTTAATAAACATTTATTTTCATTAAATACAAAAATTCAATATTAATTTCAAGTCGCCACAACTTAATTCATTTCATCTGCGACTTCAGTAATAGTTATATTCGATGTTTCCTCTGACGATATTACTGTGACAATTGCTTGTCACAGTAAAAATTAATAATCAATTATTAATCAAAAATACAATCATATTAATCAAAATGTAGTAATGTGTACGGTGTGGTGACGGGTTGCCATGCGCAAGCGACTGTGCGACTTCCTTCTCACTCGGTTCGATGGTGCTGTTTACTACGCAATACATTTTGACTATATATATATATATATGTATCATTATATAGCGTGGTGACCTGTCGCCACACGGTGCACTCTACTATAAATAGAATGTATATATACCCTAGTATAGCGTAGCGACCCGTCGCCACGTCAAGCGTCGCCACGTCAACAATAATACGATTTACTCTGCGCAAATAGATGTTTCAAGACTGCATATATACCCAAGTATAGCGTGGCGACCCGTCACTACGGCAAGCGTCGCCACAGCATCAATCCGGTTTACCCTGCGCCTGTAGATGTTAACATCAAAAAGATACAACTGGCATAGAAGAGCAATCAAAATGTTTGTCTTATTGTTACATCTTATTACATTCATTCCGCATGTTAACGCATATGCCATTTGATAATCAGTTGCTTGCGATTGAAATGATAGCTACTTGTAACGATTTCAATGTGAAAAATAATATTTTTTTGAACTTTACGTACTTCTTAAAAATAAATTTTCATGTATAGTCTGAAGTAGGCAAATTAGATGGGAAGTAAAATCGAGTGTTAACAAAAAGTAAAGTCGTTTTTATGTTTCCTCTTCGCGCAACATATTGACGCATGTTATATTAAAATCGTGTATTTTCTTTCCATTGTTGATACAAAAATATTTTATTTTTAAAGCAGATAATTTAAGCTTTTTATGTGCATGTCATTAAATATTATTTACATTGTTACTATGTAATGTGATTAATGTAATGTATTTTATCATATGTAATGTAATGTATCAATACAACGTATCAAATCAATACAAATAAATATGAATAGAAGGATGTACGTGATTTCAATATTATAAGAGACGCGTTTATGTACACAGTTTGGCTATTGTGTGTATCCCAAAAAATCGTTCTTAAAATTCTGATTTCTCGTTGAGCTCGCACACTTTTTTAATTTTATTGGTCTAAGATAAATTATTTTCATTTAAGTGATTTTTTAACGAAAGCAAAATCAAGTTATTGTAGCTGCTAATGAAATATTTAGACGTTCACTGAGTTTTGGCAGTTGATAAAATTGTGGATTTTAAATTATTTTTATTTATTCCTAAACTCACATTAAATTCTAAATGTGTCTCTGCATAAATCGTATTACAGATTCCCTTGAGGTTAATTTAATAACATAATTCATACATAATTCCGCAGTTTCAGAATTTTATTTGCGAACATATGGTTTGAAAAAGTTTTTTTTATACCGTATCACGTGCATAAAACTTTAAGCAAACCTATTCACATATAGAATATTGATTAATGTGTAGAAAACTGCAAATTTATATGGCAGAATCATTCTGTGGGCAACTCGCATGCAGCACGAAAACGAGCCGGCTTGACCGTGGCCACAGTTTCACAGAATATAGGTGTGAAGTAGCAACTTTCGCTGTTGCATTTTATCTAGCGAGTGAGAGTTCCGGTGGCCACTTTTCCTCTATTAGATCTTATATTCTTTCCCAAAAGGGCGACAGTGCACTACTCGCTCCTTCGAGGTTGTGAGTGTCCATGGGTGGCGATTTACTATCTGGTGTCTAACATGTTCATATGCTCCATATAATACTACAAAAACATAAAAGCATCCGTAAATCTCTAAAGGGTATTGAAATGGATACAAAAAGAAGGTGATAGCGTAGTAGTACAGAGTGGTGCCTTTCGATTAGTAAGTATTATCAGATTCGAATTCAGATCACGGATGAACTGACCGACGAGTATTTATATATAAAAAAAACCTATGTTTTGTCGCCTCATTAGCGTCCAGGGTGGTTAGCGACTCCGACCTGCGATAAGTCAAAGTGGCGAGCTACAGGTATTAGTTAGCCCTTCGATCTGATACAAAAAGAACGCGAGGGCACTCAGAAGTGAGGCGATAAATACTGACGCCACTAATCGTACTCATTTACCCGCTTTCCCTAAAATGCAGTATTACTAAATCTATCGCGGGTCCAGTAATAGCTTATATTGCTCTGTGGTGGTAAACAATAAAGTTCATAAAAACAGAATGTATTAAAATAATTCTATTATATAAAATAATTTTGGACAGAGAAGAAATAAAATTCTCTACGAGGATCACTTTTTGAATTACATGCTAAGAATTAAACATTTACGTCTGATTCAAGATTAATTTAAATTGATGGAGTCGTTGTAGCGTAGCAATCCATTGTACTTGTTTATCATTTTTTCATGTTACAATATTGTTATTGCAAAGCGGAACGAACACAATAAAGTTATTCCGTTGACATAGTACTAACTGATTATAGCAATTGTTATTGTCATAAGCAAGTAATGAGTTTGTAGCGACTGCGCTTAGGCAACTATTTTGTGAACAAATATCTCATTCTATAATAAATACTTGTAATGACATTTTTCCGTTTGTGGTTTTCAATTCATTTTAATACTTAATAATTAATATAAGAACAATATTTTTCTATTTTGATGACTCACAGCAACTGAACTCGTAATAAATGACAATCTATTTACGTAGTGATTTTCTCTTAAGACCTTCGTGCGCACTATGGCGCGCCCCATCTGCGCGTCGGTTGCGCCCGGGCGAGATCACGGTGTCAGTGTAAACAACATCCCTGGAAATATTTTTCAAGGGAGACGTAAATGTCGGTCGATTCATCATCCTCCTCCATCTTAGTTTCGCGCGAAAACATTTGTTTCTGCCAATATCGTTCTGTTTTATTGTGCCAATGCCTATTGATTGTAATGGCTTTCGCTTTCTGATTAAAATAAATAACGTGTGTTTTATATATACGTTTGCATGTAAGCACCTATGAATTTTTTATAATTTTTCTGTAGTCTCTTGTTTATTATACATGTTATCTTTTTTGAGTGTACAGTGCATTTGCAAAAGGTAACATGTGACAAATCTTTGCCATAATTTTCTTTTCAGTACACCGAATAAAAAATACGAAAAAGGTGTTGACGATATATTAACGCAATTAAGAAAGGCTCATGAAATAGTGTCAATAAGTGATGAACAAGACTGTACGTTATTTTCAGTTATCGGACGTCCACCTCTTGAAATAAGCCTCCCTGTTATGATTCCTCAACATGCAATCCTTAATTTATAATAAATCAATCACATATAATAAACGAGGGCCTAGAATTTTTTTCAGGATTTCAGTCCACTTAGTCAAGGTTGTCCCACGTCGGGAACAGCGAGTTCGCAGTCGCCACCCAAAAATCCTTTTTCTATAGCGATTATTATTCTTACGAGTATTCAGACCTGCTCAATTATTACTTAAATTTGCTGATCTCTTGAGTCAAATCGGCTATTCTGCTTCCTTTCCAAATTTCTTTATTTTGGATTATTCCTTTAAAAGAATCACCAAGTAACAATTTTTATCGCATGCAATAAGCAGTTGAATCCTTGATACGTTTCTATCAAAATTAGAATTGTCTGATCGGACAATTTGCTTTAAGTCGATTAATTCGTTGACAATATCGATTTGAAAATGCTCGAGTAATTATCGGATTTACGAATAACGAAAAAAAAAAATAACGAATAACAAATAAAAATGAATTAAACACATTACGTAGGCATTTCATGTTATTCGATCTAAGGATACTAAGTGAACGGATGCCGTTTGTTAACTTTCAATATTGGAGATTATTGGCGCTTCGTGCACCACGACCGTTAATATAGCTTGGAATAGATAGGCTGTCGACGATTCCGGGACATTTATTTAGCATAGTTAACATTTGGGAGTTTGTCATGGTCACCACGCTTGACTATATACACATCGGTGACTGCAACGCTTTAATTTTTACTTTTTATTCAAGTCGACAATACTGCCCGCTGGCCCGAGTACCGCGTTTGTTAATTCTCGCAACACGTTTTCTGTTCATTAATGGAAATTAGTTTACTTTCTTCGCATCTTTAAGATGAACGATATTTAATATTATTCTCTTGTTATTTTAGAAAATCACGTATACATTAAAAATGAAGGCAAATTTAACACGGATTTAATTAAATTTTCTTGAAGCCGAAAGCGCTTTTGTTTATGGTGCTAGTAAACTTTCCTTTAGTTGAAATTTCTTTTGTGAGATATTGTCGACTTTTCATACATATTAATAGCTGCATATTGATAATGTACCATGTTAAGTGTAGGCACAAAAATTTGCAGGATTCTGCAAAACTGAAGTGTCGTGAATTGAAACTTCATTTCCGCTGAATTTCAGTGCTAAAACTTATAAGAGTAAGTAAAATAATTTATTGGAAAATAAAACGAAAGTGCAATGCTTTGTTTCACTGAATTGGCGAAGCAGTCCAAAATATACAAGACGTAATAAGAAATGCATAGATGAACAGAAAGGCGCCTAAGCCTTCTTTGGTTTCGCTTTAATTAGTAAATAAAGCTATGATATTAAATATGAGTTTTATAATTCCACTTTTGAAGTTTATTTTATCAAAGAATTAAAGAAATTAATAAAAAATCTAAATAAAGTTGATTTGAAGGTTTTAATTATTTTTACGATAAAGTTCCTAAAGTTGATAAGCAATTGTAAATACAGATGTAGCTGAGAATTTTTAACTACAGATTGTGTCTACGTTTGTTACAATCGAATATCACTGCATATAGGTTGTAAACTCGTTGTAACAGACAAAATGCTTGTAAATGAAAATTAAAAGGGTCTACATGCCACAATGTGTATAGGTGTAATGAAATTTTATTAAGGCTTTCACAATATTAAAACCTTACGATACAAAACGTCCATACCGGTGTCAAGGTACTTTGATGGGCGAGCGCCATATACTGTGCCAAAGTACTAATAATTTATTGTATTAATTATGTTAGCTCATTTGAGATTTGAAAACTACTGAAATATTTTTGCAGAATCTCTATTTCTTATAATTTGAAATACGTTTTGCGTTTACCAAAAGTTTTAAGTTCCCAATTTAGGAGTCAAAGTCAAATTGATCGAGTCGCCGTTTGGATTATTTTTTCGAAGTCTATGACGTCAAATAATTTTTCTGTTATCATAAATTTGCTTTATTCTTTATTTACCGAATTGAAAAATAACAAAGGATCGAAATGGTTTTTTTTTAAAATACACTAAGTAGATGATATCCAGCAAAATTAAAAAAAAACCTTCGCATCGTCTGAGAGATGAAAGATATGATGAATTGTAAATTTTCTGCAAATACTTAGACTAATATTTTAGGAAAAAGAAAAAGCTATTGTGAGGAGCTGGCCACGTGACATCACAACTAATGACAGCAATTGAAGCGTATGGTAATGGCGTGAGATTCTAAAAACTATTTTGTAATTTTACTGCTAAAGATATTATTTAAAAATGCAGAAATGCGAAATTCTGCGTAAAAAAATAATTTTCTGTATTAAAAAAAAAATGTTTATTTTCGTAAATAAAACGCACAACATAATCATATAAAAATACGAGGTGTGATTTTAAGGGTAATAAAGGAAGTGGTGTTTATACGTTAAGTTTATCTGTCGTTTTTGCGACTACGTACGGAATCCATAAACATATACACCTTGAGCTGCATGCAATTTTTAAATTATTATATATATATAGAATAATATTTTTCTATAATAATAATACTTCTTATTCACATTATACGAAATAAATTGTTACTTATTTGTTATACTGCTTTCAGCACGGGTAGACGACGGTACTCAAACATCATAAGCACACAAGTGTGATAGTAATGTAAAACGTAGTAAATGAATAAGTATATACAAGAAGATAATACAAATAGAATCAAATATAAAACATGTTACCGATGAAAGTTTGTTTATTCATAAGGAGATTAATGACGTGTGACAATGTAAAAAAGCAAGATAAAACTGCAAATGTTTATATACTTAACACGACGTTCCGTTATTCAAATAAGGTTACAATTATTTACATTTAATTACTAAGATTATTTTTAGTTTTAAAAAGAAAATATATTCTTGTATTTAATATTTATTTTTTTATAATAAATTTTAGAAAGTTGATAATTTTCGATTCACAAGCAAACAATATTCACATTATTATGTAAATCCTTGAAGCTTTTCGCACGTATCCAATATCGTAAACAGGTATAATGATAAAATATTACTCCCCATAAAAGAAAGCTTACTACGCATAAAAGCGGAGACTCGCAGCTCACGACTTCGTGGCTTGGCTTCTCGCGCTGGGAGCTTAATGTATGCTTTGTTTAAATTGTTGTTTTATTTAGTATTCCAGTTTTAATTTCTTAATAAAATGTAAATCTCATATATATATGAGATCTCATATATATATATAACATAGGTTATATATATATATATATATATATATACCTATGTTGTATAAGATGCACATTGACACTAATAATTAAAAAAAACCGGTCAAGTCGGTCAGCCCACTACTCGTGGGCTGCTATTTGTCCATCTTTGCAATTTGGACAAATTGTCAACTATTTGTCCGTCCGCAGTTGTCCATCACACTATACAGTTTCAGAAGGGGGCCTTTTGTTTGAATCTTTGAACTTACTAATCGAGTTCACTGTTTAGCGGCTGATAACGTCTAAAACTGGCCCACTTAGGACGGGAGTTATGGATGTTATTATATTAGGTATTCAGACGGACGGAAAGACAGATAGACAGACAAACAAACAGATTTAAATGGCAAAACTATAAGAATTCCTTTTTCAGTATGGAATCCTAAAAAATGTGTGTATAAAACGACATCAAATTGTTAGTATTATGTTGTGTGTTACATTAAAAATTAAAATTGGATATTATACAATATATACTAACAAAAGAGAAGTATCTAATCGTAAATGCATCATTACTACCGTATTGCTCATTTTGTGAATAAATAACAAATAAATTCTATGTAAGTAAAACCTTCGTGTAAGAAAAATTTTAAAAAAATTTTAAAGCAATAGAAAACGTTTTCATATTATATGACGTAAAGCATTAGGTGTTTATCATTTGATTAATCAACGAATAAAGTACATTATTCGTAATTATTACAAGTAAATAAAATCCGCCTTCAATTTTATACTAACACACTGACAGACACTTTTATGACAGATACATAGATATATGAAATTAAAATTTAACTTTTAAGATACAACGAGACAGAAGCGAAATTTGAGATAGCACTGAGGGAAACATTCCTAATTCAATGTCTCAAACTAACGGGCCAATAGAATTACAAAAATATATTCTGTGAAATAGAGGGGTTAAAAGAACAATCAATATTTATTTTATTCACCCTTCATGGATATATATCCACAAAAATAAAATAAACCACGCATATCTTCAAAATCATATTTACATACGTCACTATGCTCAATTCATTTACATACTATATTTATTTCATCTTTTCAAAGTATATCACACTATTTCTACACACGTTGTGAATTACGAACGCCAGCGTATGTAGTCTAAACACATAAGTACGCCTATACTTAAGTAGCATTCTTTTCGCTTAATGCAACGGGAATTTAGCGCCACATCTGTCGGTATTTCCCCGGCCGGTCGCTGCACAAGTCGCAGCGGCGGTATATTCTTTTCGTCCGGCGAGCGGCGGTAACGAGGGATCGATAGTAATTTTGTGTTTTCATTTGTAAGGGGGCGCATCGGTAAATTAGATCAACACCCGAACGTCCCCGGGGAGAGGAAACAGCCGTCGCGTTCCATCAAGCCTATTACACTTATTTTCCTTTTTTATTGAGCGCGGGCCGCGGCGCCCGGCGCGAGCACCAATTTTCCAATAACCCCCGCGTATGAATATTATGGACGCTGTTATTGAAAAAAAAAAAACTCTGGGCGTCATTTTTCGACGCGCGATCATGCCTTTTTTTTAAGGAGCTTTTATGATTCCGCCGGAGCCTTTTTTGCGCTGATAAAATCAAAGACAATTTTATCTCTGTACATATTCCTCGGCTTGCATCCTCGACGAGGAGGCGATAAATGTTCTATATAGCTCGACGGCTGTGTAGTCAGTTATACAGCACAAGCGACTCGGCAAATACGCCCGCCCCTACGTCGCCTCGCTGGGATTATTTTCGAAACGTAAAACGTTCGCTTTAAAACTAGACACGAAACCGGACCGAGGTGTTGATAGCGAAGTTTTCGAGCGGGAACACAGACAAAAAACGTAGCTCGTAACCGGGAACAGCGGACGGCGCGACAATCGAAACATGAATCTCCTTAAAACGGTGGTATTACCATTTTTATGAGAGAGCGCACACAGAGCGGGTAGCGCGGCGCGGCGCCGGCCCACCGCGGATAAATGGGGGGACATTCACGACAGCATTTGTCAGGGCCGGGACCCGGCGGGCGGGAATTGTGCTCATATTGTAGCGGCTAATCCGCAACGCGAATTCATCAGCTTCTAATGTGGCTCCTTATCAACGCGACCCGCGACCCGCGGCCGCCCGCGCCCCGCCCGCGCCCCGCACGCGTCGCCCGAGGATTTTTCTCGCGCCGGCGAAAAATGTGCGAAAGCTTCCCGGTCTTCTTCTTGTATAACTAAATGGATCATTTGCGCTAATTCCCGAATTTAGTGTGTCGAGATAACTAATTCCGGAATTTAGCGGCACTTTTTGCTCGTCGAATAGTAAAGGAAATTAGCAATGTAAGAGAGTTATGGCCTCATTTTCCGACTACGCCTAGCGCTGCCCTATGAAATGACGCTAATAGCCTTTATATATATGTAGGAGAAATATATTTCATTTCCAGTATTACGCACAAATCTATCCTAAGTAAGAAAGTGGAGAACGGTTCAATTTCTGCCTTCGTATTCCTAGAAGTTGTTTCTAATACGCAAAAGTAAAATTACCAAGTAATGGCGATTTTTATCGGACATAATAAAACACATTTATTATTCTACGCCATGTATAAATAAATATATATTTTAATATGGTTTAAACCAGCCACATGATACGAATTGGTATTGCATTCGGAATTTATGTTAGTTACGTGATATCCATACTTACATCGTAACTCGGTGTTACTTTTTTAAGGCTAAGCCAATGAACTGTTTTTGAGGAAATTTGATGTATTGATAAAACATACTGCCGCATAAAATACAAGTTAATGTTTAAATGTTTGTCTGTATATTGTCTTTTAAGTATACAACAAATTAATAAATTTTAATTAAATACGTAGAGCTCACTAAAAATTTTTGGAAATAATGAGAAAATATTATTACGAGTGGTCCAAAATGAATTCATGATTTTTCAGAATATTCTTCGTAAGCATTAATGCACTTTTTTCAAACGAACAAACAAATTTTAAAAATATTTATGCCACTCCTCTCTGGTCACCACGAAAACATGTTTTTCATATTCCTCGACTGCCTCTTCTGGTGATGATATTTGGCCGCGTGAGAGCTGGCATCGTCATGGAGCAAGATGTTACGACATTTACCGTTATTTTTACAGGGAAAACTAAAAATAAACAAAAATGTAGAAAGTAAGTAAAGATCAAGAGATCATTTTTAGCATCAAATTTTAAGTACCCGAAATATGCGAGGCGCTTGAATGAAATGTCAATGGAGCACGAGAGGTATGATAAGATCTTACAGTGTGGAGATTTGTGGTTTCTGCTTACCCATTTTGGGAAAAAGGCGTGACCTTATATAAAAAAAAATAAAGACGTAAAAAATATTATCTGTGCCTAATCTTTAGAATGTAAATCTTGTCAGGAGGCAATTTTTATGAAAAATGAGTCATCAATCGTTTTTAAGCGCCTCTGTGACTATAAAAAAGTTTAACTTATCAGGTGTTAGCCGAGTTTACGTGCACGTTAATGAGCAGACATTGTACGATCATAACATCTTCAGAGTTGTCTTACTACGTAACTATCTGTTAAGTTGGGATCGGCAAGTATTTGCGTATAAGAATGTAATGCAATATTATAGTATAATCGTTACATTTATATAATTTTAAATCATAATTATTATAATGTTTTCAAACGTTATGCAAAAGATTAGTCAGTTACGGTTAAATGCGTAATATTTGTTAAGATTTAGTAGCCGAACAAAAAAAGCAATCCTATACATTTGTTTGTATGGCTTGTTTTTCTTTCTGTATATCACAGGCCCATGCCCTGCCGTTTTTTAATCGAATCCAATGAAATTATACGGGGCGATTATTATATACAGAGAAGTCTTATGTTAACCCTCATATGTATTATGCAGACACTAAAAAAATTAGGAGCAGCTTACCATACAAAAATGTAGGGATGAAAAATGTTTTTTTATTGAATCGTTTTCTTTATTGCTTCATGTGATGTTGGATAAATATTTAAAGACACATAAAACTTTCTTTATGTAATTTGACCACTGAAGTGTGTGTTTTGCGGCTTGTAAACTTTTAAATTGGCAAACTATGCATCCACCGTTTTTAGATTTTGAACCATATGAATTATAATCATAATTTGGAATGATGACAGTGACAATGCTTTATAAATAAATTCAATACGAATATCATTAAAAAAAAATCTTACGGATTTTTCAGATATCTCATTTTTATTTCTAAATCTCTAGCTCATATGGGCAACCTAGATAGGTACGAGACACTGACTCCCATCTTGGTGATTATCAAATGATATTTAATAAGTTCTTTTCTAATTTGAGGTATGATAAAAGATATTAAGGTATACATAAATAACGATAAGTCTCAACAACGCTTGACACTTCATCGCAATGGAAAAAGAAGTAAATTTTATTTATTCCCTAACTGAACATTCATAATTAACATCCGAAATCAAAATTTATTTATTCGTCGCAAAAGGGTCGCCTAACTTATGTATGTACAAAACCGTATATTTTTTCATCCAGTAGATTCAGAGTTAATAGGCTGTACCAAACAGACAGATACGAGAGTGGTCCTAGAAGGATTTCATTGTTTTATCGAGTGTGCGTAACCCAGACAATAAGAGAACGACAATTTGTCGTCATTATCCGACGTTCATTGAAATTTCTCGATATTCTGGAGATTGTATAATACTCTACTGTGTCAAAGTACACTAATCTAGATACGCTGCAATAACTTTAGATCTATTAGCACTGAAAAATATTATATAACGAGAAGACTTCTTCGATTATATTTCGTTTTAAATATTCTAATTCCCCTTCGAATCTGAATTTTGTCCATTAAACTAATAATAAGAAGTTGCGCCTTAAATCCTAAACTTTATGTGGATAGCATAATCACAGTATACTAATATTTATAAGATTTGATTAAAAGTGAATAAAACATACAAATAGACGATGACTATGATATGAAGAAAAATTTTCGTATATGTTACTTAATTATTACATAAACTTAGATTTTAAATAGTTATCGGTTAGACAAATAAAAATAGAGTAGGTAAACGTGTAAGTACATTGGAGTAATTTATTTCTCAAAATAAATGTTATGCAAAATACGCGTTACGTGGTAAGGGCACGGCGGTCGCTTCGGAATCTAAAATGTCACGAGATAACGCGCGCGTCGTAAAAACGGGCGACGCTCGGCTGGTTGGTTGAAAACAAAATTGGGACATTTGGCGATTTGCCGTTTTTTATACATTTCACACGTATTTGCAAAATGAAAAAGGTGTGTTTCATAAATTTGTAACAAAGTATCTAATAAAAATTGTAACACATAATGTAGTTATATATTTATAGAAAATAAAAAACACCGTCATTATTTTTTTTATTTTACATGTGTATAAATTTAGCTTCCGGCTTCATTCGCGAATTTCTATTATTACTACTCCACTTCTAAAAATTATTTAAGTCATTATATACAGTATCGCACATCATGACATCAATAAATATAGAAAGCTACAATACAAGCGAGTAATAAACTCCATACTATATTTTGATACATGTATTAGCCTAGCGGAAAAATCGTCGAAAAAATAAAATGACATCTTTGCTAATATTTAAAAAAATATTCAATTTTGTTCTTCTTTTCTAACAGTGAGCCCAATTTTTTTAAGGTTATTTGATTCAGATACATTAATGAAGTAAAAGTGCTTGCATGCACCCGCTCACTCACGTACGCACACATTCACGCATGCACGCACGCACGCGTGTACGCACTCACGTATGAATGTACGTACGCGCAAACGCATGCACTCATACACACACATACACCACAGATACATTATTCGTATGATATAAAACGCGTGTTGTAGACTCTGAAATATTTGATAATAGTTCTCACAGACACATAAACATACGTGGTAGATGCCCTTAATTTTACTTTGTTGGTAGCCTTTTCTACAAAACTTGAAAGATACTTATCAACCAAAATGCGTGTAAACTTCGTGGTGTTGATTTAGATTTCAGTGTGCGTGCGCATCTCAAAAATTGCTTTCATATTTTTTTCCTAATGCGTCAAAAAAAGTATTACTTCACTAATTCCTAAATCAAAACTAATATTACATTTAATTCGATTGGCACACGTTAGGTTTAGTGAATTCGGTTAGATACCATTAGCTGTGAATTAAAGGCGTGATGCAACACGCTAACCTCGGTTAAATAAATGACCATTACTTCCGCAAAGGTTGAACCACTGTAGGTAAACAGAAACAGAACGTGGTATAATGTGATTAAGTAATATTCCCGGAATGTAGCGGGTCGTGTACGTATGTACAATCGGCGAAAGCTGCGTGTCGGAACAATTTCAGGTCGCGCGCCGCGCCGCCGGGAAGCTGTCTAATGTAGTTAAAGTTTTATCCCATTAGGAAGTTTCCTATCCGAATGGAATGTGGTCATCTCTTCCATTTAACCGCTCTCTCGGTTCGTACTGCGGAGACGACGCACGTAATTGGCTGTTATTACGAATCCCTTATTTTAGCTGCGTTTGGTCGATTTTCCTCCTCTTTGTTCAGAGTTAAAGCAAAGAAGCTTATCTTTGTTGTCTTTGATACAGATGTTACGATCTTTTACATTTCGTTATTTTTAATAAAACAAATATTCCAGCTCAAAATATAAAGTCAAGTTTTTTTCCCAAAACAGTAAGTAGAGACCAACACAGATTTCCATTTAATACGATTTTTACATAATTATTTATCTTCATCAGCATGCACATATTTTTCGATTCAAACACTGAAATTTCGTGTCCTTACAATTTGACCCTGCTATAATATATAACCAATTGGTGTGTACGAGATTTTCGTTAGATATCTGTGATTATGAATGCTAGTTTGGGTTTAGATAATATTATTCTAATAGCAACAAATTTTCCATTTTAAATATTATCAAACACCCTTTCTATTTAAATTTGTAATGGCCTTGCAAGCTTTTTTTTTGGACACGTTTTATATAACCTTCTTTCTTTCGAGTACGAGCTCTATAAAGATAACTTTCATGCAAAATGTAAGACTAATTTCAACTTTTTTACATTCAGAATGCGGGTGCCCGTGAGCCCGGGAGGGGCGAAGGCCATGAATATCTTTGCGAGACGCCCTCCACGTAACGTTTCATAAATTCTCGGTCTCAAGTTTTGTAGTTCGGCTCCAATCTCCGGTTTAGTTGGCCAAGTTTCACCTCAGACTTGTAAAAGTAACGGTATAAAGCACATTACTATTGAGAAACTACTATAACAATCAAGTTCTCTCGTCTAATTAAGAAACTAACCGAAGTACAGCCGTGAACTTCAACGGAACGGTCAAATTTGTAAGTGTTTGTACAAAGCGAGGAAAGATAGATAAGGCTATAACTGTTATTGATACTCTAAGATCGTCTGTTAGAACTTGTCTAAAATATCAGTGATTTTCAGTCTGTTTCGTAATCAAATTCTTGTTGTTAATTTTAGTACCTACTCGATTCTGTCTCGATTACGCCTGTTCGTTTTCAATATCTCAGATACTTTCCTAACTTTCGAGACTCAGACAGTATCGACAGTTAGGAAGACTCTTCGATTGTGTTGTACCGATATTAAATTGATGTTTGCAAATACAGATTCCTATTAAATTACTCTCCGTGAGTCAAAGTAATTATTTTTGCTTTGTTACGTTACGTAAACACATTGGAAAAGTATGCCCTTCCATTATATTCCTATTTCATTTCAGTTTTAAAACTCGACCTTACCGTTGTGCTGCAGTGCAGGTTAACAGTTATAAACGATCCTTGTCTTTGATTGCGCTGTCGATGTGCCGTTCTGCTTAACGTTCTCTCCAGTTTACTAAGCAAACGAGTACTATTATTTCACTTAATTCAGAATTGGTAAATTCGTCCTTGGTTAAGATTCGGACCCGGCGCCGCCTGTATAATTTTTCTAAAAAAGCATTACATGAGTTTTGTGTGTGTGTAATATCTAAAAAATGTAGCGAGGTTATTGTTACCTTTTACCTGCATCTCAAATAAAATCTTATCGTAAAATGAAAGCGGCGGCGATTTACATAGTTACTTCAATCGCTATTAGATCGCCTCCCCGGGCGGGGTTGTTTATGAACGCCGCGACCCGCCCGCGGAAATTGAGCGCGTATTCTTAGCCGTGTCGTGAAAGCTTACCAGATTCGTGTAGTATAACTTGTTTTGTATGCTGTTTAAAGTTTGATTGTTGTTTCTTGACAAAATCGAACGATGATCATGATCATCCGAGCAACAGGCCCTGATAGCCCGACACTGTATGAGATGAAATACGTTAGTGATAGTTTTTGTGACGATTTAAAATGTATGATCCTAATCAACGAAAGAAACGAGATCACGGCTGCTAATACACTTAAAGGCCGATATGATAAGTATTTAACTGCCATTATGTTATATGACTACTAATATGGAGTTATGCGAAATGACATGTTACATTCAAATTTATGGTCATTCAATCTTCATTAATCTATTTAATTAGATAATTGGTAAACACATTGTCTTGTCTAGCGTCGGTTATATCAGTATTTGGGAGTTTTTGTACGAAAGATATGTATATATATATATATATATATATATATATATATATATATCTTATTTGCCCTGTGATACATAAGTGCTAAAGAACGAATTATCTTTTACAATTTTATTAAGCCCTCTATACTTTTTTAAGGACCTTTTTATTAGAAGTAGAAAGGAAAACCGAATAGCGTCGTGAGTCAATCAACTTAAAACCAGTCATTCAATCAGGGCAATCTTTATAGAAAAGAAAACCGAGTGAACCGCCGTCACTGGGATTTTTCTCACGGAAACGTTTAGATATCCACGTGGGCGTGTTTAGATACGATTTGAAGTCTCCGGGGATGAATGAGATGGTACAAGGAAAGGGTGGGTCTGTTAAGGCTGCGGACCGGCCGGCGCGCGGACCTTTTCTTCTTGGCAATGTCATGCGGACACGAGCCTGCGCTTCGAAACGGACGTCGGCTTTACCGAACTCTATATTTACCTGTGTTATTTTGTGAGTTGGTCATTCGTTATGTATATACATCGAAAGTATTGTTAGAAACGTAGTGTCCGTGGCTTAAGTCTTATTTTTTTTTTTGGTAAATTCACTGATGAGTATGGACTCTTAGTACCAAGTATAAACTTTTTGTTAGGTAATAAAATATTGATAAAGAAAAGTACTGATGATTATTAAAATCTGATAATATTAGACGGACGAACAAAATACATTTTTGCAAAACGCAATCGTCTTATAAGACATTTCTATTTATCACAAGGCTTACGGCATTGCTAAGAAACGATACCTTCAATGCAATACGATGCATTGAAAATACAAAGCATTTTAAAGGCATATAAAATACTTGCAATTCGATTGTGATTCTTAGTGGAAGAAATCCGATCATGGTAACTTTAAAACTGCGCAGAGGGATTGACCAATGCCATTGTTTGATCCTTCGTTCGTCTGTCTGTACGATATCCTCGGTCCTACTCAAATTTTCTAACATAGTAATATGTACTAGTTTTCGCTCGCAGGTTCGCCCGCCTGTGCGGGCGAGCATTATAGAATGAATTATTTCATCTTTTATATAGATTGATCCCGTCTTCAACCACGATCCTGATGCCAGTCTCGCTCTCGATTCCGAATCCGGTTCCGCCATTGAATTCAATTGCATTCTCTATCTAGATCCTGATTCCGATGAAATTAGAGGAGCGTATACTCTTACACTGAAAGTACACATATTATCGCTGAATCATTCTGTTATGAAACAATCTCGCTTCTGCTCTTGTCTGTACTGTTAGCTATTTTAGTACCGGGCCGGTGTAGATCTTGATCTTTCCTTATATATTGCTGTTATCAAATTAAAGCTCGATATAAAAAAACAGGGCGATATATTCAAGCGAGTGAAACCAAGTAAATAGTAAATTTTATTCCAAACTGTTACTTTATTTGAAATTACATTTTGCATCGGTTATAAATTAGAAATTATAGTTTGCATTGGTTTTACATGACATGTATTTAAAGAAACAAAAAAATCACACTTCCCTCTCGGTCTGCCTCAGTTTTTGCGAATTTCATTTAATGTACGGACAAGTGATTTTTAAAGTTTTATTATGTGTCTATATATCTTTTTTTGAGACAAGCAAGAGGAGGTGGATATTTATTTATTGGATACATATTCAATATACATGCAATATATAAATTTTGTATAACAAATATATACAATACTTAATGATCACGTACTTTGTATATCCAAATATACACCATGTGTAGGTGTACATGTAATAGATACACACAAGTATGTGTCTATATGTCTGGATAAGGCTTTTTACCTACATGATGAATTTTAATGCGAATTTCATGCATGATTTATCGAGGCCGGTCTAGGCATAACAAAGAAAAAAGCGTAGAAATTTTTCTGGTGTTATCTTTGGAAATATTTCAAGGATGATCCAAAGTAGAGATTTTTGTTTTAGAAGTTTGGGGCCTTAGTGGCTGCGTGTATGCGCATGCGACATGGCCGATTTGATTCGGATGCGTTTTTTTTAATTATAAAGCTGATTTAAGCGGGGCCGTTCACTACGTTACATAAAAATTAAGTCACCCAATTCAAAGAGCAATGGAATTTATTCGAAATAGTGAAAGATGTCACCTGTAAAAGGGATATTTATCAGACTTTTCTTAGCCCGTTCGACTCCTTGGTACACTGTATAAGTCTGATGATGGTTGAATAGAGCGTTAACCTTGACCTGATAGTCATGCCGGATAGCAGGTTCAACTCCTTAACAATATACAACGGATCTGTGAACAGTGTCTGGGGTCATCCAAATGATCTCGATGTGTGGTCGGCTTACAGATGAACATATGCTGACGATAGGGTTGTGTCAGGAAAGGGCTTACAGAAACTTAGCTTCATTAATTATAAGCTCATCGAGTTTGAAATCGTTATATAGGTTTCTGGGAATAGTTGGTAGTTTGTACGGAAATAAAAATCTTATATTGACGTTGAGCTTAAAATTGGTTGGACTGAACATTATGGGATACTAGCTACGGCCCGCGGTTTCACCCGCGTGGTGATGGAAAATTGTGGTAATAATGATAGAAAGAGTTTTATTTTTTTTGTCAATTTTTCAATGTTTTTTTATTATTTTGCTATTCGGGACGGAGACAAATCCAACAAATTAAAAATGAAAATCAGTCCAGCTATTCTCCAGTTATAAGTGTTCGAACAATTATAGTGTGTAATGTATGTAGAAAGTATTTTTATGATGATCTCACTAATATGTATTATAGGTATTAAAAACGCTATAGTTTGTAAGGATAGATAGGTACGGAAGTATATGATGATTGATGGTAATGCATATATAATATTGGTGGCTACTACAATATACTCCTATAAACTATGTTAAACGATTTATTTTAGTCTGTATAAACATGCAGATTTTGCGATTTGGAAATGCGTGAGCGAGCCACATAGAGCTGGCCGTGGGAAAAACATTGCGTGCTCAAATGTATGTCTGTTAGCTTTATGATCTGACCCTGCCGCCGGACCGCACCATAATATCGAGCACTCGCTTGTCTATCGTCATAACTATTCAAATATTTGTCCACATGATGTAGTGTAAAAGACAAAGTTTATCTACTTTAAACACCAGATGCGATAAAAGTATTTATTTTGATATAAGGATCAATTTGTTGCTTCCAAATGTGCGTTAGAAATAAATTGTTAATTAATATTGTATTTATGGTTCACTATTTTGGCGATAATGACTTATATATAAAAGATAGATATATGCTGTCGCGGGCTTTTTTGTAGGATTATATAAGATAAACATTTCCATTATACATTATATACGTGTAATTCCAGCAGCACATACCAGAATGGCTCGCAGATAGCAGTTTTTTCCTACTTATTTGACACTTATCGTTATATTTTGGATAAATCACACTACATCTTTAAATTATAGCTTATGTGTTAGTCTAGCGTGTAAGCTATATGTTATTGTACAGTGTCATCGGAATCCATTCAGCAGTTTTTGCGTAAAAAAGCAACAAACGTCCATACTTACAAACTTTCGCATTTATAATATTAGTATAGATAAATAGCTAAGAAGTAAACTTCTTGTGTGGCTGGGATAGAGTACTAACCTTCTGTAATAATTGATTGTGTATACTTATTACAAAATTGTTTTGTGTACTTGTTACGTATCCATAATCAAATCTATAAAGGCCCAATTCTAATATAATAAGTTCAACTTATATCTCTTATGAATTTGAATTAAAAGATAATCCCAAATTTAAGTTTTGTTACGAACTGTTTAAAAAATTATATTTATTGTCTTATTGATTTCCCAAGTCTTTAAGTAAATATAATTTTATTGTATTAATGTTATATCCTAGTAGAGAAAATAATCTACCTCTATGCAAAATTTGATTACAATCCGTCCAACCGTAAGCGTACATTCATAGATACAAACATCCTTACAAACACACTTTTACGTTTTTTGTATTATAAATAGCCTATATCAATCTACAAACGTTGATATAGGCTATTTATAAGCATTGAATAGTTCTCTAAATTTTAAGACTGAGAGAAAAAATATTTTCATTATACATATAAACACATATATACAAGTTGCTCTTAACGTTTATTTTGGCAAATAATAATAATAACAAAATGTATTAAAACTTGCTAAGTAACATGTAACGAAAGATGCTTAGTTACTAAAATATTCAAAGACGAAAAAAATGTTTGTATGGTGTGTGTATACTTGACAAAGCAAAGTTGCCGCTTCAAGAGTGCATGTGTACAAGGCGCGTGAAGCTACGCGCACCTCGTATTTGTTCGTCTCGTTTACAGTTAAATTTTATCATTGTTAATCATGTTTCGTCATCCAATTTTCAATTATTATTAAGTAGTAATTTTTGTTTATTGCTAAAGTTTCTCATTGCGTTGATTTTTTACTTGCTCATTGTTACGTTATTTTATTCGGAGTTACGCAATGCAGTATAATTATCCACCTCAATATCAAGCCGACATTCGTTTTGTGCATGGATTATGCAATGGCAATACAGCTGCAGCTGTTCGCGAGTATCAAGGAAAATACCTTGATCGTCTATTACGTGATGTATACACGTTCATTGACGTGAGGAACTAAATAATTTCGATGCGTAATTCAAATATTAGATTAAAATAAATAACAATAAGATTAAGTTTTTTTTTTTGTTTTCATAATTATTTTCTGTTACACAGACGATTTAGTGAGGTGGGAATAGTATAAGCACATTAAGAAAGAATTATATATTATTTGAACAGTGCATTAAGAAACCAGGATAATGAACCTGATTATTGAAGATATGACCTTATCAACAAGGTAAAATTACAAGAATAGTAGTTGTGGGTCGTAAGGTCATGTGGCAACTTTTGAAAACAAATGGTTTACATCTATACTATTACCGAAAGCGCAAGTACTGCTACCCATTGACAATTTAGTAAGAATTATATTTTGCCAAAAATTAAATGAACGTCTTCAAGAATAGCCAACATTATTAAAAAGAAAATTTGTGAAGGGACGAAGCACAGTTTTTGAAAGCAGGAGTATCAAACTTATAAAACTTGAAAAATCTTCACTAATGGCTTCCAGAAAATCCATAAGCTGTTAGGGGGGCATCACATCAGAGGAAACTTTCACTAAACACGTGAGGTAGTATTTTCAAAAAGAAGTTAGTTGGTCCAGTAGAAATACTACGTCGCCTAAATGCTAAAAAATATTTATCATTTTTGAGGACAGCAAGAGATTTGACAGTTTTCTAAGATGTAGATCATACATTACGAAGTATGTGGATGTAACACGATGGCGCTTCGGTGCACTACGAGCCTGAGTTGCGAGCTTTTGTCGACTCTACATATCTTGAACAGTGGATCGGCCGAGAGAACTCTGTCTTAGCATGGTCGTCCAGGTCCCCAGATTTGATCCCATTTGGATTTTTATGTATGTAGGACATTAACAAGCAAAATCTCCTCGAAACTCATTTGAGTTGAGGGATCGATCAGTTACTGGTCAAAATCCAAGAAGCTGCCACGGAATTGAAAAACATGACCGTAGTTTTAAATAGACAGATAATAATTAGGTTAAGTTTACGCATAGAAAATAAAGGAAGCCATTTTGAAGCATTATTGAAATAAAAACTTTTATTTTATAAGCTTTTTTGTATTTCATTAAAATTATCTTTTATTATATAAGCATAGTTTTATTTTTAAGGAATAAATTGGTCACTTACCCCATAGGACTATTTTTTAAAGGATGTATGAATATGGTGTGTATGAATATACGCACACTTTTATAACACATGAATTGTAATTCCTGCCTATCCGACGCGGCGATGTTATCGCTTCATGTATCGTTTATGTAGGCATACTTTTCACTAGAAATTCTTCTATTTTGTAAGAAAAAATGATAACTTTGTTAATGCATTTTTAGGCATGTGTTTATTTGCCAAAGTTAATGAAAAACGTCATGAGTTAAATAAATATATAGTACCCATGTTAGTACCACTAAAAATTATGGCAGTGTCGTCGGCAAAAGGAAAAACCTTATCTGATGCAAAGATTTTTTCTTATGCCGACGACACTGCCCCATAATCTTTAGTGGTACTACGTGCGAACCGTACATGATTTTACTGAAGAAGGACTGCCTGAAATAGCTGGTTGGATAGCAATCTACTAACCTTAAACACGAATAAAACTAATTATGTTAGTTTTTCTATTGATAACAAAACACAGGCGAGTAATGACTATTGTATAAAGATACATAAATATGAGAATCACAAGAACCAAGAATGTTCCTGCATGGACATTAAAAAAACCAACTGTATAAAGTATTTAGGTATTTTAGTTAACTACAGGCTATCATGGCATACTCACACTGAACAAGTTCTGGGAAGAATTAGAAAGCTAATTTGGATATTTAAAATGCTCAGAGATGTTGCGTACAGAGTTCTTTTAAATAAGGTCTATATAATATTAGTTCAGTGTGTTTTATTTTATTGTATATTTATATGAGAAGGATCAAGTAAAATTAAATTTCTAAGCCTGGAAAGACCATAAAGATGTCTGTTTACAGTAAAATACTTCCTGCCATACAGATTCTCTACGGAAGGACTTTATAAGTATATAGATCTGTTAACCATGAGAAAACTTTACATAATGACAGTGGTACTAAAAACGCATAAATCCATAATTTATAATCCTGATATTCCTGGAAAAAGAAATAATTATGCTGTTGTACCTATACAAACTATAAAACTTGCTTTGCAAAAAGACAATATAGCAGACAAACTATTTACCTATATAACATCATCAACTATAAACTTAATACCTACTGCATAAATCACTTTGATTGTAAGAAACCTTAACTAACTGGCTTAAAACTCTAAACTATAATAACACAGAAAATCTTTTACGGAATAAACAAAACTATACCACAATGGAACAAATTGTGTGCGGGTGCTTGGGTGTGTGCATGTCTGTGGCGTGGATTAACATGCACTCGGCCTACTTACACACCCATATCCACATCACACGAACACTACACAGACACACACACACACACACACACACACAAAACAAACATTCGTGTGGTGCGTGGAAATTGACACACCTAAATGCATATGCGCGCACGTACTTTCGATAATATTGTTTTATTTCTACTTGATCTTGTATTCAAATGGATGTCGGAGGAGCGACGCCTCCTGGCACAAGAATTGTTAATACTTAAAAGGAGTGTGCCTACAATGGAAGCTGTAACCTAGATTAAGTTACTGGAAATAAACATTTTTATTTATTTTATTTATTGTTTATAGGTTTAAAACATAATTTAACCCCAGTCAGGAAGACTTTTGAAATACACAGCATTAATACCTACCGAATAAAACATATTAGCCGCATTAAAACGTTCATTATAACATAATTTATTACTTTTTTAGATTACGTTATTTAAAGGAAGTTATTAAAAGTAGGCGCATATTTATTAACGACGTAGTACAAATAATTATTCCGTTCGACAGTGGGCTTCGCCGCATCCAACTCTATTATAAAGTTCGCCCAGAGCCTCGCTTTATCATATGTCTTTTACATGAAAAGCACCACACCTTACAGTACAACGCACGAAACTACTGCTGTGAAGTCAGTCACGAAAATGTCGCAATGGCGTAAAATAGGAACGCGGGGAGAAGAAGGAAGGGTGGGGAGCGATGAATCTACGTATTGCATCATACGCAGGCAATTCAGAGCGGAAGGTTTTCGTGCATTATACTATTCTACAGGTTTGAGGAAAATAAGTGTTGATATACGTTTTAAAAAAACGGTGAATATTTTAGTACTTCCTTTAATATAAAACAACGTCGTATTTGAAAATAACTATTGTGTGAAAGCCGATTCACCTAGTTCATACAGAGTCTATAAAATTCGAATACATATAAGTACGTGAAAAGTTATTATGCAATTTTCTCAAAGAAACCAAAATTCTTTATAATCACGCAAATTTTTAACAACTTCATTAATATTATTTAAATCATTTACTTCAATAACCTCATTTCGAGTTGTTTTTATTATATCATATTTATTTATGTATAAGCTCACGTCTATTTCTCAGAAGGGGCAGAGAATACACCTTCACGTGACACGATATTTATATACATATCGGTACACGCAGGATAGTCGGTGTGCTTAAAATTTGACTCTTCTTTATTCTTGAAATAAAGTTTTTCACGGCTCTCTTTGGCGAGCCTTCTATCACACGAATTCGCTGTGTTGATCTTCTTCATCGGTTTATCAGCATTCATCCTTTTGAGATGAATAAACCACCTCAATTTACTGCCTGAGAGTTGGTGTATTGTTGTGGTATAATTATCCCGCCAATTTTCTGGTTGGGTGCAGTTTTCATATTATATACGAAGAAATTAATTAGTAGATTCTGTGTTTTATCTATGGTTTTTGAAGATGAAAAAAATCCACCCACTAATCGACCACCACCGCCACTGCTGGAGACTGCGCCGAAGACGTTCTAGCACTCCAGGCTGCCGCGATTCGTCGTGGTCTTTTCGCAGTTTGGCTTATAATTACATAGAGTTTGATTATATTAGGAAAATAGGGTTTTCCTTGAAGAATGGTTTAAAGAAATGCAGCTACATCAGGTCATAAGTTGAAGAGTTTTTTTTTTCTCGTAAATTAAATGTTTTGTACGGCGTCCGACTAGCGCTCGCTCTGTCGTAAAAGTATCTGTACTTGTACAATTAGAGGAGGGTATCAGTTGATCTCAATAATTGATTTAGAACCGACTTGTATTTATTCTATCTGAGTTCTGTGAGCCTTTTATATTACAACACCGGGATAACATATTACTAGACAGAAGTCCGTAGGAAAAGTATGAACCCGTAAAAACAGGTGAAGTAGAAGGGCCAAAGCGAAAAAAGCATGATTATAGCGAATGCGAGAAAGAAATTTTAAAGAGAGCCTTATACTACTAAGAGGACGGAAACATAATGTAAAAAAAATATGAAAGCCTATTATGAACTCGAACATGGAGCGGCGAGTGCAAGGCAAGTTTAATACTCAAAAAATAGAATATGAAATGCCTACATTATGTACATCCTTTTATATCCGACGAACGCTTTTGTAGGTCATTATGAATGTAAAATACTAAACTTTTGTTGAGAACTTTAACCTAAGCTGGCAAAGTTGGTAGCAACTTCGTTTACAAAAGTGTTAATAAGCTGGACAAAGTTTAAAACTTGCGTAACTTTTCACCAGTAGACGCTTTAGTTTTACGTATTTACTTTTGCCAGAGATTTTCATTGAATTGAATTTTAAGAATGTTAAAATTCGATTATTAAACATTAATATTATGTGATAATTAGAGGGAATTGAAAAAATCAAAATTTTGTGTATTGAAGCCGCATTAATTTTTACTTATGATTAGATGCTAGACAAAAATCAGTTTAAATATATGAAATAATTGTAGTTTCGTAGATAAAACATTTACCTGTCTTAATCCATTAATTATGAGCTGAATGATCTATAGATGTGCGGAAATGTCTCGTTTTTCTTCTAAAGACAATCTTAGAATTTATTTAATACTCAAAATAAATACAGTATAATATGTATACTAAGTACGTATACAATATACAACGTACTAAGTACAATGCAAATGAAGTGGCTGAGTTATCTTCATATAAGCAGGTCGGCCGAAGTTATCCGAGAATACTTAGGTTACGTTCACGTTACATGAATATTAGTAAATAAAATCGTTTTATAAGTTACAATAAAAGATTCCAACTAGGAAAATTCAATAACATAGAACAAAGTAAAAATACTCTATTAAGTGCACTGAAATTTTCTACGAAATCAAAATTATTTTCACCTGACGACGACAAAGCTAAAAGAGGATTATGATTTAAAGAGCGTATTCATGCATTTACGTAGATATATTCATCTGTTCCGTTGTGGTTCCCAAAAGATCTGGCCTAATTTTATAAATAAAATGTTATTCGACGCTTCTTTACATTTCGCATATCACAAGGCATGAAATGTCTTTTTTAATCCAACATGGCCGACCTTTTGTCATTTTATAACCTTGAAAGAAAATAAATCGAATATAAATGTGTTACGTTTAGTATCAAAATAGAGGTCTTGAAATGTACATTTAGAGTATATATAATTTTAACTTGCAAATACGTTGAGTTGATAACAAAATTTTTTCGCGTTTAAAAGTGAGGCCAAAGGGAATGTACCGATACCGCGTTGATGTCCTGCCTCTTGCGCAGTGCGAATCTATAATATAATAATTAAAAAATAAAAAGCCAAGCTTATATGTCGCTCAGTAAAAGTAAAGTCTTAGGAAGGTATATTCTTCCCTTGGAAGGTATAAATTTTTAAAAAAACCTCAAGATTTAAGGGCTCTCACTCGAGTTAAATAAACTGAGAGATTTAATTTCTATTTAAATCAATTATATATACTATGATTTATAAATAATAATAAATATATCAAAGTTGTCTATATATATCTATATACAATTTAAATGAAAATAATGATTTGTTTTTTAATTTAACAATTTTAAAAGGAAACAAGAATATTGTCGTGTGTAAAAATGTAATAGATATAATAAAAGTTTCAAAAGATTACAAACAATTACTAAAATGCATAAATAATTTGGCTATTTCGTTCGTTGCACTAGTTTAAATTGGTTAATTATCGGTCAAAAGCTGCAAATAAGGCTTTTCCCATAGCGTATTTCGTACGTACAAATTTGACCATTAATTGTATAAAACATTAGGCGCAATCAGATGCTAATTGCCTTGATAGTGAAGTACAAACTGATCTGCGTACTTTGAATATTTTTTAATTTTACATATAAAGAGGCTAAGTCGCCACGTCACTATGGCCAAAAATTTATATTTTATTATAGATATTTGTACGTACGAACTACGCAAATTTTTACCCATTGTCTGATTTCCAATTTACCTTATACAATGAACTTATGGGTATCCAAGGGGACCGTCTTTTTTATAGCCAGACCATTTGTATTTTCGGTAGTTGGGTTTCAGTTTTTAAAATTTTCATCTTTTCTCAAAGTTAATTCTTTTATTTTACTATATATACTAACATCTAAGGCCGTATATTATTCTCATGTTACTATATTTGATGGTTTACGCATTTATTTTTGAATCTACCCGATTAGAAACGTAATTCGTACAGAAATCACTCGTGCCTGTCTGTACATCTGTTACGAAATGTTTTCTGATACTTCATGAAAAATTTATTGAAAAAAGAAGTTGTGATTTCTCATATACAAATTGAAATGACTAAATCATAAGTATATAAGGTAAATAACAAATTCTGATTTTGATAATTATTTTTGGACAGGCAATTATGTATACGAACTGTTACGGACAGCCGCGCTATTATTGTTAAAATTGGACAATATATATTATTTGTTGTACACGAACGGACTTAGGTTAAGAATTATTTTGCAATTTATTGTATTTTGTGTGTGTTTTTATTAAATCTTTTGAATTGTCTTGTTTTATTACCCGGGTAGGGATCAGTCGTAAGAAATTGCATATTTTTTGTCTATTTTCATATATTTTTGTGTGTTTATTATTTGTATTTTGTCCTGTTAATTTATATCTTGTTATTTCGTATTTACTTGAAAAATACGAATTAAATGTGATGTGCATTAAGTTGCATACGAAATTGTGCCTTGGCGGGGGGACCAATAAGAGGCTTACAACCTATAGGCCTAGAAGTCGTTACGGTGGCTCCCATGCGTAAAAAATGTAAAGTACATGGCCACACCTTCTCAATTAAAATGTATGCAACTCATATGTGCAGGCGGATGCGCCATCTATAAATTGCAGCGAGATTGGTGCAACCGTCGCAGTTGTACTCCGACCTCCATGTATGAAGCTCGGCTGTAATAAAAAAAATCTTGATCACCTGAAAACGCTTTTGCTCACCACACCGCAAGAAATTCGTTCTCCGAAGCTACGTGTGAAGGGAAATCTCAAGTGCGGGTTTACACGGCGATAGCGGAAATCGCCGTTACACGAATATATATTTTTTTTAGTTAGACAGTAGTGACAATATAGCAGTAATTTAGTTTATAAGTGGACAGTATATATATGTACATGATGCGGATGCGGTTTAACTACAAACTACTATAACTATGCGCTACTATTACTAATATGAAATATAAAAAAAAATATTAAAAAATTAAAAATCCACTATTCTCCCCTTATATGAGAAACGAATGAATGATAAATTCAAGCTGAAATTGTGATTGTTAAATTTTGACGGAAATGTATAATAAAATTATAATGGAGAAAAAATACGTTGTTTAATTTCATTGAATACTAATGAATTAATTTGTAGTACTTAGTCGTACTAAAGAATAGATATTACTATAGAAATTTAAGTGTTGAGTCCTTCTTCATAACAATTGTGTGGTGCGCGATTGTCGGGACGTATGAGTTAAGCACACTATGAACGCACGTCTTTGCCATAGCGTGCATGTGATATACTGACTGAAGATAAAGCATATTATATCATACTGGCTGCGCCCCGCAGTTTCACCCGCGTGGTGATGGAAAATTGTGATAATGATGATAGAAAGCGTTTTATTTTTTTGTCAATTTTTCAATGTTTTTCTGTTATTTTGCTATGCGGGACGGAGACAAATCCAACAAATTAAAAATGAAAATCGGTCAAGCCATTCTCCAGTTATAAGTGTTCGAATAATAATATTGTGTAATGTATGTAAATTGGAACTAAGTATTTTTTATGATGATCTCACTGATATGTATTATAGGTATTATAAACGCTATAGTTTGTAAGGATAGATAGGTATGGAAGTATATGATGATTGATGGTAATTCAAAAGTTATAGGTGGCTACTGCAATATACCCTATAAACTATGTTAAACGATTTATTTTGGTCTGTATAAACATGCAGATTTTGCGATTTAGAAACGCGTGAGCAAACCACATAGAGCTGGCCGTGGAAAGACGTTGCTCAAATGTATGCTACCTTTATGGTCTGACCGCCGGACCGCACCATAATATCGCGCTCGCTTGTCTATCGTCATAACTATTCAAATATTTGTCCAAATGATGTAGTGTAAAGACAAAGTTTATCTACTTTAAAACACCAGATGCGATAAAAGTATTTATTTTGATATAAGGATCAGTTTGTTACTACCAAATGTGCGTTAGAAATAAATTATCAATTATTATTGTATTTATAGTTCACTATTTTGGCGATAATAGCTTATACATAAATGATAGAAATATGCTGTCGTGGGCTTTATTGTAAGACTATTTAAGATAAACATTTCCATTATACATTATATACGCGTAATTCCAACGGTTTTTGCGGCGCACGCCAGAATAGCACGCAGATGACAATTTTTTTTCCTACTTAACATTTATCGTTATATTTTGGATAATTCACACTATACCTTCATAAATTATAGTCTGTGTGTTGTTCTGATGTCTAAGCTAAATATAATTGTACAATCTCATAGAAATTCATTCAGTAGTTTTTGCGTGAAAGAGCAACAAACATCCATCCATACTTACAAACTTTCGCGTTTACAATATTAATATAGATTGCCTATGCTTATAAAGTATAATAATTTTCTTGCTTTACTTACATTGTTTTTATAAATACTTACATTACGTATTGTTATTGTCATATAATTGTACTTATTACGCAAATGTTCATAATCTAAAAAAACAAACCTAGCTTGAGAGAAAAAAATTATTAAATTTCATAGGTTCGTTTGAGGCGCAAAGTCGTAAAGGGTTATCGTGTTATGTTAACATTTAATAACTATTATCTTCATTATGGTACACACAAGCTGCACCTCTGCAAATTGCAGTTTCCTTATTGAAAATAATAGTAAACTGAATTGTCATGTGTTTTCACATCACGTGTTTTAATGAAATATGCCTTTCTTTATCGTATACTTTCACATGATAAGTTTCATTCGTTTCTACTTACCACCTCCTTAGCTTTATTCTTCAAACCTACCTAATCAAAATTTAAGTTTTATTTTATTGGTAATATTTAAATGACTACATCACTAAATTTATAAAAATGATTATCGCTAATATGAAGAGTCACAAACCCATCATATTCGCGCTTAAGCTTCAAATTTTAATATTTTTTTTAATATCATAAGTGTTACCAAAACAATTTCATTTATTATCCAGATTAATAAGATTGTAGATTGTAATAGCTTTATTACTTAACTTTATAATTGCAATCATTAGTACTGTTCCATACTTTTTTACTTCTCTTTTGTTTGCAATTCTAGTCACTTACCATCATGCATGAATCATTTATTTGTATTCTAAATCATTTTTAGTTCTCATGCGTGTGACCATGAATGACACTGAATATTCTTATTGAACTCATTGTCCTGATATTCCGAATTCACTTTGACACGATCTACGCGGTTGCTGTTTTTAAAATAATTTGCTATGTTTATCTAATTTTGTTTTAATTATGTTTTTTAATATTTTGATGTCTTACCTTATTTATAATCTGCCCTTACGTTCTCTCTTAACTGACATAGTTGTACTACAACAATGAAACTATATTGTTCACATATACTTTAATTTGGAGTTATCTGCAAGGTTTTTTACGGTCACTTTGGAAATTCATTTATAACATCCGAATGGACTATAAAAAAAAACGTGTGCGTGTAACCGTTACGCGCGGTTGAAGTAAAAGTTTTTGGAATTTTATGATAAATATCATCAAAACGATTAGTAATAATATAAATATGTCATTTTATAATTTTTTTTTATAATGCAATTTTGGTCTTTCCCGACTTGTGAGAGCCTTGATCTATTAAAATAGTGTTATAAATATAAATTGTAATTATATATATGTATATATATATATATATATATATATATATATATAATTACAATTTATGTATATATATAATTTATATATATACTATATGTATATATATATATATATATATATATATATATATATATATATATATATATATATATACATAGAATTACATATAAAATTCACATATGTATGGGAATATATGTATATGTTACCAATACATACATACAAATATACATTAGGTTGGTGAAGAGAATAAATTCCTGTACGAGAACTATTAGTTCCATTTGAAAAGGATCTAAGTTACTCTCAAGTCGCGGCTAGAAAAGTTTTACTTCAAAAAAATATTTATCTTAAGAAATATAAGCAGCTGTCAATTCGTAATTAAGTGTCGAAAGCATTTTTTTTATACATATTAAAAATGAAGACAAGCTGTCAGTCTGCACTCCATGAAATAAACATCAGCGTCACGTTTTGGACGGCGTGCGTACAAGTGGAGAGGGCGAGCCGCCGCCTCCGGGCCGGCCGACTCGGAAGAGGCGGGCCGCGCGCACGCAGGCAGTCATGTTTAGATGGTAATTATGTGTCCCGCACGAAATCCATTATTCATCAGTTTCTTAGATCTTTTATAACGACGGCCCCGGCTTCGGCCCGGCGGGCGTCGGCCGCCGTCCGACTCGCCCGCAAAGGATTCTATTACACAGTTCGCCGGATCGCATTTACATATTTGTGGAAGGAATTTTTGAAACTTTGCGTAATCAGGTTTCGGTGATTATGCCGGACTGTTCCCGCGTAGCGGAATATTTCGTGCAGGGGTTCATTTTGGCATGTAAATTATACGTGTAAAAACATCAGTATGAATAAGGTAACGTTCCTGTAAGAGAAAATAGATGTAATAAAAGTATAGCAATAAACAGGTAATGTACATTACTAATATTAAAATGAAGTTAATATGTAAAAATAACTTTCGGAGTAAATAAAAAAAAATATAGAAAGAACTAAGAAGAGAGCAGTAAATATTTTGTGATATAATAAATATCATACATAATAAGATAATACGTATCATTAATGGTATCATTTCTAATAGTAATTTCCTCTTTTATATTTCAAATTGATTCATCGGTTTTAAAATTAATACTTAAATGGTAGGAGAAAAATCATAGTATTCGAAAGGAAAAATCATTGAAAGACAATAATCAGTAGTTATCGACAATAGTCATCGTAAAAACGAGTAACACTGCTTATTGCAATCAGGCGTCTGTTATAGGAGAATTCAAGATATATTGTAGTACAATATCTACGCACGCAATGAGATAAGAAGCTCTCTTTTAAAAGCGTTATAAGTATTATCCACTTTCTAAAAAAAAAGCAGTTTTCATAGACAGCTTATTACTAAAATAAGTACTAATTAAGAATATATTTTCTGTTTCAAAGATTCAAGGTCGAACTCTTAGTGATTCATTTAGTGATTTACTGCCCTGCCTCCAGTCCGGAGAAAGATCGTAGACAACCTCAAGAATCGATCGATCTTCGATCGAAAAGAAAAAGAAAAGATCGAAGATCACCTCAAGATGTCTTCGAAACTATATTACCGACACCCAGTATGTTGGGCGTGGATGTTAAGTAAAAAGGATATAGTCCCACAGTGGAAAGAGTTGTTTTTACAACAATCCTTTGCAACTTTTGGTGGCAACTTTCAGTTTGCTACTTCCTTCGGCAATAGTAAATAAATAAATAATAAATAAGTCTTTATTGCTGACATTCCACTTATTAGTATAACAATATAATTAAATCTAAAGTTAAACATAATGAGGTAAGAGAATTATTTATTTTAAACTAATTCCTATTCTCGGCATTCGGGTTTTTCTCCTCTCTTGTCTTGTCTTTCGACAAAGGCCTCCTCTAAGGCTTTCCATTCGTTTCTCTGTTTTGCTGTACGTAACCATAATGGGCCCGCTACCTTCTTCAAATCGTCCTCCCATCGTTTCCTTTGTCTTCCCTTGCTTCTATTACTTCCCCAGGGATGCCATTCGGTGATCAATTTGGTCCATTTTTCTTTCCTTTCTCTCAGCATGTGTCCCTTCCATTGCCATTTCAATTTTCTGCAGACTGTTTGTACTTTCCGGAACTTAGTCTTTTCATTTATTCTTTCCAGTTGTATTTTGTCTCTTTTCTTTACCCCCAACACACTTCTCCCTATTCCGTTCTGGCAGATATTTATTTTACATTGTTGTTGTTTGGTTAAGGCCCAAGTTTGGCAAGCGCATGTCAGACATGGCAGGATACAAGCATTGTAAACTTTTCGCTACACTGACATAGACATCTCTTTATTTTCCATTAACTCACTCAAGGACCAGAATCTCTTCCAAGTGTTAACTATTCTCCTCTCTATTTCATTCTGCATATTTTCTGTAGGTGATATTAATTGCCTTTGATAAATATACTCATTTACATATTCTTATTGTACATTATTTATTCAAATAGGTTCTTCTGATTGAGAATTTCTCATTATTTTTGTCTTTTTTTCATTCATTGAGCAATAGCACTTCCTCGAAAAATCCTTGACATATTACATCTATAACTACAGGCACAGATATAATTAATTTTTCAAGTGTGTACCCTTCGACCACTACTCATACAATAATTTTTTGTTGAATTAAAGCGTCAAAGTTTGCAAGATTTCATTTGAAATTACTCATGTCAACTATTAGGTCGGAAAAAGGTTTTTCGTATTTCATAAATAAAAAGTTGCAATAAAAACTCTCTCATTGTGCTGTTTGCACCTGGCTAGTTTTTATATCATTAAATAGAGGACATTTAAAAAAAATAAAAGATAAAAACAGTGTCTTTCTGTTTTTTTTTATTATTTTTCTGTTCACTAAAATGAATGAATTTAACATACGAGTTGAATACATTTTGAAGTTTTATAACAAAAGGAAAAATTGTGAGACAAGCCGAGAAAAAAAAATCGTGACGTTTATGGACATAATGCAGTGTCGATAAGAGTATTACAAAGCTGGTTCAAATATTTCCGGAACGGTAATTTTGATATTAAAATTGAAATTTTCTAAAGATGAAGTTACGGATAAAGTTGATGCCATTTCAGCAAAAGTAGAGTAAGATCAGCGTATTAGTTCTTACGACATGGCTGAAGACTTGAAGACTGAACATAAACCAGTTTTGATCCATATGAAAAAAAGATAGATATAAAAAAAATCTCGATAGTTGGGTCTCACACGAACCCACTGAAAGAAATTGAATGAATCGATTGTTCATTTGCGATTCTCTTTTGATACGTAATGAAACCGAACCGTTTTTGAAAAGATTGATCAATGGTGATGAAAAATGGATTACCTACGACAAGAAAGTGCGAAAAAGATCATTGTCAAAAGACAAGCAAGTTCCACAAACTATAGCGAGATTCAGATTAATTCGCAATAAGTTAATGCTATAATGTATATTGTGGGATTAGAAGGGCATTATTCATTATGAGATTTTACTGCCGGGCAAAACCATTAATTAATTCGGATCTCTACTGCCAGCAACTAATCAGATTCAAGCAATAAGTAGAGAAAAAAACGGCTGGAAATGATCACCAGAAAAGGTGTAGTTATTCACTATGACAACACCAGACCACACATACCGTCAATGCAACCGTCGTATAGCCTTAAGTTTGAACCCTCAGATGTATCCACACCTATTTCGGTTTTTTCAGAATTCCTTAGGAAGTATTAGGTGAACATCAAAAGAGGACTGCTAAAACTACTTCTCGCAGGTTTTTGATCAGAAGTCCGAAAATGTCTGTCACAATGTGGCAACTAGTTGTTGAAAAAAATGATACATGTATATTATATTACATGTAAAAGAGATATAATGAAAAAATATCTTGAACTTGTATATAAAATACGGAAAAACTTTAACTCCAATCCAATATAATTACGTTTTTAAGGCTTTCAATTTTATACAGAAAAAAACTGCCGATCTAATGGCATTTCTGTAAATATAAATAACTCAATGATTCAATATTGAGTGAATTATTTTTACATACCTCATTAAATTTTTTGTTGGAATTTATACCTAGTCCTTGAACAATTTAACGAAAAGTCGTTTTTATACGATAGTTTCTATTTTAAACGCTATATAATGTGCATAATATCACGATCAAATTATCTATTTGATGTCCAATTTTTTTATAATTCAGACACGCTGTATTCTACGACCAATTCTATAATTACCTGTGAAGTACTTGCAAAAATTATTGTGTACTAACCTATTTCAATATTAGATACATGTCAAAGTCCAAATCAAGCTTTTTTAAATAAAGAGATAAAATAGTGTATTATTTATCTTTTGCTAAATCACACTGCAAAAATTGTACACACATTATTCATGCTTTGAATGCTAACATTCCATTGTATGGATTACTCTGCTATATTATGGATATTAAAAGTGGTCAGTATTCTATTTCGAATTTGCAAGTCTTTTTTTGTATCATGAAAATTGTTTTATATACGTTTACACATCTCGATTGTCATATTAAACTTGATTTTCCTGTGAAAATCTACCTTCTATTGTGTTACGATCATAACCACTGCCGTGCTCGGGATAATGAACCAGCAGCAAAATGAATGCTGCGCTTTTAAGCAAGCAATGCATAATCCCCACTTAATTAAAAGCGAGACTGAAAAGGGGGACATTTTGATGAAAACGACATGTTTAATTTTGGGTATAAATACGAAGATATTCAGTGTGACGATAGTCTTATAACGTTACGAATAATTTCTTTAAAATATTTCTTAAAGGAAACAGAGCTAAGCATAAATTTACACCGTTACCGATGGCGTCCGGTTCTAAAATTTTAGTGTCCATTATATTATTGCTTAAAATTCGATAAAAGGAAAAAGAAGAACCCCTCGGAAAAGGGGAACAAGAGTCCATAAAGCAGCTTTCGATTACGAGCACAGACTACTGAACGTTAAAGGGAGCCCGCCGAGGAAAACGAACCCGAGCTTCGAGCAAATGATGCCCAATAAGCACGCAGATTTCACCGACGGCGAGGAGAAAAAGGAATATTCAAAGGAAGCGAAATTAAAAAGCCCTCGGCGAACGAAAAACACTTCGAGAGATTCATCCGGGGGCGATTGCAACATTCTGTGTGCAGATGGCGTTAATTGAACATCGACATTAAAAGAACACAACAGAGGAGAAAATATCGATCGCTCTAGAAAATATCGAATCTTATATTTTATGATGTTTAGTATTTGTTGTCATAATATACAAAAGCATGAACATAAACATGATTTCTTTAGTGAACCTATAGTATTATGGCATATCAATAAAATCTTACTTAATGAGTTATTGAAAATAGTTTATAGATTCTTAAAAGAAAGATTCACAATTCAGCCAAAGAAAACTAATTCTAAAATAGTAATTAAAGGGATTGTTTACAATTATAACGTAAATCCAAACTCATGTCATATCTGATTTCAATTAAAGGTGCTATCAAATTTTAATATAATCGACCGACATTGGAAAAATTATACTATTTTTTAAGATCTGTTCAATACACTCTTTTCTAATTAAATTTTCTTTATAAAATACTAAATACTTTTTTCATTTCAACTAATATCTTACAACTTCTGCTCGCGGCATATTGTAGCAAGTTCGCAGATATTTTTAGGTCTTACGTTTCTTATAACTAATTTTGTTTTCTCTACAAAAGGTGTCTGATTTTCTAAAGGTTTCCCTTGAATGAATACAGAATCTGGTTTTGCGACTAGTTACCTCATTACGTGGGCTGAAAAATCAATCTTATTTTTGGGTTATATGTTTTTCTATTGCTTTCGTTTCTTACTTTTTACTTATTACCTTCTTTATTTTATCAGTAAAGTGACGTAAAACTTACAAATATCGACTCCACAGTTTTTGTTTTCACTCTAACTTTTCGTTTTTCAATAAAAAAGTCAATTGAGGAGTAGATAAAATAATAATTTATCTAATGGGTGTGATAGCAGCATTGTCCTAGAAAATCTTATATAGACTAAATTGGTGGCACATTAAGGGAGGGCCAAACTTAAATCATAGGAAAGCAGACGAGTTTGCATGAAAAGGCTGATAGATGTCAGTGAAGAAAGAGAGATACGCAAAAATCGTATTATAACTATGTAAAAAGATATGGTACACCCTTCTGTAAAATAGGCGTGAATATATAATATTATTTTCTTATTTTACTTCATTCATCAGTAAAGTTTATATAATATCAATGTCAATAAAAATGAATAAATGGATGTTTTTTAGAATTTTATATAATTTCTCTATTAGTTTGATGGATGATTTATTTTGCACTTAAAATTTATACATCGATGACAAACATTTGCATTAATTGTAATACGCGTGCTATTCGATATTGTTATTGTTTTTTTCTTCTAGTTTTTCGTTTTGCGTTTCGTTGCACTTTAGGTGTGTGTCATTTGCTTCAAAAGTTTATCTTTTTCATTTGAAATGCACACCTATGATTATATTCAGATTAAACAGTTGTCTGTCAAAGAGTTGTTTGATAGTAACATCATTTTTTCTTTATTAACACCGTCGTTTAGCCCGGAAAAACTTGCATAGACTTGCATAGACAATGTAACTGTGGGGCTCTCGGACCGCTGTATCTTACCATATTTAACATCTGTAGCGGACAAATAGTGAATTTACTTCGTATCAAAATTAAACAAGGTACAATTTCAAGGAAAATGATCTCGAAACGAGCCAGTTTAATAACTTGAAGGCCAGAGTTGGCGACACACACAGAGAAATCATGTCAAAATGACTCCTGGTACTTTCAAAATCAATATCAGATAGGATGTCCATCGTCGTGGCCTCGTGAAATCGAGTCGTCGCAAAACAGCAAAATAACTTCGTCGCTGTAATATCGGTCGAAATTAAGTCCACCTACGCCGCATAATAACAAAGTATTACATTTTCCGGGCATCATAAATAGAATCATTAATAACAGCAACATTAAACAGAGGGCGAGAGGGGGGGGGGATGGCGGCGTGCAAGAGAACTCTCATCTCCACTGACCCGCTTCCTGCAGAGTGATGGATATGTACTTTATTAGTTTCGCGCGCGAACGGCACCCAAGCAACGGCGCCTACCGTCCGAGTTGAAATCGCACTTAATTAGGATACCGTCCATTATTTACTTATTTTGTTGAATTATTGGCTTTGTCCAGCGTCGATGACGTATGCGTCTAGCAACGATAAATGTTTCCAACATATCCGAGTGACAATTTTTAAGATCTTTGATGCGTTCGCAAATCAGTAGTATAAAAACAAGTGTTTGTATTAAATACCGATGTTTGTTTTGATATTTACATATATTGCTTTTCCATTTTTCATAATAAATTTCTATAGCTTAATACATATTATTTAGTTACTATTTTGTTGGATCCGTATATTTTTTAAATAGAAAAAGTTATAGTTTTCCAAATACAGAAAAATGTTCGAGTGAAGAACAATATTAAATTAGTAATCTTATTCAAATTAAATACTGACGCTCTTAACCTCTGAACCATTCGGAAGTTAAAAGAGTAGTTTTGGACCTAAACGGTACCATGTTCGATTCTAAACACGGACGAATTGATCAATAAGTTTTTAACTTAGGTCAAATTAAACCACTCGCCTCTTGCCTAATAGAGCATGTAAAGTCCTTGGTCCGGGATGTTATCATCGTAATGGTAACTAAGATAGTTAGTGACCCCTAATCCTTACTGCGTCAGCGCGGAGGGCTTAGATCTAAGCCTTGAATCTAAAATATAAAACAATTTGGCGAAGTATATATCAACAGTGATATGATGAGAAACTTACATAACAGATTCTAAATTAAGTTGAATATAAGGGTACATAATTTTGTCAGTTTTCAATTATAAGAAAAGGTAAGTTTGCGCATACAATAAAACCATTTTATTTCAAATCTATTAATTGGGAACATACTCGTATTATAATTCGTTCATATGCAATCAAATGTCAAGTAGAAGTTGAATAAAAGCTTATTATGCTACGGTCCATAAGGCTAATAAAATTACCATAAAATGTACATATTTTTCTCTAACTTTCAAATGTATATTAAGTAGCAAACGGAAAGCAGCGCCTACAACAATCTAGATAGAGCATTAGAGGCTTCAAAAGTATTATCATTACTGCGGAACTCGATATCGTAAAACCGTTGATTGGATCAAGACGTCCCTTCGCGTAATATATGGCGAGAGCGGCCCCTAAATGTCAATCGATAACTATTTGGTCGCGTGAAGTGCACCGACAACGCTCTCGAACATGCCTCGACGCCGATAAGAGGCGGACTATGTTTTTCTGAGAAAAAATACTGATGCAAAGCGATGGTGTACGAGTGGTGTGATGGTGGGTAGCCGTTCTGTGGTATGGCGACCACACGGTTAGTGCGTCGCCTTCAAATCGGAAGGGTTCCAATCCTGAAACCGTGGTACTTAACTTTTTAAGTTAAACAACTCGCACATGAAGCTCGTTAAATCTTCGATTCCTGATTCTGTCATCGTGTTCACGACTACGGTCGTCAACAGCCATCCACTCGAATTAGATCAAAGTGCATAATTGAAGATCAAGATCAAAAAATCATAAATGAAGATTTTGGATGATGTGTACCTGTAGTTGTCCGAACGAAGCCTCACACATCGAAGCTTATTCAAACTTCACCTGTAGTTTCCATTCTATTTACTACCACGTTGAATTGCACAGATCAAAATTACTACATAGGATTTCCGTTTCGATGAGAACTAACCTTCGAAGGGTTAAGCCAGTTCAGAACTTTATGTTTGTATTCAGATAAGTAAGTTGCCATAAATATCGTGAATTTGAACGGGCGGCGCCCAACTGGAACGAACTACGTTAGAGTGCTTTGTTGACACTAAAGTTGGAGGCCTCAATATCCTGTCGGCGCGGAGTGAATCGGAATATACAATTAGCTATAAACGTATACCCGCAGGATGTATATACGTGTCTATTGAGGGCTGTTCTTGTTATGTAACAGTTTTGATCCGTTGACGAAATAATATTTGGCTACATTACGTCGGTGTATTATTGTCTAATGTTTAAACAATAAAATGTAAAGTAGGCTATATTTGACAGAAACAAATAGAATACCGTAAATTCGTTTTGTTATAAAATTAGCTTTAAGCCGCCATTTGACTTTGGAAGATTATTCAATGCAAAATTTAATAAGAATAAGTTTAATAGTGTTGTCGCAAAAAACATACAGAGGTATACGAACGAACACATATTTAGAATCAGTTGTTAGTAATAGTTTTTATATTTAACACATAATCGCAAACATATTTTGGTATAGAAATAATCGCGGAATCCTTAAGTTATGTGACGTCGTACGTTGGTCAATCTGGAAGACATAAAAAAATCGAGAAGTGAGCAAACAAGCAAATTATTTTTATTATTATCGTTTTTCAAAATAGTTTCCATTGAGCTCAAAATATCTCTGTATACAATAGAACCATCGAGAGAAAGATTTTGCCCACTCGCCTTTGGGGGTCGCCTCGATGGCCTTTCCATATACAGCCACTGCTTCTCGGGCGTCAATAAACCACTTTCCTCGAAGTTTTTATTTTATTTTAGAAAATAAATAAAAATGCCATGGTGCGAGGTCGGATCTGTAGGGCGGGTGAGCTAGTATTTCTCTACCTATTATACTCACATAATTAGTTGTTTGTCTGGCAGTAGGTGGTTAAGCGTTGTCATGGTGAAAGAGAATCCTACTGTAAGGTGTTTATTTCGTGAACTTTTTGCAAAACAAGAGGTAAACAATTGTTAATGTATCAGTCTGCAGTGATTGCTGTTTTATTTTCTAAAACAATTATTGCATAATGATCTGTCATTCCGAAGAAGAAGACCACTATCTTTTTTTTCAGTCGTTTTACTTTAGTGGGTAACTCCTCGAAAGGAAATATCCACTGAGTTGCCTATCTTTTGATTTCGGAATCACGACAGTTAATCAAGCTTTCGTCCCTGTAACTATGTCGTACATATTGTTTGAGTCACTACCGGAAAATTTTTGCGCCATTTTGCGGCACCAATTAACATGACGGAGTTGTTGAGCTTCGGGTCAATTTTGAGGTATCCACTGATTACAAAGCTTCCTGGCCTATAAATATTCATGAAGAGTTTTGTGCCCTTGATTCATACCGATGGCAAATTTGATCTAAACTGTTGGTAGATCACTTTTTTGTCAGTCTCTTTCATGAACCGCCGAACTGGCTGAAAACAACATCAGTTGTTTTCGACCGTCGCTGAAGAAGGACGTCTCTCACGCAGATTGTCAGTCAGATTAGTACGACCTCGTTTGAACTCGTTAAACCAGTTATAAACAGTGGACGGGGATTGAAATTCATCATGAAAGGCGAACCGAAGTTCGTTGCCACTTTCTTGTTGACTTAAATAGCAATGAAAGTCATAGAAAATCATTATACGAATATTTTATATAAATTCATATTGATGTTAGACAATAATTTTCTTTTTGGCCCCAAGTTGTAAATAGAAATGATAAATGAATGCAATATACATCATTGGCTTGACAAAGAGTTATTTTTTAAATTCAATTATGTTTTTTATTTTACAGTTTCTAAATGACCAATTCTAAAAATTTTAATTCTTACATACCTATAGCTGTTTTATAAAATTTTAACTCTCTAATAATATACTAGTTCGTCGTTTTTTATAAACGTGGAGCACTAGCCATTTTAAATATGGATTTTAAACGAAAAGCGAAATTTTACTGTCGTCGGTTGAACAAAATACATATCTAAGCAAACAAACTAAAAAAAAAACAACCAAGTAAATTTATTTACATATGAAAATTTATTACTTATGAGAAAAACTTTTGAAATATTAAGAAGAAAGAGTGATAGATCTAAATTCAGTATCAGAAATAATAAATATAGTTTTAAAAAAAAAACAAAAAAACACCTTATAAAATTACATTAAACTAAAAAGTGAAAAAAAATCCTTAATGTGAACTCAAAAAAATTATGAACAATGACGAAAAATACTAGTATTATTGTGGAAAAAGCGTGGGGCGCTTTGTGCCACATTTTTCGTATGTAGATCAACCCACGTTTTTTCCACAATAATACTAGTATTTTTCATCATTGTTCATTATTTTTTTGAGTTCATATTAAGTATTATTTTTCACTTTTTAGTTTAATGTACTTTGCTATTTTTAATTTTTTTTTAAACTATATTTATTTTTCACTTTTTAGTTCGGTTGATTGGTAAAAATTTGTAATTTTTTCAATACAACAATATTTGAATTATTAATAATGCTTATGATTAATATTAATAATGCTTAATAAGCCACTTGCTCTCACACAGACGATACGTGACGAAATTATTCGATCCTGGCGATCCTGATCAGGATAAGACGATAAACTTATCAAATTATTGTATTGTCATCGGTCCTTGAGATGTGTGCAAAGTTTCAAGTTGATCAGTCTTCTAAAAACCAGTGAAAATTAAGCTCAAAGATTCCGTTACATAATTACATACATACATACATGCATACAAACATACAGCCCAAGCTTATATAAAAGCGTGTTAAAAATAAGCTGTTAGTCGAGTAGTATGCAAAGTCGCGAATTCATTTAGGTGGCTCTGTGTGCGTATCTTCAATAAGGTGTCTATAGATATACAAGATTTTCTCTTATACGAATTTAAGATCATCGTTAAACAAAGACTTAATAGGACAGTATTCGATAATGTTATATAATAATGGCAGTGTTTGTTTGATGTAGGGGGCTGGCTTGCGATAATTTATTGAAACAGAGAAATTTAAATTTAGACGAATAATTTAGTTTCCTAAAATATAAATGTTGATCATTAAAAACATAATGCAGTTGTCTTCGAAATAATATATTGAAAATTAAGGCACTAGTTCAAAACGGCCCAAACATTACTTCTTCAAACATCATATATAAATTTACAACAGGCATTCTACAGACATTGTAAAAACGTGTAGTTTTATACAACAGTCGGAGCCCTTATCTATAAAGTCTACATAATGTATTAAGTCAGTATAACACAAGCGATTCACAGACAATATTCATTTCTGAATTTTTTGTCGATAAATTGCCTATTTTATACAAAAATATCAGTCCATAGAAACAAGTTCAAATAAGGTAAGGTTTTCGGCTTTCTGACAAAGTTTTCTATACATAAATGGCTATTAAATATTACACATAATCCTTTGGTATCACCAAGTTAATTAAAACTGTTGCCTAAATCACTAACTACTGGAGTTTTATTTATATTTTTACTAATCTGGTTTTAATACAAGCAATATAAACTTGAGACTTTTGGGGAGAAAGCACATTTGTTATTTGGTAAATGTTTCAGAAAAATATAGTTAAAAGTCTTCAGGGTGTGGAATATGAAATTTTAAATTATTATATCAGCATAATTAAATCTACACAGTGTAAAACAAACAAATCATAAAACCCGAAGGACACCGCAATGGAAGATCTTACGGTTAGTAGTTAGACTTAGAAATGGTATCGTGCCTATTCAAAATTCACAGACTGATGTCGTTCACTGAGATAATTGCTAAACTATTGTACTACTCAAGGGATAAGTTCATACTAAAATAATTTCGAAAAGTCAAAGGAAGTTGTGTAAGCTATTAAGGGCACAAAAGCAATAAAAAAAATTGTATTAAAACTATCGTCCTGTTCAGAAAGTATATGTATCACGTTCTCTATGAAAATATGATTTTTCCATATTCTATTTTCAAAAAGGAAATTATTCTATTCCAAACTTTTTCAACAAAAAAAATCTTAAGCCATTGATTTTTATAGCCTAATGTGACTATGCGAAAAAATTATACCAAAAACAATTATAGTGACATATATGTATGTAATATAATTATGTATTGTCACACTATTATTACTCTGAAATAATTATTTTAGATGATATATGGACTATGCAAAAATTTTCCTTTATACAATTCGATACAAAATTACGAACACGTAAACTGTTTGAAATTATTAGACGACGACTATCGAGACGAGCGTTCATCGTGACTTCCTAAATTCATCGCATAACACTAACAAATACTGCACATCCAACACATAGTCGTCGATGTGTACAGTACGTGACTTTCCTCCGACGAGACAGCAACGCGGACCGATTTTTCAGTGAAATAGATTTTGTCTGAGGAAAAATTGCAAATGGTTGCAGCAAACGGCGCGCCAGTTTGTCACGGGGCTTCGTCTACTGTGGAAATATGATCGAGAGCCCGGTTCTGCGTTTCCGATATGGATCACGCAAATGGACGCCTAGACACTTTTCGAAAAGACTCCAAGTTCTTTATGTGCGTGTCTGGGCGCAGCGCGCTAGATATTTTTACGTATGATTCGTCGAATAGATTCGCTGCTAGATTTAATAAAACGACACCGAAGTTGCTATATTATGAATATAATATAAATTGTACTACAGAAAAAATACTAGGTTTTTAATTTTTGGAATAAAGTTCCTTAATGTGACTTGCAGTAGGAGTTGATTGGTAGAAATCGTCAATTCATACGTAATAATTGTCTTTATTAAGTTAATAGTTATTACTGATACGTAATAATTATTATTTTAACAATTATTTGGTTTACATTCTGAGGTTCATGTGTGTAGTTAGCGGTTTATCGTGCTAATATTATATATTGAAAACACATTATAAAAATTAAATGTTATAAAAATCATAATTATTGTTATTGTTATTATAAAGAGTGATTCACTGGTATAGGCAATTTAAATATGTCAAACAATAAAAATGAAAGTATAACAAAATACGCACTACAATTGATGAAGTTTTTTTCTAGATATATAAGTAAAATACAATCGAAAGTATTTATTTCTTATTTTAGTTATCACAAATCCATTGTATCCTTTGTAGATTTAGAATGTTTATTAAGTTTTATATAAATCAAATTTAATAAATATTAACCGTAATTTCTGATTTGTTTCTCATTTATTCTACTGATACGATCCATAATAATACTACATACATAAATTGATTGCGATTGCCAATGAAGTTTTCACTTTTACCGTGCGGTTTTAAACACACACTCTTAAATTTTTTATTTACCGATGTTACAAAATATATCAGTTTATCAAATCGTTAACCAGCGATTTACTCATAAATTACTTATTTTTTATTTTTTAAAAATAAAATATCCATAGAATACATTGTTTGTTTTTGATTAAGTGAAGAAAGTTGACAGATATCAAACATCAATCCATCAAAAACCTTAGAAGTTATTTGGAAAAAAGTCTATTTTTTTTTAACCATATTTTTTGAATGAACCAACCGATTTCGATGCAGTTTGCAACGATCGACGTTGCTTTCTAAGCAGAACAGATAGTTAGATTTTGGAAATTATCAGTTATACTCTAAAAAACAGTTTTTGATAATTTTTTCAACACTTACACACACACGCACACGCACATAAAGACATACAGACATCATGCGGAAAATGGTCGTAATAGATTCCTAGGATACCAAAAACGTCATGATCTTATGAAAACCCTATTTTCGAAAATAACTAAAAACCGTATCTTCCTAATTGATGAAAAATTTTCGGTTTTCATAATAGTGAATTTTAAGAACGCTATTTTTTTTTTATATTTCAACTACGTTATCTTTCTAACACATAATTTGATTTTGATATACTGTACGGTGTTCGACGCAGATTAAAAAAAAAAAATGAACGAATATCAAATATCATTCCATCAAAAATTTCACGTTACTATGACAAAACTCTTTTTTTTAGAATTTCTCGTTAAAGATATTTCTCAAAAAAACCTACCGATTTTAATGCAGATGGTGACAATCGACATTTTTTGAGGAAGACAATGAAATAGATTTTAAAATTAATCGATGTAGCAGGTCATAAAATATTGTAAAAAATACTTAAGAAAATTTCTCCAACGATATCTTTTGAACAAAAACATCGATTCTTATACAATTTGCAGCAGTGAATGCACCTGTTTGGAAAAAAAAAGCTGATTAAATTTTGTTGTCGATCGGTAAAGTAGGTTAAAAGTTATTTTGGGGATATATATTTCTCTACCTATTGGGTAAAACTAGTTTGACGTTTCAGGATGACGCGTGTGTGCGTGTGTGTGTGTGTGTCACGGACACGAACACACGTACGCAGGCACATACGCACGTACCTGCGTGCACATACAACTTCCCAATATAATGAAAAATATTCAATTTTCATAGCAGGAAGTTGGAAATATGAAACTTGTGAGACACTGAAAGCTCCGATTTGGTTCATTTTTTAGCTGAATGATATAAGGTAACTTATTTCGGAGATATATTGCGATAGTTCGTAGAACTTTTATGTTATAAAAGCGATATGTTTAGGAGCTTTAGAAGCTAGGATCTATTAAGTATTTATAACAAAACAGTTAAGGAAATTTGACTGTTAAATCAAACATTTCAGCTTACATAAGAAAATGTAAAAACTTAAAAAAAAAATTAGGAGAGTTCAAGAAAAGTCGTGATCGACAAAACATGAAAATAAAAATAAACTATATTCATATATCAGTCGACTACATAAAACCACGAACTCATTTTTGAATGAGTTTTTTTAATTTAAAAATTTTATATAGTGGACTGACTTGTTTGCATGTTTAATGAGGTCCCTTTAGATATGTAAAATATACCTTTATATAAATTTAAGCGTATTATTAAGCAAATACTTCGTAAAAAGGCGTATTTTTTTGTGTTTGGTTATGATTCCATGTCTTTAAAATATTAAAAAGAACTATTCTCAGTCTTCTTAAAGAAAACTGCTCTTGAAGGAATCGCAAATTTATAAAAATATACAGTGACGTATCCTCAGTGTTATATTATGATTTCTGAAAATTAAGATATTTGAGTATGAATTTGAAATAAAACTTCAAATATTTTGTAAATTTTCCAAAATAAATCAGCGTGTGAACTACAAATTAATCCATATAATACACCTTTTTAAAGACTTGTTTTCAACAGTGGAAAGATATATAGATTACGTACAAGTCGTTAATTATCTATAGTAGTGCTATTACAAAATAGAAAAATTACCTGACTATTCATATATCAAAAACAAACTATGAAGATTGCCTTACAAAAGTGTTGTACTAACTTAAATAGAACTAGAAACTTTTTGTACTCTCGTGTTAAATAAATGTTTTATCGTCGTGCAAAAGACATAGTTAAGTAGTAAATTTTAAAAGAACTTAAAATTTTATGAAATGTAGCGAGCCGTTCACAAATTAAACAAGTCGTTTTTTACGCTCTGATTTCTTGTTGGGGTTACCTAAATGAATGTCATAAATTACTTACAGAATTTTAATTAAATTTCTCTCCTTATATCCAAGACTTGTACAGATTATGGTATGGTAGGATATTGGAAGCTTTTTTCAAAGCAAACTTGTAACTAGTAATTCGTCGTTATTTGAGAAGTTATTCCTTTTTCATTTCAGCCAAAGGCATAAGTAATACACAGAAAAACAAGAACAGTGTTTTTCAATCAATCACAATTATTGTTTATTGTTCTACGACATTTATCTTTGTGTACTTGTTGTTAAAAATTTAGGGATCAGTTACTAGATACTTGTAGACGAGAACTACTTGATACTTTATAGTTTTCGGTCTATTTTTGATGCGTTTGACAGCATATAGGCATTCCAGCAACTAATATGCAGAATGTGGTGGGGGAAGCTACTGGATTCAAAAATGGAACGGGTAGCTATTCAGCTAAACTGGCTTGCCAGTGCGAAATCAGCACTGGACTGGGGGAAACTAGCGTTAATACGAGCCCACTGACTAGCAGGTACTGGACTGGCTTATTGCATTGCCAAGATACTACTACTGTATAAGTCAGGCTATCAAGTATATAGGATCGGACTACGATGGTGGCAATTGTAGTACGATTAACTAACGTACTTTGATATGATGATATAAATTGAACAATAAAAACGCGCTTGAATTTGTCTGAGACTAATGGGCGCCACGATGTGTCCTTGTGCAATGCAGACACGAGCATAAAAAATTCGGGTATGACCAATAAGGAAAGCGCGGGGTTATTCTACTTCTGCTCCCTGCAATCTCCAGTTTCCCTAGAATCCAAATTTTTACAGTAACGTGATAAAACGTGATAAATTTAATATTATGATGACCTAGTCGAGTGTTTGTGAAATTATGTTCCGTTGAAGTCTGAAGATAGTTGGACTCCAATTAAAATATAGAGACCCTAGACTTACTATAAAATAATACCGGAACATTCGGGATCGAAATCTGTTTTCCCGAAGGGACAAACAAAGATGCTAGCTATACACGACTAGGTGATCACCGTTGCCAATGGACACTCGCAACCACAGAAAAGCTACTTAATAACTAGTAATAGATTTAATGTGATAAAGTCATGCTGTATGACTAAGTTGGCTCCAGCACGAAAATTAGCAGACTCGACTGAGCTGGTGAAAGAACACATTATTACAGAATATAGACGTGAAGTAGCAGTTTCCGCTGTTGCCTTCTGAACAGTGAGTGAGAGTTTCGGTGTCCTACTTCCCAGATATCCTGTTACTGCCTAAAAGTATTTCACATATCCTATTTCCTACTGCAATATATCCTATTCCTACCTAAAAGGCCGGCAACACACTAGTGAACCTCTAGGGTTGGGAATGTTCATGGGTGGCGGTGGTCACCTACTCCTTGGTAACTTGTAAGTTCGTTTACCCCGTAAAACGCTATAATAAAGATAAATTACGTTTGAAAGCTTTATTTAATAAAAAAACGATAACAGGGCAAAATAAAAATGGTTATTGTTTCTGTTTTTTTGTAAGTTCAAGTTACATTGTCCACAGCGAATGTATTTTGTGAGCATCTTTTTGGAAATGTAATAAGAATAGATAAATCATTAAAGGAAATCATCTGTATTTATATAATGCAATGTCCATAATTAAGGTAATGAGTAGTTAATCAATAATATTATGTGTTATAGATAACAGTTACATACTATTTGTAAATATGAAAATGCAATATATTCAATATTCCATACCAATAACCTTTGAACTCTTAACGACCTAGAAAGTCTTCTATTATTTTTGTTGACGATTTCACAAAAGTTGCATTTGTAGTCGCACCCTATAGGGTGGGTGCATTGTATAATCGGTGTCCAAAGTTATCTTAATATTGAATGTTGACGACCGCTTTATACTTGAGGGTTAGAAGAAACAAAACGAAATAGGAAGTTGTTTGCATATCTGTACTTTCAAAATTACTACATTCAATTTGTACGTCACAAATACATTCATGAATTTGACAAATGTTTATCGAGATGAAATACAATAATACAACTTCACGTAATTATTTTCATGTGTACGTATGATGAGTTATTATCTTTACAAAACCATACTGGAGCAATCTAAATATCTTCAATGTAACGATAATACTCTCCAGTGGTAGAGAGATAACATTGAATGATGTTGTAGGCACATTTAAAAGCGTGTATACCTCTAAAATAAGACTTTTCTAGAGTGAATTAAAAATTCTTCACGAAACCATGATTGATAAGATAAATAATTTTTGTATTTATTTTGATATTATTGTATACATAATTAAAATAATAAAAAAAACGGTTGAGCTAATTAGAAGGTTTTGAATTTGAAGATTATTTCAATTGTGTGAAAATCTTAGATAATTTTAATGTAATATTCAAATGTTTCTTATAAATCCGCATAGCAAAAACAAAACATGCGCATAATTACTATTTTAAAATTTTCTTTCATTTTTGGATAATCTTCTGTTTTTGTGATTTACATATAAAGTCATGAAAGATACACATAATGCTTTCATAGCACGTGCATATGTTATTTATCTTTGTCCGTGGTTTATGTCACGTAGTGCCATTTGTTGTTGAGAACCAATAACACAGCAAAAATGTAATTACCTCAAAATTATGTTTGATGATGCTAGATAAGCAACGCTTAGAAAAAAAATTACATTATTTTTCTAGATAAATAAAGTTGAAAACCAAAACTATACCAAAGCATAAATTATCATCAAAATCGTTACGGCTTTTTCCGAGATATTATTGTATAAATTATAATATATAAAAGAATACATGTATGTATATATGTTTCGCGTTGAAGTTTAAAGATTTAGGAATTTCTGTAAAGTTGGAGTAAAAACCTATGTTCCGTATCATTTTTTCAAAATATTTTATACATAATGGGGTGAAATTCAATTTTTTACCTTCTACAATATCTTTTGAATTATACATTTGAAAATTATCAAACAAACATATATTGTTTGAGTTATCTATCGGTCAGTGATGAGGGAGTGCAACTCTGTACGTATACCAATTCGCAACATTTTGATCCATTGGAGTCGGATAAAATAGGTTGTGACAAACGGACGGACCGACAGTCAGACAGATAAGTATGAAAGTGATGTTGTTAAACTAAAAATTTTTCATCGACTTTATAGTCTAAGAGCTACCAACGTTTTCGAGCAAGAATTTCAGGTCAGCTGATTTATTGATATGTCGTCTCTCTTGCTCTTTGGGTTAGGGTCTGGGCTGTCTGGCCGGCGGTGGCGGTTGCGTTTACCTGTGCGCATCCTATCTGTACAGGTAATGATACTAACTTTTAAAATCATTTTAAGAAGGTTCATTTTTAATATTTTAACTTTAGATAAGCTTAACAAACATCCATCTCTTATTGCCAGACATTTTTGTCATTGCTAACAATGAGCCAGACGCCAATTTTGATTTATTTTTTTTGAATTAAAAATTCAAAGTATTTCAGTTTGTCTGTAATTTTAATATTATGTTGTTTAAGTATGAAAAGACCTGAAATTAATTTGCCAGACACTAATTCTGTTGTTAAACCGTGTATTAGCCAAATATTAAAAATGATTATAAATCAAGTTATTTAAATATTTTTTAATCACCTTGTCTAATTAGGGTTTTTTCTATCTCGTTCTCAGCAATTTATTCTGAAATTGTTTCTCTTTATCCAATAGTATCATACTATACGCATTTTCAGGACTTTGTCGTTCTAATACACGGTTTAACAACTTTGCTAGCTCTTATACTATTACGAAACCTGAAAATTCGAAAGTTTTGTTTTGCTCTTATAACAGAAACACAGGGACGTATGTCGATTAATCTACTTTCGAGAAAATCAAGTTTCACGATTAAAGCCCTCATATGGAGAAGAGACGGATTTTAATTATATAGAATATTTAAACAAATTTGATAACATTTTTCTCCATGATAATGATTTTCTAGTATACATTAAGAATAAAACAGTTTTTAAAATCAGATTTAGATTTCTGTTTCGTTCCGGTTCACTGGTATTCCATTAGGAAGAAAACTCAACACGACATGATGTCAAGAAATGGGTGAGAATTATCTATCGCCGAGCGCATTGCCGTAGCAGGGGCGCGAGCCACTGCAGCGCGGCGCGACAGTCGGCCGACGCCCGCCGGGCCGGGCCGCGCCGCTCCCTACAAAGAGGAATTCCCGTCGGGTCTACATTAGCGGCGGTTTCCTGCAGCACCGAATAAATGTGGGCAATTTGCGAGAGCGTTTATCACCTAAAGAAAAGTTCTGGCGACGTCTGAAACTGCTGTAATTCGCCGCTGAAATTCGAGGGTTAATCACGCTGCCCATACATCAACGCTTAATTCGATCCGGTGAAACTTTGCCGTGGCCGTCTGAGGCGTTTGATCTTCGGTCCGTCGCCGCCGCGGGCGATGCGGCCGCCGTGCGTGGAACTACCTCCACCTTCGATTTCTCCTATTTAACTCCGTTTGCCGGTCAAGACCGTGGGTATGAAACGGGCAGCGGAGACTCTCTCAATATCGTGGTTGCTTTGTGCGGTGCGCTGTCGTCCAGTGTATCCGAGTGGTTTTCGCCTCGAGGGCGTTTTGTTGGCTAAGTTAAGCGGTGCTTTTGTTTTTCACGCTTCACATAGTGATGTATTTTTACTCCTGCCTTTTTTTAGGGTTAGAATAGGGTTACGAATCTCATATAAAATCGCCATGAATATCTGAAAGGAATCTGTTCAATCTTTGCTTGCATTTGATGGATGACATTACAAGTCGATATAATGTAAACCGACCTTTGATAACGTAAAAAAATACAGAAAAATGTATCAAAAACAAAATTAAGTACTAGAACTCTTTTTCAAAATGTTATAAGGCGTTAGGGATTACTCTGGTAACTTTTTCAATTTAAATAATGGCATCGGCGAGAAGAGCCTACATTTTAATTTTCTTTGCTATTTTAGGTTCATTATTTTTTACTACCAAATTTTTATATCGATGTTTAATTTATCAAAGTTTGTACAGAATTAATAATAGGCTTGATTTAATTGTATTAATTGTCTATGGACATGTATTGCTTTAGAATTTTTATCGATCGGATCTTTTTGTGCTGATTCGGATGTATCGTTATTAATTTTATGTTCCAAAGAAGAAATTTGATAGAATATAAGTCCATAATAAATAAAGTAAATACCTTTAAGTACACACATAAGCCCACATATGGTTCATACAAAAACCCGATCGCGTTCGCCAATTACGTTCTTAGCAATCTTTATCTCGTCGATACAGGATCTCCATTGTGCGAACGTCGGGAGAATTTGCAATTTTTCCTCGTGGAAAATCAATTTTGTCCGATAGAGAAAATGTCGCGTGCGGGGGCCGCGCGCTCGGAGGAGAAAGGATGGAAGTCACGTATTATGGGGGTACGCGAGACACGAGGATGAGTTACGACGTCATCAAGATGGTGATTATGTGTGACCAGAGCTCGCGTCCTGCGCCAATAACTCGGCGGGCACGCGTGCTTAAGGCTGTGCGGGCGCGCTTTACTGCTATCCTAGCTTTTTATGATGTTTTTTCATCGCCGGTTTTATTTTAATAGATAAAATTGTTTACATGATCAATTCTCGGCTCGTCGTCGCGGCTATTCCTCGTTTTATGGGCGGTTTACACGTGAGGGGCCCGCCCGGTTTTATGGAGATATAAAAAAATGTCGAACTCGATGAATGTCCTCCATGTTACTTCTAATGTGCATACAGGATAGCTCAGAACACGAGCTCAAGGGCTTTTTGCTCGTTATTTTGTAATAATTCGCAGTTGAAGGGACCGAATGTAATATTAGCGCTGTGAAAGCAACTGCTCCACAACCCGCTATCTGTTACCTACATCGAGGTAAGGACTCATTGATAGAATCTGTATCGGTTTCATAAATACGTGAATTTATAGATCTCAAATAGAGGTGACTAGTATTCAGGAAATGACTGGTACGATTTTATCAATGTTTTTCTAGATAAAGAAGAACGGTAGGCATAAATGTACCGTGTCGCCTTGATTCATTTTTTTCTAATTTTTGGCACGCGGAGCTTATACACGCATGCGCTATCTTCACGCTAAACGAGGGCAATTGACGATAGTTGTCACTGTGTTGTCACAGTATTGGTGAATATGAATCGTAATTAGTACTGTCCGAGGTACGCTAAGTGGCATAGTTTCATTCGAGTCAAAAACCCGTTGATCAATTCGTACATGGTCAGCTTTCGATTTCTTTACCTTATCATAGATTCCAAGCAACGCACTGACCGGTCACAGCCACATTAGCAAAGTATTCCGTAGGCGACATTTCATAAAATAAATTAAAAACTCAAATTTGGTTGAATTTATGAAGTGTCCAATTTTCCAAATAAAAAAACTTAGTAAAGTGCGAGTAGGATTCGTTGCCTGAGAATTTCGTACGGAGATATTTTTTATTGATTTTTTTCTATTTTATGTTTTCGAATTTTTGGACATATTTAATTTTCTTCATGGATGTTTCAAAATATTTTTTCATTCATAGTTCTACATTACGGTCAATACTTCAACTTCAACTTTAATTTGTAATCGCATAAAAAATTATGTAATACAAATACAAATTAACGGTTTTTATTTTTATTTTACTTATACTATGAGACATTGCTTTTTCTGAAATTTAATGGTTCCAGGTGGAAATACACGGTATAAATTTTATAAATATCACAATATGTGACAAAATAGTCTTATCTTTTGATTGTTTTGATTAAGAAGCTCGAATTTTTCGCTCCTTCAACCGGCTGTACACTTCAATATTTTAATAACAATTTATACTTGTTATCTGAATCTGTTTTTGATAAAAAGGGCCTTCACAGACGGACGGAAAATAAAGTGGACTTTGTAAAGGTTATATTTTTTCAGACGCAATTATTTTACATAAAAATATTTAAAAAAATCTATTTGAAATATTCATGTAAATTGATAATAGATTTATGGTGATGCCATTTGAAACAAAGTCCTAATATTCTAGATCAAATAATAAAATATTTTTTTATAAAATAAACGTATGTGTATTTTGCTCAATAAATCGTTGACTTTAATGTATAACGTTACAGTGTCCATTAGCGCGTACCAATCAAGTGGCTAGTAAGCTAAGTCTCCCTTACATCCCAATGCGATACCGAAATAATTACCTAGCAATGTACAACATACCAAAAACATTTGTACGCACAAAGCCCTCCCATTCTACGACGAAAATATTTGTGTCGCGTAATATCACGTCTATGCGTCGCGAATAACGGGAGCGATTAATTTGCTGATTAATAAAGATGTGACGCGGCGCGCGCGCCCGCCGCGAATTACGCGCGTAAGCCGGCAGTCCGCTATTATCCTCTCGGAAGAGAGAGAGAGAGAAAAAAAAGCGAAATTTACGTTCGCGATCATAACCGAAAAACATTTTTTATTCCCGCGACATGTCGCTTACAGAATCGTTAACGGCCCGGGCCCGGCTCATACTTTCCGATATTTTACCAATAAATTATCCGCGAGGTTTGATGCTCTCCGGCGAAAGGGACGGGCGCGTCTGAAAGGGGATAACGCCTGAAATTATTCATAACCGCCGCCGCCGGTGGTCAGCGAGCGCACGCGACGCGCCGCCGCCCGCTCCTGACTTTTTTATGTTCGGACTTGGGCGGGGAGTCGGTTCGTGATCTCCTGAATTTTTTATTAACGTTACTTAGTAGTATTTTTTTTTTGTTTCTCTATACAGTTCCGTGCCCGCGGAGAAAGGAGATATCGGACAGATAACGTCGTTAATATTTAATTAGCGGACGTTGTTACGTCTCGTCCGATGTAATGTAAGTGCTCCAGTTTTTTTTTTTTTCGTGAACAACGGGCACTGTACGAATGTCGATCGCGTTCATAAAAATAAATCAGACGGTTGCGGGACGATATTGCCGTACTTTTATTACTATCATTTATTTACGTGAGTGAAAATTTAATTGTACAATAGGCTGTTTTTGTGTAAAGCCTTAATCGCCCCACTGCCGAGGCGTAATCTCCGACAATCCTTTTATTTCAGTGCAATAAGTTTGTATCTTAAGTCCTACACGCTGGCCCGTTGTGGATTGGAATATCGTTTGGACGTGTAATTTAGAAATTTACCCAAAAAAATAAATAAAGACATCCGATTGGAATAAAGTTCCTTTCGCAATGTATATTATATCAGGAACAATGTAATATACTGTATATTAAATAACAAGAGGTATGAGTGCAATAAAATAAAAATTATTATCGAAATGAATAAAGGAATGGTAATAAAGTTGTAATTAAAAATATATTATACTCATGAAAATAAATATTTAATTATTATAAAAAAAAAATATGTTTTAAGCTTACGAACCTAGCACCGAGTAGCGTGCGGGTTCTGCCCCATGTTGTTTAATTAGATAGCATGTATTAGAAAGAATCAGAAATGAAGATTGGAATGGAGAGTTAAAACGTTATTTTTATTACGTAACGATTTCTGCCCACTCACAGCTCCCGTAAGCCGCGTTAAGGATCTCCGTTCCAAAACTTTGTTCCAATAAGTAGTGACAGCTAAGTCCTTAGGTTTCATCACAGTTTTTAGATTGATATGTGGTTTTTACTGTTCTATATGATGATTAAAAAAACAAATATACCAAGTTCTGGAACTTACTCTTTTAATAAATTTATCTCTATCGTGTTTTTGTTGTTCCTTTTTTACGTAACTCGTAAATACAACCGAGGTTTAAATAAGTGCGTTCTATGGTTTTACAAGCCAAAAGTTTATGAAAGCGTGTCTATTTTCACAAAACACAACCTATTCCGAAAATTTCAAAAGGAAAAGTATTATTGGATTTGCTTCAACTTTCAATAAATCACACGTTACATGAAAAAAAATTGCTTAACCCTGTAGGCCAACCCTGAAACTTCCCGCTATTTTCGAGTTCAAAACACTCGAAAATACACGGGATTTGACGTGATTTCTGGAGTAAGAAAACGGTTTGTTTCGATTTCTTTCGACAACGATTTCTCGCAAACAAATCAACCGATTTTGACCCGGTTTACGGCAATCGACGTGTTTTTAATAGGTTAAGAGCTGATTATATTTTGGAATTGATCAGTCAAGTCATTTTAAAGTTATTATGAAAAAACCACTTTAAAAAAATATTTTTTCATTTTTTTTTGTAAATTTCTCAAAATCTACTGGTTCAAATCGACGCAAACTTTCAGGAAATCTAACTCTTTGGAATGCCGTTTAGTGGGCTCGATTCGGTCAAGCGTTAATTGCTTTGTCAAATTTTTAAGTTCGTAAAGCTTAAAGATAAGTCTTTGACCTTTAAAGAAACTGTATTTTTGAATCTGAGGAGTTCAAAAACTCATTGATAAATATCATAGCAGAAAGTTGTAGGGATGCCCTGAAGGGCCAACGGTTTTACAAATTTTATTTTTTGCCATAACTATATGAACATTTTGTCAACGTTTACAACATTTATATATCCTTTGCTCATTAACTACGCAGTACCAAAATAATAAAGCAAATAAAAATTTTTAGCAAATCCTCTTTTTTTTTTACTGAGAGCGTTTTTCTTGTTTTCTTCGCATTACTTACGTAGAATTCAGTAGATTATTAAGTTATGTCCGTTTTCCTACAAGTGTGTGCTTAGAAAGATTTTATTCTTATTTTTTAATGTTCTAGACGAATATGAGAAATACTTCAATTTATGTTATACAATTATTTATTAAGTAATAATACGTGTGTTATATACACAACCAAAATTTTGGCCTGGGACCATGTTTGCATTGTATAAAATAACATTTTTTGGTTTTTGTTGTTATTGCCTCGAAACTTATTGTTAGTAACATCGAAAAGAAAAAGATCTACTTTAATTAAACAAACGTACAATCCTTACATAAAGAGTAATCCTGCAACGTGGCGATTTATTGACACTTCTAAAAAAAAAAATTGACAAAAAAATAATTAATTACTTTTTAAAAATGGTAAGTAATAAAAAGACAAAATCTCATAAAAACATAAGATGGGCATTTTTAATTATTAACTCAGGACGGTAGTACACTAACACACCGACCGGTATCTAACTGGAACAAGAGATTTTGTGAAGGAGATACGATCATCCGAGATAAGTCACGTTCGGGCCCACCACCTACCACAGCTGCCACGTTACACAGCACAGCTCGAAACAGCAGCCTTGAGCAATAACATCCTCGAATTAACAAACAATACATTCAGAAAATATCCATCCAATTTATAACCTTTATCGATGTAAAAAGAAAACTACTCGAACGAATTGGCATTTGCATAATGTGATGGGTGAAAATCGACAAGCGATTGCTTGATCATTCGACTGATAATTTCTTTGGCACTAAATCGCGATTGTGGTAAAAAATCAGATACTGTTAGTTAATTGTAATACGAAAGGAGAGGGTTAACAATAATAAATAAACAATAATAAGACTAGATCAAGAAAAATATTGCATAATAAAATTTTATAAGGAATTGAGTAGATATGAGCCAGTTTAAAGCCGTAAAAAGAAATTTGTAACTGTTTCGCTAATGAACGTATAGATCTCCTCGAAACGAACGTATAAATATTCATTTTTTGACAATAAGAAAATATGTAACACTTTTTTAAAAGCAAATGGACCTGCATACAAGTGTATTCGACCGTGTGAATAACCGCAGAATATAGATGGAATGGAAATTTGACCACATGCAACGTTTGCCGCGATATTCCCTCCGTCTGAATGTGAATGATTGCACTTATACAGAATGAACGATTTTCGCTCGCAATTGTATGGAATCATTAATAAATTTATTCATTTCGCAATTTAAAAATTTCGTTTCAATGATGGCAAAGGGATTGTGACGTCACATAACTACCGAATAATACGTATATATATACGAAAAATACGACACTTAAACTAATAAAAGAATTTCGACCTTCCATATTTTTATTCGAGGTTAAAGCGTCTTCAAAACTGAATAATAACTTTTGTTCAGCCTTAGGTGTGTTTCTGTCAATAATGGTCAAATGTAAAGACCGTATTAATACGAGTAATGTCCCAAAAACTGAAGAAACAAATTTAATATATGTTTATCAGTAATCGAATTAAGTATAAAAAATATAAAAATCCATAAACGCCAAAAACGTTTTTCTAATGTGAATGTGAATTAACCAGAGTTTTTAGACCAATATCCAAATAAAAAAAATCTGACATATTTCCCATAAGAAATTCTATAGAATCTTCGTTTCCAAAAATGACTTACACTTGTCAGAATTTCCTTACATATTAATGTAAATCAAACAAGTACGAGCAGGTTCAATAGAAAAAACAAGGATATTATCATTAAAATTTATAACCCTTATTCATGTGGTACGCAACATAAAAGGGTTCAAATTTAATTCCTACCCTTAAAGAGATAGCGAGGGATCTAGTTTGGGAATGAATATTAAATTTAATTGACATTTTGGCTTTAGGGTCTGCGCGTACCCATAAAGAGATATATGTATCAGCTATTGTTAGTTTGGAGTAATGTCGAGCTCGTGTTAGTTCGTTACTTCTGTAAAATTATATTTTGTGTATATTCCATCAGAATTTATTTATTACTCGAATATAAAGTTTTACGTCGTATAGATACAACTAAATATTAAGTCTTTCATTTTCTTGTGACATTGTTACAACATCGTGGGTTGTTATATCGATATAACAAATCGCTACGTTGTTGCTACTACATGTTAAATTGATGTTTAATGATTGGTTATAAATATACCCAAAATAATTTATCATTAGATTATGTTATATTATTAGTGAAACATGAGTAAGAATCATGAATCAGAATAATAAAATTAAGAGTTACGGATTCGTATTTTTACTATTTTTATATTTTTGTACAATGACATTAGGCTAATTTAAAATTTGTCTATTCGTTTTACTGTCATAAAATATTTCTATGAAATGATATAAATATAATAATAAAGACTCGAAGCTAACGAGGCAATAAATTCTATTCAAGTGTTGCAGCTGAGGCGTTTCAACTCAGTATAATAAATACCTACAATCAAGCCTTGAGTAGACAGTCGAGTGCGTCTCAACCGCGAGCTTTCTGAAGTTGTTTTTTACATTGTCCTAGCTTCAACAATTCTAGAACTCCATTTTTTCCACAATCATTTTGTGTCATCAAGCAAACTTAGGTAAAAAAAGTAATTTTTAAGTTAAAGACTTATTTATACATGTGAAACTCGAAAATAGTATCGACATAATAAATTTCAAAGACATATATAACGGACCGTTCCAACCAACCGCATGTGCATAAAGCCGTGCAGACAGACGTACTAGGACGCCCAAAACGAGCGGGTCGTCGGGGACGAGCGCTCGCGCCGTAGGGCGGCGCTCGGCGAAGGGCCGGGCGGCGCGGCGAGTCGATCCGGACGATTGTAATTTCACGTCTGGCAAGTTCCCTTTCTCTCTTTTTGTTTGTAATGTAAATTCCCATCGCGCGGGCACAAGTCGGTGCCCCTCCCCTTTGCCCTCCCCCCCGCCGCCTCTTTGTTCCGATCCGTTGCTTGATAACTGAATATTTTATATTCGAACTTCTCCCAATTGGAATTATTCAATACGTTTTGACGAGTTTCACGCGAGATTAGCCCGCCGAGTGTGATTGCGCTGAAGTATTTTCTTTTCATGATTCGAAAAATATTTCTCGGAAAAAATAAGACAGGTACATAGAGAAAATATCGTTTTCTAATGCAAGGGGCATTTTGAGCTCGCGTCTTATAAATTTAACGGGTTCCGGTAACAATTACAATTACGAGTCTACGTAATTTGCACTTTTAGACTTAATCGTAACCGAAGAAATGTTTCAGAAATGGCTCGTACATATATTCTCGTCAATGATCAAATATTAACTTAGACAAATATTTAACTTATTACAAACGAATTCAACATATTCGACATCGTATTGCATATACACTAAAGTATTTGATCGAATAACAAAAACAATAAAAGATGTTCATTAATTTTATTACATAAATTGCTCCCAAATTTTTGTTTCTTAAATCACATGTACAATACTCACAATTTGTTTCTTAATGCGTACAATTTTAGTCGCAAAAAAATCTTTCTATGAATCTTTCAGGACGTTCGCTCTCTGCAATAACATACTTAAGTTAATTTGTAACGTCCATTATCTGTATCTTTATTTCTAGGAAAATACGCCCATTTTCTTACTAATGCGACTAAATTACTTTTTATTTCTTAGGTATGGTATTAAGTAAAATATTATGTTAAATAACTTGTGTTTTTACCCTTTAAAGGAGTGGGTTTAAATCCCACAGGACAAACATTTATCTGACTAAATATTAATGTGTTTCTATCTATTATGTGTAAATATTCACAAAAAAAGTATACATAAGGTCGGGAAAAAGGTTTCTTCATATTTTATATACATATTCAAGATAATTATTCATCAAATTCATTTACATTTGATTATAACATATATGTGCCATTTTATTCAACAATTTGCAGCAATTTTGTAGGGAGTAAAATAACCCCATTGCTGTAGAATTTTTGGGATTTCTGATCAAACGACTGTGAAAAGTAGTTTTGACAGTCCTCTCTTGATGCTAACCTAACACTACCTAAAGAATTCTGAAAAGACTGTAACAGCTAAAAATCTGAAGGCGAAAGGTCAGGGGTGAATGGTGGATGCATTAACACTTTCTAACCAAACTTTCCCAATGTTTCCTGAGTGGTTAAAGATATGTGTGGTCTGACTTTATCATGGCGAAAAACTACACTCTTTCTGTTAATCAATTTCGGCCGTTTTTTTTTTTACTTTTCGCTTAAGTCTCATCAGCTGTTGACAGTAGAGATCCGAGTTGATAACTTTGCATGGCGGAAAAAGCACATAATGGATAATACTTTTCCAATCCCACCACAGACATAGCATTAACTTAGCGCGAGTTAATCAGGATCCTGTTATAGTTTGTGGAATTTGCTCGATTTTTCACCATGATCTTTTCCGCACGTTCGTGTCGTAGATAATCCATTTAAGATCACCAGTGATCAATCTTTTCAAAAACGGTTGGGTTTCATTATATTTCAATAAAGAATCGCAAACGAGTACATGATTCATAAGATTTCTTTCAGTGAGATTTGTGGGACCCAAGTACCGAACTTTTTTGCATAAACAGCTTTTTTCAAATAGTCAAAACTGCTAATATTGCTCTACTTTTTCTAAAATAGCACAGAATTAATCCTTAACAGGTCGACCAGAGCAAGTATCATATTTGACATCAATATTACTAGATTGAAAACACTTAAACCAGTTTCGTTTTACTGTTGTCGACATTGTATTATGGTCATTAACGTCACAAGTTTTTTTGCGGCTTATATCGGATTTTTTTGACTCGTTTTGGTGAAAACAATAAAAAATGGTAGGACGCCATTTTTATTTCAAATTTTTCTTTTTTCACTTCCCACTAAAAGACTTAAAAATTTTCAAAAATCGGGAAGTTATTGGTTTTATCCCGTTTTTCGAAAATCGAGTTTTCATCAGATCTCAATGTTTTGAAGCCCTAGAAAGCTTCCCTGACTATTTTTATGATGGTGTCCGTATGTCTGTGTGGATGTATGTGTGTTTTTGTGTAAACTTCTTATAACTTTTGAATGGCTTGACCGATCGAAACGAGACTTATAGCATTCGAAAAGGTTCTACTGTACTTAGACTTCCTGTAAGTTTAAACTGGTTCAAACTAGTAGATTTAGCTAAATTTCAAAGAAACCGGAAAAAAAATCATTCATAAACGACGTTTTTTGAGAATAACTTTTTGGCTATTGCACCGATCAATTCCCTAACCTAATCAGCTCGTAATCTCAAAAAATGACGTCGAATGCCGTCTTGAACATTGAAATAGAACATTCGGATCGATTTCAATAATTCATTTATTTACAACCTCAAGCGATTGAATCGATCACTAATAATTAAATCAAACACGGTTAATTTGTTTGAGAAAAAATATTGTCAAACAATTTTCAAATTTCGTTAAATGAGTTTTTTAAAACAACTTTTGCCTAATAGAGTTAAAACGACGTTAAATGCCATAAGACAACATAAAATCAAATAATTTGTATAAAAAAATAATTTGTTTAATGTATACCAGACTTTTGAGCTCAAAAAGCTCAAAATAACATATAAACCGTATTTTTTGAGCTTGAAGAGCTCAAAGACGTCACAACAAACTACGTTACTATAGTTTTGCGGTTAAAATGAGCGGGAAGGCTTTGCAGGGATGGCTTTTAGGGTCAACCATTTTCCAATTTTTAAATTAACGTCTTAAATTCAATGGTACTAATGGTATCAAAACTAGTCAGATGTAAAAAGCACAACCAAATAGATTTTACTCCAATTTTTTACTTATAATATACGAAAACCCTTTCCTTTCAACCTAATATGTATTGTATCAACTGATATCCATAGTACAAGCCTCATTGCTTAATTTGGGACGAAATGGTGCTGTATATACGTCCAAAGACATTTTTTGTTATTGTCTTTTGAGACAGATAGACTAAGAGCGTTTTTATTTATATAACTTTCAAATTACCGACTATGTATATGAAATAACTTTAACTTATAAGTAATATTAAGAGGCTAGGAAAGGATTTTACAAGCTGCTGACAATACTGACTTACAGTATTAAAACAAAACTATATTTCGAGCCCATACGCTGTTTGACAAAAGGCGAAAAACGCAGGGCGTATGAGGTCGAGCCGCAGGTACCGGAGCGCTCGGCGCGGGGCGGGCGGCGCGTCTACCCGCGCCGGGCGCCGCCGCGGATTTACAGCTTATGCGACCCGGCGTTAGCTATCACGCGAAACGGATTTGCCCCGGCTCGGTTGGAAGGACTTGAAATCTTCACAGTCGTTTATCTAAGATTTTCGTGTTTTATTTATTTTATTCATTTTTTTTTTTGGATTACCTCCGGTCTGTGGATACGTGGACACTGAGGCCGCCTACATTAAGTGATTATTAAATCCTGTACAGTTCGATTACATCGATGATAAATATATGAATATAACAATTATTAAACGAATCTCCAGTTTGTAACTATTTGGAATAGAAAATGATGTTTTGAGATAGCGGTGGTTTATAAAATGTTGTAGACATATTATCATCCAAGTTCCAATACAGGAAAAATGAACATGAAATAGCATTTTATTACTTTTTTCTCTTGTAATTGTGTTACATGTAAATAATTTATCTTAGGAAATAGGAAAGTAGTATTAACACTTCAGAATTTAATTTTAAGTTAAGCACAACAAAATCAAAATTAAAATCTGATGTTTTAATATTACCGTCCTTTGTTCTGAGATTAATTATTTACAAGAAATGGTAATATGAATTTTAAGGTGGTTAAAACAACAATTTTAGTTACTGTAAATTCACATACGAAAGTTTAGTTGTATTTTTTAACAAAAAATTCAAAGGAGACAAACAAACACGCAAGTCACTAGTATAATGTCCGTCTTTCCAAAGGAATAAGCCCTACTTTGGAGACTTGAAGAGCTCCTTGTCGTAGTTGGTAGAAACACCGCTTATGGTTGATTATTTCAAAGATTTGCCATACTTTTCAGAAAATCGCGTATGAAGCTTACGGTGGTAGAGTGACAGCCATCGAAATGGTGATGATGACGCTGCCGGGGAGAGGCACGATATGACGATTCGTGGTTCTTACATCGTGACTTATGCGGTCACAGAGCTAGGTGTGACAGATCTGATGGCAGCTGGTTTGAATGTTTGGAAACATAGGTACTCTCTGACTTCACTCTTTGTGAATTTATTTACTTTCCTTACGAACGAGGCCCATGAAGGGTCTTGAATTCTCAACACAGGAGCAAAGGGCAAGAAATTGACTTTGTACCTAAACGAATGTGAAAGAATTGGTTTGTTATTACGAATTTTATTCATTGTAAAGAACGCTACTTTGGACAATTTTAATGTTATATGGTCACAAGATAATGATTATTGAATATCTTTGTACGATTTTTTCCAAATATATTGTTGGGTACACGTTGTATTTCATCGTTAGGTATTATTTTTATATATTTATTTTTATATATTATATATATTTATTTTATAAAACCGTTGAATTTGTATTTATGCACATTCGAAATTCAAGGATCACACAAGAAACGAGTTATGAGTTTGAGTTCTAAGTGTTAAATTTGGATTTCTTTTAAATAACTAATAAATAAAAATGTAGATTTTTGATTAAACTTTACTTTTGTAGGTAATAGAGCGATATTTTATATTTTTTGGAAAATCACAAATTATGTGAATTTTATTGTAAATTAATATAATTAATAGTTATGCATTTAAGTCACTTTTATTAAAAAAATGTAATTATCTATTATTAAAGCAATATTTTTGAAAAAAGTTCGAAAAATAAAGTTTTTTATATTTTTTGTATATTTTTTTTATTTTATGGAGTTTTTCATATAAAACCCCAAAATATATATTTATCATTACATATAAGCAATCATATTTTTATTGTTCTGCCCATGTCGTTCGAAATCAATCACATCTTGGTGGAAACATTCTCCATGCTCTTCTGAATAGGCACCCATATTATTTTAAAATTGGTCTAAGTGAGCATCTAACATATACATTTTTAGGGATAGTCTGCAATCCAAAAATTATGAAAGATCAAAGAATCTTGCCATTCGATTCTTTATGGTTGTCAGCTTCGTTTTTATTTTGATAAATTCACCGCAAACGAAACAGAATAAATGAATCGATGTACTGTTTACAATGTGTTTACATCAATTTTACACTCTGTGACATCCACAAACCGTTGACACATGTATGTATGGCAGACAGACACATCTGCTATACACTATATGTGTGATACGCGAGTTGCCAGTATTTTATTTCAAAGTGGTGCCACTTGATGCTTATAATATCAACCAAAACTACCAAACTTATTCATTGTCGTCAACGATAAAAAAGTGAGCATTAATAACCATTAACGAAAATTTTGGCTTTTTTCGATGTAAAGAATCTAAATCTATACATTAAAATACAAACTCATATTTTGTTTAGACCTGTGTTACCATGCAATAATTAATTAATAATAAAATTAAGTTTAAAACTTATTTTTCGATATGTATTTCCTCATCTATTTGAAATTTACAGAACTTGGCTTCTATTTCTGTTTTTGTACTACCACAGTTATTACCGTGATCACTTATCATCACTAATAAGTAATGATAAGCTTTCATCACTTAGTTTGAAAAAAAATATTATCAAAATGGAATGTAATCCTGATTCCTGTCTCTTTTTCTCAATTCTAGCACAATACACAAAAAAAAATTATGGAAATCAAAATGGAAAGTATTTTTTATATGCGTATATAAGATTATTTTGTAATAGTATTTTTAGGTTCAAATACAAATGAAAAAATTAATATGAAATCAACTTTCTTGCTGCTGAAAAAAAATGCTGCATTTTTTTTCGATTATCAGATTGTCACGAAAGATTCCTTTTACTCAACAACTCCACTGCCTAGAGGGACAAATCAAAATAGTGAAATAAAATTTTCGCTCTCCCTACAACTGTTCTTTTAAAATCATTCAGATATTATCCATCGAAGCGTTAGTCTCTAAAAGGAAAAAAAATTATATGATTAAACAGTTACAAGAAGCAATTTTCAATATTATCATATCAATTGCCGGCGTCCGCTTCTTCGGCCGCATGCAAATGAGTCGCGTCCTGCGTTTATTTTCGCCCCGCGTCACTTTTCTACCGACTGGGTGTTTCTCTCGCGTCCCAAGACTCACGCGGCTTATGACGACAAAAGATACATGTTGTTGTGACATGTTTTATTCGCCTCTCAGCTAAGGTACGCCCTCTCGCAAGCTGCTCATTTCAGACCGAGACGTTAAGCCCTTCGCGCTGGACTAGGGCTAGTCGGGCTCTGTCGATGCCGTCCGGAACCGACGACTTAACGTAATATCTGAGCCGCGAGACGAGTATTTGACTTGACATCATTTAGAGCGGCGGTGGCCCGGTGGTTAAGAGCGTCGGAGTCTGATCAGAAGGTATCGGTTTCGATTCAGGCCGCAAGCGAAGCGAACGATGCGTTTTTAATTTAAAAAAGACATGGCATTAAAAAAATTAAAACAAAGACGCTCTTAAAAGGGGAGAGTTGAATATTATATTTTGCGTCAGTAAAATGAGCGATCGTTGAACAGATCGCTCATCACGTGTGCTCCTCGGTTAGTGCTCCCGCATGTATTTTCAGGTAATAACATTTGTGATTTTTGAAACGAAATTTTATTATGGAAGCCGGAAGGTATGGAAAACGAGTTATAAAGGATATTTGTCGTAGCTGAGAACGACTAAGCGACGTACTGATATCTCCAAAATCCAAGAAACTGAACGGAAATTGATAGAGATAAACAAATATTTATTTTTTTATCAAACGTGGGCAATCCTGAATATATCTGATTTTTTATAAATATTGACCACATTTATGTTTATGATATAGATATTGTTTTTCGAAATATATTTCGTTATATACAGCCAATGATTGTCCTCCGTCACATTTATTTATCAAGTTACGACACCACGATGTACACAGTCGTATTTGGTCATTTGTCGAATCATGCAGTATTCATCCAGTGCAAAGCGTCTGTACATACAAACATGAACCTTTGATGAACATACAAAATCTGTCAATTCTAGCTAATACCGATACCCAGTACAATAGGAATTTTTTGACAAGTAGTTTTTTTTATTTGCTTCAATTAGAAGTAGATATTAGTATCAAAAGCTGCAGTCGCCGGCCAAATTTAATGTAAATCGATACAAGTTGATCACGTCTACGTCTGAATTCCCTGAACAAAGAATACACAGAGCTGCGCAATGGGGCTTCATCACCAATGTCAATCGAAGCCTCAGAAATATTTCTTGTTCCTATGTGAAATGTGTAAAAAATGGCGGGTTAATTAAATCTCTTTGAATTCATTGTAACACCATACATGATTTTTAAAACGATGTCGCAAAAAACAAATGACAATCCACACAAACTGAAACATAATCGACAACCGAAGAGTCCCATTTTCATAATCTATAATTATTATTTTATCATATTTGAGTGGCCAATTTCAGAATTTTCATTATCATAAAACTGACGGCTTAAGTTTTTTTGTTTGATTCAAATTAATATGAGCGAGCTGTCTATTAAATGGGTCAATGATACTAAATTTAGAATCTAGTGTGATTGTAAGGGGTCCTTAAGTTGATACAAAAAGACAATTGTTTAAAATCGATATATAACTAAATTCTTTACAAACGCACGTTACAGGATAAATATTAACTCATGCAACCAGTCGAAAATATCAATTATATATCTGAATATGAATATTTGAGTTCTGTTAGCGGTTAATAATCGTGTCTCGTTTCTTTAGCATGTATCTGTAATCCAAGTTTTCTTCCTTTAAGACAAATGTCATGTTTTGAATATTTTCGAATATTTTATCAATTTTAAAATTAACATATATAATAATTAAATAGTATATAGGTCTTGATACGATTTTTCATAAGAGGTGACGTGCACATTAAAACGAAATTTAACACCTGGTACGTAAGAAATATATTAAGATGACTGTAACTTTGCATTCAAAAAACGTACTTAGTATGATTCTCGACATTAAACGAAATATATATATATATATATATATATATGTAAATGAATTGTCTATATTTTAAATGATCGATGAACCACTTTACAATATAAGTAAATGTTTTATTTATGATAAAATCTTCTTTAAAATACGCCCACAAATGGAAAAATATACAAACATATTTTTTTTCCAAGCTGTAACAAAATAAACAAGGAAAGCACATAACGCCCGAGCGGAACATTTTTCAACTCATTTCAAACAACAAACACTTTTTTCGCTTCGCAAGATCACGAGCTTTGATAGAATTTTACGCGAAGGTGAGAGTGGTTAAACAGCTTTTACCTGAAATAAGATAAATAAACATTTACCGAAGACCCTTTCCGACCCACGTAGTAATTCTGACAAAATTATTACGCGTTAAAATTAGTGGCTGTCTCAGACCAGATACCGCTTTTTATTTGTTGTTTTTGACGTGACAACGTCTTAAATTAGGTTGCGGCTGGGAGTCACTTTGAAAAAGTGTAACGCTCGGTAACGTAACGATGAGTCACCGAACGAGAGAGAGGCTCGCCGAATGCCTTGCGTCTCTCTCCCACTCAACTATGATCGGTCTGCCGCGCGCGCAGCCTAGAGAATTAGTGCATAGCTTGCAAATGTATTGTGTTATTGTATGTATATTTGTATATAAATACGTATGTATGTGTAAAGGTAAAAATAAAATTTTGTTAATATGGAAATTCAGTGCGAGATTCTTTGTATAAATTAATGTTTTAAATATAATTCTTTGTATAAATAAATGTTTTAAATTGTTACTATTATTTCATCCTTCTTCCTACTATACGAATGAATATTCACATTAAAATGATTTTACCATTCAAAGTCGTTGTCACGTAAAACTTTCGCCCGTATACCGACTTTACAGGCAACCAAATTTTTTTTTTAATGGAACAAGTTTAGGAAACAAGGAGTACGAGGAAACTATTTAAAATTCAATCGTTAGGGTGATTAACGAACTACATTCGCACACTGCTTCGCCTGTCCAGATGTACATTCAATTCCACTATTTCGCAACCGGAAGCCGATGCCAATCTAGCACTCCTATTTCTGCATGACATTAGATGCGATGTATTGGTTCAATGAAAGCGACGATTAGATTCTGTGAGAAGAGGTTCCACCCTATCGCAATACGAATGGTTTCTTGCGAAATACTGTTGTGTCTATCGTCGATTTCGTTAAGCGCCCGTAATATATGAAAAAAAAAATGAAAAATACACGCACGTAAAGTCGAACTTGGCACTCAACAATTCCATTTTAACAAACTCGATCCCATTTTATCAATTGTCAAAGTTTAAAAACTTAATCCACTTAAGGACCCTTCAGAAGTTCCACCGACTCCGACGAAAGCCGGCATTGCGCATGTGGGCGCCGGGCCTGGCATTCGGCGGTCGGCTCTCGCCAGCGACGGACGTGGTTTTCGAGGCTCGCCCCCCTGCCCCCCTGCCCTCTGCCGCGAAAACCGCGCATCGCGAGTTTGGCGCTTGTAAACAATAGAGTTCTGTTATTTTTTTTTTTTTCCTCTTCCGACTTTCGATCGCGAACAGCGCGTGAACGATGTCCGTGAGGTATTAGTGGGGAATAATGTGCAAAAAAGACGTCGCTCCGGCCCGTGGAGCTGTTTGGGATCTGCGCGAAAGACAATACGTGCGTTACCAGAGAGAATTAAACGTATAATGTGAATCCGGACCGTTACGGCGACGGGAACGCATAATGAAGCTCTTCGCGTTTGTCGCTTTGTGTGGTACGTAAGAAATTTGTCTGGTTTTATCATCCTGTATATGAGTGCTGAGTTTTTAGGTGAGTTTTTATGTATATAGCTTAATACAATAATTTATTTTTTCCCGAAAAATAATATAATAAAATATAAATATTAGCCACGTCATTGTAACGCGTTAGAATTTACTTCCGTTCACAGAAAGTTTAAAATATACCGTCAGTTTTTAACCGTTAAGTGATTTGAAAGAAATAAAACTATCTCATCCAAAAAACGAAATATTCGTATATTCATGTTCCCTGTATGAAAGAAGTCTGATATAACAATTCCCACCGCTGAAGCCTAACGAAGGCAATTCTCAGTGCATGTCTCTTTCGAAGCAAATATATTCTGAAGCATCCTCGATTTGCTTTATGCGGGCAAAGGATTTATTCGATTTAAGATTTTGAAATAAAATACGAATATTTTTAGTGGTGAATCAAATAATGTGATGTTTGGGATCGTTGAGAACGGTGCATACAATATTTATACAACTCTTCCGATGAACAGATTGATTCGTTTTATGCGTTTAAAGTATTGTATTTTATCTGAGAAACTGCTTTTCATTCAAATGCAATCTCGTTTAAATATCAAACTATACAGATATTAGGTATTTATAATTTATCAAATGTATGATATTAAAAAAATTACATAGAACATTCGTATGTTTAATCTACTAGATGTTTAATCGGAACTATACAAAATTTATTGCAATTTCATTAAAGCTTTTTAGAGTTCCGTAGCCAACGGTAAAAAACGGAACCCTTATTCTTTTAGCAGCTCCTCTGTTCGTCCGTCCGTCTGTCCATATTACAAGCCGCCATTTTTCCATCGATTCTGATGAAAAGCTCTCTTATATAATGTGTCATATAATTTTGTATCGTAA